>ONZH01020357.1:0-192672 GCA_900303285.1 Rhinella marina
CATTTCCTCCTCCACCTCCTCCTCCTCCTCCTTTACTGCCTTAGAATTGCTCCGTAAAAAAAAATATATATATATTTATGGCTCACCTTCTTGGGGCCTACAAACAATTTTTAAGAGGTCTCACCTCTTGGGCCTCCACATAATTTTTAAGAGGTCTCATCTCTTGGGCCTCCACATAATTTTTAAGAGGTCTCACCTCTTGGGCCTACAAACAATTTTTCTCATGGCGCACCACTTGGGCCTACAAACAATTTTTAAGAGGTTTCACCTCTGGGCCTCCACATAATTTTTAAGAGGTCTCACCTCTTGGGCCTCCACATAATTTTTAAGAGGTCTCACCTCTTCGGCCTACAAACAATTTTTCTCATGCCTCACCTCTTGGGCCTACAAACAATTTTTTAAGAGGTCTCACCTCTTGGGCCTCCACATAATTTTTAAGAGGTTTTCACCCTCTTGGGCCTCCACATAATTTTTAAGAGGTCTCACCTCTTGGGCCTACAAACAATTTTTAAGAGGTCTCACCTCTTGGGCCTACAAACAATTTTTAAGAGGTCTCACCTCTTTGGCCTCCACATAATTTTTAAGAGGTCTCACCTCTTGGGCCTACAAACAATTTTTCTCATGCCTCACCTCTTCGGCCTACAAACAATTTTTAAGAGGTCTCACCTCTTGGGACCTACAAACAATTTTTATTATGGCTCACCTCTTGGGCCTTAATACAATTGTTAAGAGGTCTCACCTCTTGGGCCTACAAACAATTTTTAAGAGGTCTCACCTCTTGGGCCTACAAACAATTTTTATTATGGCTCACCTCTTGGGCCTTAATACAATTTTTAAGAGGTCTCACCTCTTGGGCCTACAAACAATTTTTATTATGGCTCACCTCTTGGGCCTTAATACAATTGTTAAGAGGTCTCACCTCTTGGGCCTACAAACAATTTTAAGAGGTCTCACCTCTTGGGCCTACAAACAATTTTTATTATGGCTCACCTCTTGGGCCTTAATACAATTTTTAAGAGGTCTCACCTCTTTGGCCTCCACTTAATTTTTTCGAGGGCTCACCTCTTGGGCCTCCACATAATTTTTTCGAGGCTCACCTCTTGGGCCTCCATATAATTTTTTCGAGGGCTCACCTCAAGCTAACTTTGCGCACTCATTAAAATATTTTCACAACAAGGACCTAAGAGCCCTCGATGGGAGAGCTTTGTGTGGGGGCCTGTTATAGGGAAGAGATGCGGCCCTGCGGGCTCTAGCCTGCCTTCTCCATGAGCCTCTGGCCAGCCCACGGCCTCTTCCTGCCTTTTGCGGTCCTACGCATCCCTCAACATCCCCACTGCTTTACCTGCTAGACATGACACTGGGCCAGGTCGGGTCACTGACTTCGTCATACTCAACCACCTCCTCTTACACTGCCTCACTTTGCTCCAACAGCCTCCCTTGCTGGCAACTGTGTCTCATCATCGTCCCTAATCATTTTACACTTTAGTGCCCGTTCCACACCACCATCAGCTAGAGATGGAGCTTGCTCCAGTGTTTGGGCATCAGAACAAACAAAATCCTCAGATAGCTCCTGCGATTCTTGCATGGGTGGGAACACTGGGTTGATAACATTGGGCAGGGTGGGAGGAAGGAGGGTCAGAGTGAGGTCCCCTGCAGTTTCTGCAGGCTATCGACGAGACTGGACTTTGTGGACTTGACTGAGTGGTGGACAGATTTAAAAGGAGAATCTAGAAGGAGAAGGAGGGGTTTGCCGAGCTGTCTGTAAGGGTTGCGGAAATCCAGACAGAACCAAGGCCCAAAACTTGGGTGGGGGTAGCAGGTTTGCCCGTCCCCGCCTCCACAACATTCATCCAGTGTGCCGTCAGGGAGATGTAGCATCCCCGGCCTCAAACCAAAGTGTTGGTGGTCAAATGGCCTTTTGCAGTAACCGTGTTACTCGGGCGTGGATGATGTTTTGGGACATGTGCCTGGGCAAGGCAGGGATGGCACAGAGGGAAAAATAGCGATGGCTTGATTGCTTTCCCCCTTGCCTATGCCATCTGTGGTTGTCATAGGCAACGTGATTTTAAGGGGTGCAGAATTTTATCTTCTTTTTTGTCTAGTTTGGCTTGGGGTCCATCGCAATGTAGAGGAAAGAAGGTTTCCTTGTATGGTCTCACTTTACAGAGAGGTTACATTGTCTTTGGAGTGTATTGTTGAGAGGCTGTGATAGTGGCGTAATAGTGCGACTTGGGCGCGTTATATGCACCCAGACATGCTTCCCCTGCTGTCCCAGTTGCATTCCAGCAGTGTTGGCATCCTTTTCTGAGGTTTCAGGGTGGACTTGGTGACCTCCAAGTGGTCGAATTGAGATTTCCAAGTGGCGAGCATTTTTTTCCCATAGACTTTAATGGGATTCGATATTCGGTTGAATAGTCGAATTTCGCGGTCTATTCGAATCGAATTTCGAATATTTCATTACTCGCTCATCTCTAATTAAAATGTAAGGGCTCCGATGAGCTGTAGTCAGTTATTCGCTAAGTCGCACAAAACTTTGTTGAAAAACTTAAATAGTTGATTTTTAAAGTGGAAAACCACTTTAAAACTTGGAACCAAACTCAGGTTTGGTTCCTACTGGTACCTCAGAACCGAAGCAGAGTTCAGTTCCAAGTTTTAAAGTGGTTTTCCACTTTGAAAATCAACTATCAAAGTTATTCAACGAAGACTCGCACAACTTTGCGAATAATGGACCAGCTCTTCGGAGCCCTACATTTTAATGCTGTACAGAGATGTATCTGTGTACAGCATAAATCCAAAGTTTTGAACTAATACTGCGGATGTAGCATCCAAAGCTCACTTCGCTCAACACTTCTCAGCATATCTTTCATCTACATAGTGTTGTTGCAGTCTTCTTGTGTCGTAATTGGCTTTATGGCGTTTGGCATCAGCTTGTTGTTCTGCCGTGAACTGCCTTTTTTGGACATGGCATTGATTATTACATTGAGTAATGTAATGTTTTTGTCTGCGGTGTGTTCAGCTCCACACCACACCATGTGAAGAATGTTGTTTAGTATATCACCAAACAGCCAAAGGCCAAAAAATTCCCATAATTCCACACTGCTTAAAACTCTGATTTCAGTTTAGTATTTCATGTTTTCACTTAGAGATTTCAAATGCTGGCCTCTGTATTGTAAGCAATGCATAGCACACTTGCATTGCTACTAGGGTTGAGCAAATCGAAGCATGTGAAGTGAAATTTGATCTGAAGTTTAGGAAAATTTCGATTTGCAATGAATCTGAATTTTCTGACGCTTCATGATAACGAATTGATTTGTTCCCAAAATACCAGCGAAACATGTTACAAAGTGAAAGTAAGAAGCCCGGGAACAAGAGATCACCCATATTGCAGTGCAGACAATCAGCAAATGGCCATCTCCTGTGATGTCACAGCCCTATAAAAATCCAAATCTCCCCTTGTCTCTGCCATTTCAAAGTGAACGGAGCATAGGGACAAATGTGCCAAGTGCTAGGAACAGTGTTTAACGTATCTTAAATTGTAGAATCTTGGATAGGGAGATTGCAGGGGCAGTGTAGGGAGATCATAGGGACAGCATAGGGAGAGTGCAGGAACAGTGCAGGCTGTGTAAATTGAAGCTGAAGGGATCCATAAGAGAAAGCTCAGTTTGCATCAATTCCGGCACAGATCTATCTAATTGAACAGTGTCCACCATGTTTAATAGATGAGCAATTCAATTATTCTTTGCTTCTCAGATTAGGGTGAATAAACTCTATAATTCAACTGTTATTGGGGTGCCTTTATTCCATGTCCAGGAAAAGCACCTTTTTTCCTTCTGGAAAACAGCTCCCAAGTGCTCAGCTCTGCTGCTCCAAGTGCCCAAAGCAAACCAGACTGAAGAGGGGAGGGCAGCTTTTGCTGTTCATATCTTAGGATTGGTACCAGCTAGAAATATGGGCCTGGAATTCCAACTGTTCAAATTATACAGCAATATATCCACCATATCAGAAGATATAGCAGTTGGAAATCGAGTCAGGAGTGAAAGCTGGGCACTTGGGAGCTATTTTTCAGCAGAATAAAAGTGCTTTTCCTGGACATGGAATACAGACACATAGTACATGCAGGTATACCTGGAAAGTGTTTGCAATCTTCTATGAACAAGTGTTGTTAGTTAGATTGGTGAACATTAGGTGACAGACTCCCTTTAACTGTTATTGGGGTGCCCACCTTATTTAATAGATATGCAGATCTATCACGCCTTTGTCATGTTTAGGAGGACTGGTAGACCTCCGGAACGTCTTGCAAACAGGACACAGGCAAATTACAGACCAGGAAACCAACTGAGTACTTTATTACACATGTAATAAATGAACATGACAGTAACACAGGAACAGCAGGCAAGGGTAATAATGGTAGCAGTACCACTGAACCAAATGCACCGGCAAGGCAGGAGGCCAAACCCAGAGGGTGGAGAGCCAGTGAACCCTGTTCTTCACAGGCGGTGTGGATGAACTTGGCTGAAGGCTCACTGGTTGCACCTCCAGAATGGTCCCGGCACACTTGGCTGCTACCTGCAAAGAAACACACTGGTGCAAGCACCAGCGGACCAGACAACAATAGAAGGACTGGAACCCAAACAAACTCGCATGGATCAGACAAGACAAATGGGAACCAGCACACAAGCAGATGCCTGGACCCCATGTGGAACAGAAGCATGGCGGTCACAGGCAGAGCTGCACACATAGACTAGATGTCCTCCCTGTGGAGAACCCAGGAGCCCTCTCCCAAAGGCAGGATAAACACCGGAAAGGAACAAAAGCAGTAAGGCAGTGCCAGGCTAGAGATGGAACAGACAGGATCAGAAGCAGTTGAGCACTGCCAGGCTACACATGGAACAGATAGGATAAAGACACAGAACAGGTACATGAGATCAGGCAGGGCATGAACAAGGATACAACAACAACAAATCTTTACCAGGTGACATCACAGACAAGGGCAGATGGCAAAACCCCCTGGGTCAGCAGCATGGGGCTACACACAGCAAGGCCCAAGACAGACTGACCACAAACCACAAATAACGAGAGCCACACCCAGGCCCAGAACAGAAGCACACAATACAAGTGTCAGTTCACACAGTCAAAGAATGCTGCAGCGAGCATGCCCAAATAACAGCCAACATACACAGGATAACCCATAGTCAGTACAAGGTTAAAGGCAGTCAGCCTACACAACAACAAAGAGTGACAGAACCGCACTGTGATACAAGAAACTAATAGCATCCATACTCAAACCATGTTCACACACAAGGCCCCAGCCAGCACGCACACAGAACCAGCATACATGGAAACACCCATAGCCAGTACACAAAGTGAGTGCAGCCAGCCTGCACGGCAGCGTTGACAGGAACTACAGAGATATAGACGTGGGGAAACACACAGGCATCAGTTCACAAACACACACAAGACCGCAGCCAGCATTCATCCCCAAACAACCATCATATACCATCAGCCTGCAGCCTTGTCCCAGGATTCAGATTTTAGTCACCCCTTTTTCCCGTGCAACTCAAACTAACATAAGGAGGCAGTAGTTAAGCTTCTTGAGTAGCGTGCCCCGGCAGATTTTTTTTACACTAAGCCACTCCTCTAACTCCGCCGAATGCATAATTATACTCACCCAGTCCCACCTAATATAATCTATCATAGGGTGCACGGTGGTACCAATGCTCTTTGCAATAAACAAAAGAACCAACTGGTCCTACCTCATCCAGGGTGTCGCTGGCGTTGTTGTGATATCCTCTGGATCTGGGACAAGGTCCCCGTGGTGATAGAGAAAAAAGAATAATCACATAAGGAAAGGATTAGAGATGAGCGAAGCAATTCGTCGATTCGTATCGAATCTTGGGATTTTTCAGCTGCGAAGCGAATCCGAATATTAGGTGATTCGCTTCGCTTTTGTACGCATCGCTACGTAGTTTGTCCGCTAAATTATACGCTATTCTACGTATAATTTAGTTACTCTATACGCTGTTGCGCAGACTCCTCCCTGGTAGTTACTCTACACGCTGTTGCGTACGAATTCTATTCAGCGATGCAGACTCCTCCCTGGTAGTTCCGCCCACTTCTCCTGCATGCGAGGAAGACGTGGCAAGTCAGCATAGTAAGATGGTGGCGAGACAGCGAGGTCCTGACTGGGGAAGCATGTTGTGGGCAGACGACCCCTATGAGGAGAAGGAACCGGAGGAGATCTATCTCTCACAACTCAACAGGAAGTCGGATGAGGTGCCTGCCGAGGTGCTGACTCCACTGGCTGACAAGGCGGAGGCGGCAGGAGTTCCCGCTCCGCCGCGCAAGGACTACTCCTTACGCCAGAATTTGATGGTCCCTGAGGCTGTCACCCGGAACGCCCAGACCCTCTGGGAATATAAAAAGCTGGTGGAGGAGTGGGTGGTACAAGTTTTGGAGCACCCACGGTCCGGTGACCCTAAGCTGGAGCGCCGAAGGGGAACCATTATTTGGTTCAACGTGGAGCGGGGAGTCGGTTTCATCGGCGATGAGGAGACGGCGGAGGAATTATATGTTAACCGCCGTTCGGTTAAGCGGTTGTATCTTCCGCCCGTATGCCACAATCTCCACGCAGGGGATTACGTGGAGTATACCCCCATGAAGAGCCTCCAAGGCCCCTTTGCTACTGGGGTGAAAATCTTAAAGCGACCACCTACTCCTGCAGCGCCCCCGGAAGACTGGAGTGAGGAGGCCCAGGCCGCAGAAGAGGCTTGTGACCTTGAGACCTTGAGATCTGAAGAGAAATTCCAAGGTCAGGATCAGCCGGAACCCCTGATTCCTGATTTGCCGCCACCGATACCACCGATCCTTCATGTGGGACAGATGACCACGAACACTTTCGTGTACCATCCAACTGTGGTACAGTACCACTACCAACTGCCATGCCCATGGCAGTTGCAGGCCGCACAGTCCGCCGCTCTCGGAAGACCGTTACCATTACAGCCGGAGATTCTGTCACCTGGTATGCCGGCAGGAGGATCTGGCCACTACAGAGTGATGGGCAGGGTCAAAGTTACCACTGCCTTTGCCAGTGTGACAGCCCAGTCACCAAGAAGACCATCCTTGAGAGGTCGGCAGGGGTCTGCTGCCGCAGCCAGGGCCGCTTTCATGATGAGGCAGGAGCGCCCTCTCATGTCCTTTAGCTCCAGCAGCAGTGAGGAGGACCTGCTGGCCTTTAAGTAATTCCAGATGTTTTTATGGGAGCCACAACATGGACTTATCCTGAAGGGTGGGCACTAGTTGGCCCTTGTTTTTAGTTTTGTTGCCCCGCGTTTGTCCTCACCCAGATGGCCATGGATTGTTAGGACTCCCCCCATCAAAAAAAAGTTTTTTTTATCCAAGTTACGCATACGTGCGCCTCATCCCTTTTTTTTCCCCCCTTTTCAGGTTATTTGGGGAGCCCCTCGAAAGAGGGTTTTTTAAAGGGAACCTTTGCTGCTATTTTTTTACCCATTAGGATAACAGTTTTGCCTATGTGGATTACAAATTGCGACTGAGTTTGGGACTCTGCCCCAGTTCTATGACAAGCGTCAGAAGAAAAGAGACTTAAACATGTCCGTGAGCATACTAGGTAGGTGATATTTAAAATGTTTATATTATACTTATAATAATGTATTTGCACTATTTACCATATATATGTCTCGAATATTCGCTCTGCCTCTGAGGAGTGCACGCCGCGGCCTCTCCTCGTACTTGCCTGCGTATTATGTAATCGCTTAGACAATAGTACGCTGAGATTCGTAAGCTATTTGTACGCTCATGCGTACGTCTTCTAAGAAGTTGCGTACATTTTGTAAATGAACGATCGTTATTAGTGAGCGAATGTTCGCTAATAGCACATAATAACGTATATTTTGTACGCAAATACAACGAATCTATTCGTCGAATACACAAATTTTAGGAAAAGTTTGGCGAATAATTTTTTCAATGATTCGCTCATCTCTAGAAGGGATGGTAACTGCCCATGTTAAATATCTAGGAGGGGGTTCTGTGCTGGTCCTGTTAGACTGGGCCATCCCAATGTATTACAGGGTAATATGGGGAATTTCCCCTAAGCGCTAGCAAACAGTACTAATGCCTACATTGTGGACCCTCACAGTACTTATGCCCACCTAGTGGCCCCTTCACAATCATTATGTCCTCCTTGTGGACCCTCACAGTAGTTATGCCCAGCTTTGTGCCCATCACAGTAGTTATGCCCACCTTTGTGCCCCTCACAGTAATTATATTCTTCTTGTGGACCCTCACTGTAGTTATGGCCACCTTTGTGCCTGTCACAGTAGTTATGCCCATCTTTCTGCCCCAGTGCCCTATACAAACTGCAGCTACATTGAAGGAAAAAAAAAAAAAAAAAAAACACAATACTTACCTGCTTCCCTGACGACATGCTCCTATCGTGCTACTGGCTGTGCCGGAGGCCGATTCCCAGGCTTTCAGGGGGGAGCGCCGGATCTCAGAAGAATAGTGAAGCAGGGAGCGGAGGAAACAAATTGCCAGGCAGTGACAAGAATTGCCGGGTGGGTGCACCACCCCCCAGCCTCTGCTCCAGCCTCTGCACACATGCCCTGCCTGTCCCCCCTCGTACCCCCCTGATTTAACAGTTATTGGGTTGCCCACCTTGTTAAATAGATAAACAATTCCATTAGGCCTTGATTCTCAAATCTGAGTGAATAAGCAGTCTATTTTTACTGTTATTGGGGTGCCCACCTTGTTTCATAGAAAGTAATCCCATTAGGCCTTGATTCTCAAATTGGGATGAATAAGCTTTCTATTTTTACTGTTATTGGGGTGTCCACATTGACATTGAAAAACCTATTTTACATATATAGTTTCTGTTACTGTACAGTATGTCCAACAGACAGGTGCCAGGAACCTGTGAGGAAACACATATTTCCCAAAGGTCCTGAATCCAGCAGGACAGTCCTGGATTTCAATTGCTGTCCCGGTACAGGGGAGGTATGTCCTGCTTTCTGGCAGCTGTCCATAGGAAGCAAAGATAGTCTCCATAATGAAGCACAGAGCCGTCACCGGCATCGGCTCCCTGCTTCATCATCCCAACTCCCTGAAGGCTCTCCATACCTCTGGTCTGTGCAGGGGGTGGGCCTGGCAGCTCAGCTCCGCCCCTCCACAGACTAGAGCAGCCCTGCTGCTGCTAGGAAGAGGGTAAGTATGTGGTGTTTTTTTTTACTTTCTGTGAGGGGCAAAATGTGAGCATATTACTGGGGGGCACAATGCGGGCATATTACAGGGGAGGCACAATGTGGGCATATTACTGGGGTGCACAATGTGGGCATATTACTGGGGGGGCACAGCTGGGCATATTACTGGGGGCACAGCTGGGCATATTACTGGGGGCACAGCTGGGCATATTAATGGGGGGCACAGGTGGGCATATTAATGGGGGCACAGCTGGGCATAATTCTGTGAAGGGACAATGTGGGCATAAATACTATGTGGTGGCATAAAGGGGAATAATTACTATGTGGGGGCATTAAGGGAACTGGGTGGGATTAGGTGTGAAGTTATGTGTTGGGTGGAGTTAGAGGCGTAGCCTAGTGCAGTTTACAAAGTTGTGAGGTATGGAAACGGATAGTGGCAAAAATGTTGCTGGAGCCGGCAGAAGAAGGGGTGGCGGTAGCTGCAGCAACAGGCCAGAGCTGCCACTGTCATCCAGCAGTCGTGTTTTGACCAGCTGTCCTTGAGTGGTTGATTCGGTCTTCAACATCATCTTAACTGCGAGGATGAGCTTATTGAGGACTGTCAACAGCTACTGCCTATCACAGAATTGGAGGAGAAGTCCGCTGCTTCCAAATGTAGGATTGCAAGTAGCGGTGATGAGAGTCACGTGGGAGCGGTCTGGGACGTGCTGGGTGGCAGCAGTGTGAGCAAGTCTGGAGCCAAACGTGCCTGGGGTGGACCTTCTACTACTCAAGAGCCTACCTGTCCGGAAACAACTAGTGGTGCATGGGTTTACAGAGACAACAGCAGGCAGTCAGCACAAAGTGGTGGAAGTAAACTGCCATACTCGCCAATGTGGGAATTTTTCATCAAGTTGCCGGAGGACATCAGTGTGGCCACATGTAGGATCTGTGAGGAGAAGGTGAAGCACGGCCAGGCTGCCAATGGCACCACAGCTCTGCATCAAGACATGGAGTGTCACAATAAAGTGGCTTGGGAAAACTGTGACACTAATGTAGTGGTACAGCCTGGAGCAGTAACCGCTGCATCTCCCAGTGGCCAACACCCCTTCTCCCGCAATCAAGGCTCCACCACCTCAGCAAAAGGGAGATGCGTTTCCTTCCCATATTCTACTGGTTTTTATGCTCTTTCTCCTGCTCCTCGACATGCATTTTGCCAGCAATTGATCACCGAGGCGAATATAAAAAGACAACAGTATGCGTGCTCTCATCCAACGGCGCAGGAGCTGAACATGCTCCTGGCCAAGTTGCCGGCACTACAGTCCCTCCCTTTCTATGTGGTTGACTCTGCCCATTTCAGAGAACTGATGGCTTGTGCTGAGCTAAGGTGGAGAGTCCCAAGCCATCATTACGTCTCTAAAAAAAGCTGTACCAGACCCGCACATGTATGTTGGGCAGAAGGTGGGCCAGTCCTTGAGCCTGTCATGTCTGGTACAGTTCACGGGGAGGAAGACCAGGTAGATGACCCTGACAGACTGTGGCAGTATGCAGTGGAGATGGAGGCAGGGAGTCCCTTGCCCAAATGGCCAGATGCATGCTGGTGACAGCTGCATTATCACCACTTGGCAGAGGGATGAATACTGGCTCTTTACAATGTTAGACCCTCGCTACCGTGCCAAAATGGGGGCCTTTTTTTTTTTTTTTTTACACCTGCCGAGAGGGAAGATAAACTACTTTCGAGGGGGGGGGGGGCTTGGGGGGGCAGATGCAGCACCGGCTCTGTCAGCAGTAACTTCACTCTCCAGTCTCTGATGATCATGTTTCTTCCCCCGCCTACTGAAGAAACCAGCCAGCATCAACGGGACATGGAGCAGAACCTGAACCAGCAGGAGATGCTGCCTCCATTTCTTTATTTTGTTCCACTAAGAAGCTATTAGGACACAGCTCCTGCAGGAGCGCACCTGTTTTTTGCTTTACTGAAGTGTGCTGTATGTATTTCTTTTTGTTTAACAGAAGGAATTAGCAATGAATCTTGGTGCAAACTGTTACTGCAACTGCTGCCACCCTCCCCACTCTGTCATTGGGCAACTAATTGAATATTGGTGCACTGCACAGTTATGTACACAGAGATGAATTGTAGCAGAGTCTGTAGTTCAGCAGTCTCCTATGCTCTCCCTACATTTTCCTTTCAATATTTTAACGTCCAAGCCTTCACATTGAGATACCAAGTGGGAAGAATATGATCAGGCCAATTGGCCACTTTATCGCCTTTCGTGACAAAGTAATTCGTAATGAATTGAATTTCTTGTCGATCATCGACAAAGCTGCCGAATCAAATTTTTCAAAAGGTTGCTCATTTCTAATTGCTATAGCAAAAGTATAAAGACCTACAACTGTCCGGAGATGCCCTGACACAGATTTCGGACTAATATTTAATGTTTTCACTCAGAGATTTCAAATGCTACCCTCTTTATAGTAGGACACATGTAGCACAGTTCTATTTCTTGTTCCTTAAAGAAACTATCTTGAGATGGCCTGACTAAGATTCTGGACTACAGTCACAGAAACCTACCTAAAACATAACTTTTAATATCATAACATAAAAGGGTAGTGTCCAAAACACACAAAGTAGATAGACAGACAACATGCAAGGGGTAGATAAACTAACAAGTGTGAACTCGGGCTGCCCATTGATGATGAGGGCAGAAAGAAAATATCCCTAGGGCTAGCCCTCACAAGCTAGGCGGCCCTGCCTAGAAACGGAATAGCCGCCCCGATAGGGGCGATCCCGTGTCCCGAACCTCCTGGAGTCCCTGGTAAGGTCCTAACACAGGATAGAGCCCAAAAGCCACTTCTATACACCACACATGAACAATTAGATCATCGAGTGTCCGTCTGATAAGTCACGTCAATTGTCAATGGTCTATATCAAATAAAAATGAAAGGTAATCAAAATTGATCAGATGTAACAATTTGCTGGAAACAACCTAATAAAACTCTGGGGATCCAAGATGCATTGATCCCATATAATAAATCCTAAACCCGACGCGTTTCACTGACCAAAAAAAAGGTTCAGATCATCAGGGGAAACAATTTATAAATAATAGTAAACCAGCTAGAAAAATGAGTGCCCATACAAATAAGATTTGTTACGTTTGGGACCCAAACTTGATCTGGATTACTCCATGATGAATGACAATGAATACATTACATTGCAGATGTAATGGGTCCCAGCTGGAACCTCCTAGCGTATGAGGCCAACATGTCAAAAAGATAGTACTACTTGCGTGACCAGATGGGGTCCGAAGTCAGGCTAGACGGACTGGGCTCACGATATCCTGCCCATCTCATCCGATTAGTACCGTGCCGGAGGGAATACTGACCATAGCGCGCCAATATTTAGAGCCCGCATGTCCAGCTCCGTGCTCGGGAGGGTTCCGGCATCTAAACGTGCCCACGTGTCTAAGACGCCGGACACGTGACCACGTTGCGCTTCAAGATGCGTTCCACAGCGCACAGACCCGGAAGTGCACCCAGTTACTCACGGGGCTCGGATATGAGCCACGGAAGAATAGAAGGGATCATGAAATACATGAAAGTAAGATTAAAGCAACCCCTAAACATTCCAAAGATAATTTAAATCAACTAGAAAATAGGGATACACAACAAACCAAACAGGGATACCGATGCCTATATATACTGATGGATCCCTGTTAATCCCTAATGATGTTAAACATGGAACGGCCTGTTAGATGAAACTATTGAAATCCATATTCTCATTTAACCCAATGGGGGACAAAGTGTTGAGTCTATGGATCCACCTAGTTTCTTTCTGTCTCAATAAGGTGTCAGTGTCCCCACCTCTGATGGTGGTACCAATAACTTCAATCATAGAAAAAGAAATACCTTTGCTTACTCCCTTATGTGCTCTAGTGATATGTCTAGGGATTGGTTTGTCCCTATTATTGCGGATAAGATTCTGGACTAGTATTTCACATTTTTGCTTAGATATTTCAAATGCTACCCTCTGTATTGGGCACACTTGCTTTGCTATATTTGGCAAAACTATAAAGACCTTGAACTGTCTTCAGATGCCCTGACACAGATTTTGGACTAATATTTCACATTTTCACTCAGAGATTCAAAATGCTGTATTATAAGACACACATACAGTAGCACACCTACATTGCTATATTTGGCAAAATTATGAAGACCTTTAAACTGTCTGGAGTGGCCCTGACACAGATTTCAGACTAATATTACACATTTTCACGTGAGATTTCAAATGCTACCCTCTGTATTGTAAGACACACGTAGCACACTTGTATTGCTATATTTCACAAAACAAACAAAAAATGAAATGTCTGAAGATGTCCTAAAATATATTTCGGACTAATATTTTACGTTTTCACTCAGAGATTTCAAATGCTACCTTAAAGTAGCATAAACTATAAAGACCTTAAAAAGTAACTAAACTTTTGAATTGAAGATATTCCTAATGCCATAGTAACAATTTTTTTAAAATATTCTTTATACATGTTTTTTGTATTTTTATTACACTTTTACCCCCCTAAAGCACGCCCATTCCTTGTGTGCTTAAAATTCACTTCTCTGTACACCAATGACTTCTCAGCGGTATATGGAGTACAGACATGACACTTTAGGAATGGGGCCGCATCCCAGTGGGTATGGGCAGGAGTGCATATTGCTGCTCCTGCCCCTGCCTCCTGGAGGTTTACTAACTCCTGGCATAGCTCATGTGTACCCTGTACCCATGTGCTACGCCAGGATTAGCTGAGCGGAGCCGGCTCTTGCTTGTGCCTGCTCCACTATGCTAAGAGTCCTGCATGTCAGCACTTAGCTTAGCGAAGCAGGCAGAAGCAGGAGCTCAGCTAATCCTGGCATAGCACATGGGTACAGAGTATCCATGTGCTTTGTCAGGAGTTAGGAAACCACTGGGGGGCACGGGCCGGAGCAGTAATCTTCACTACTGCCAGTACTGACTGCACTGCGGCCCCATTCATAAAGTACTCCGCACACTGCTGAGAAGTCAGCGGTGGACAGAGAAGTGAATTTTAAGCACACAGGGAATGGTGTGCTTTAGCAGGGTAAAAGTGTAATAAAAATGCAAAAAAGCATTAATAAAGTATATTAGAAAATGAAACTGTGGTATTAGGAACATCTTATTACATTTTTATTCAAAAGTGTAGTTACTCTTTAAACTTTTTGGAGTGGCCCTGACATGTATTTCAAACTGATATTTCTCATTTTCACTTGAGATTTCAAATGCTACCCTCTGTATTGAGTGACACATGTAACACACTTTTATTGCTATATTTCACAAACCAAAAAAATCGAACTGTATGGAGATGCCCTAACATAGATTACAGTCTAGTTTTTCACGTTTTTAATCAGGTTTAAAACTATACCTTCTGTGTTGCAAGATACACACTGCACACATATATTGCCATTTTACAAAACCTGAAACAATTGAGCTGTCTAGAGATGCCTTGACACAATTTTCTGTCTAGTATTTCAAGTGTTTTCACTGAGATTTCAAACTTCTATCCTCTGGATGGTAAAACACACGTTGTATTATTGCACTTATTTCCCTTCCCCCTAAAAAAAAAAATATATATATATATATTTATATTTATATTTTTTTTTTCTTTTCAAATGGGGAGAAAAACAAATGTTCTTACAGGTAGCTGCTTTTGAGGTTCTGCAGCAGCTGCAGCAGTGCTAGGAGGCACCTCTAGCCTCAGCACTTCACTTTTCACTCATTGTCTTTCCGTATTCTACACAATTATTCTTCTTTCTGGCATTTCCTGTCACTGTCCATGATACTGGAATAGAAGCTTGATTGTGACTGTACACACACCCTAAGATTATTTCTGTCAGCGACTTCATAGACCCATCCACCTCATTCACAGTCCAACACAGAGTGATGTTCTGCTTGTATTACAAGGTCACCTTACATGTCTGCTACAGCACTGATTGGCTCACAGGCTGACAGACAACCTGGATAAGTCAATCAGGGCAAACCCTCCCACTTCCTCTCAGGGTCAAGTGAGCATCCTTCTTCTTCCTCTCTCATGCTTTTTCCTGCTGACATGTTCAGTAAAATGCCGTTTTACTGGATTCACTTAAAGCGAACCAGAAAATCTTCATGTTCATCTGGAGGATGAAATTTTGGGAAAAGTGAGAAGTATTCACTTTTTGTCAGAGACGTTCCTGTGACAGGTAGGCGGTCTGTCAGATTGGCAACACGTGGTATAATCTGACATGTTTTCCTTTTTTGTTGTTGGTATTTACCAACAACAAAAGGTTTAACACTGACAAATGTAAGGTTATGCATATGGGAAGGAATAATGCAAGTCACCAGTACATACTAAATGGTAAAATATTGGGTAACTCTGACATGGAAAAGGACCTAGGAATTTTAGTGAACAGCAAACTAAGCTGCAGAAACCAGAGTCAGACAGCTGCTGCCAAGGCCAATAAGATAATGGGTTGCATCAAAAGAGGCATAGATGCCCGTGATGAGAACATAGTCCTGCCACTTTACAAATCACTAGTCAGACCACACATGGTGTACTGTGTACAGTTCTGGGCTCCTGTGAACAAGGCAGACATAGCAGAGCTGGAGAGGGTTCAGAGGAGGGCAACTAAAGTAATAACTGGAATGGGTGGACTACAGTACCCAGAAAGATTATGAAAAAAGACGACTGAGGGGAGATCTAATAACTATGTATAAATATATCAGAGGTCAGTACAGAGATCTCTCCCATGATCTATTTATCCCCAGGACTGTGACTGTGACGAGGGGACATCCTCTGCATCTGGAGGAAAGAAGGTTTGTACACAAACATAGAAGAGGATTCTTTATGGTAAGAGCAGTGAGACTATGGAACGCTCTGCCTGAGGAGGTGGTGATGGCAAGTTCACTAAAAGAGTTCAAGAGAGGTCTGGATGTATTTTTGGAGGGTAATAATATTACAGGTTATAGTTACTAGAGAGGGGTCGTTGATCCAGGGAGTAATTCTGATTGCCCGATTGGAGTCGGGAAGGAATTTTTTTCCCTAAAGTGTGGAAAATTGGCTTCTATCTCACAGGGTTTTTTTGCCTTCCTCTCGATCAACTTATAGGAAAACAGGCCGAACTGGATGGACAGATGTCTTTTTTTGGCCTTGTAAACTATGTTACTATGTTACCCTTTCCCTCAGGTGTTACCTCAGGTGTTTACCCTGTTTCCCTCAGGTGTTGTTGGTGTGGTAATTGTCTCTCACCCCCATGGTGCTTCCATTTCTTCATTGAAGATAAGTGTCCTCTTTCCCTTTTGTGTGTTACGCTACTTTTCCCAGTTGTTTTGTTATTAGGCCAGTGGGAGACTCCTGTTGGTCCTTCCTTTTGGAGGAACAGGTAGACTAATTCCTGTCATTAGTTCCAGGGACCTATAGGGTCAGTTTGGTTTAGGTGTGTATGAACTCGTCTACATTTGAGGCCTGTTCATACTGGTAGTCAGTCAGGATTAGAGTCAGGGTTTCCTTTAGGAGGTGGCCATCTTCCTTCCTTAGTTTCCAGGCCTAAACTCCTTTCCCTCCTACGCTCGGTGTGGTTTCCCCCCACACCTGAGCGTGACATTATAAACCGCCATTTACCGTCACTTTGTTTGTTTCTGTACAGTCATGGATCCTATTGCTGTACTCACTGGGCAGCTGCAGGGGCTGTCTTTGGAGGTAGCTGACCTCCGCACGACCATCACCCAGATTCAGAGACCACAGGCTGTTGGTCCCGGGGGTGGTGGTTGTCATGCCTGTCTGGAGCCTAAAGTCGATCTCCCGGATAGATTCTCTGGGGGACGTGAAAACTTCATTTTGTTCAGGGAGGATTGCAAATTGTACTTTAGGTTACGTCCATATTCATCTGGTAATGAAGAACAGAGAGTTGGTGTGGTGATCTCGTTGCTCAAGGGGGATGCACAGTCATGGGCCTTTTCTCTGCCGACCGGATTGCAGTCTCTCCAGTTGGTGGATGAATTTTTCAATGCATTGGGGCTTATCTATGATGACCCAAATCACATCTCCCTGGCCGAGACCAAGCTACGTGACCTTCGTCAGGGTGAGCGCTCTGTTGAGATCTATTGCGCTGAGTTTCGGAGGTGGGCTACGGATACTGAATGGAACGATCTGGCTCTCCGTAGTCAGTTTTGTCAAGGATTATCAGAAAGGCTGAAGGACGTTTTGGCCTTTCATGAAACTCCGGTGTATTTGGAAGCTGCTATGTCTCTTGCTGTACATATGGATAGACGCCTGAGAGAGAGAGGGATCGAGGGGCCCCCGCTCTCAGGATATACTATCACATAGTGTATTGTCTTCCTATGACACTTTGGGTGAAGGTACTCCTGGGTTGATGTCTGGGGACGAACCCATGCAGTTAGGGGGAGCTACTCCTGCTTCCACTTTTAAGCATTCTGGGGATAAAAAGGGAGTGTGTTTTTTTTTCTGTGGACAGAAAGGACATTTTATCAACGCATGTCCATGCATTCAGTCTCTAAAAGAGAAGAAAAGAAAGGGGGCGTTGAATTCCCATCTCACTCTTGGAGGGGTGGGTGGAGAGACAGAAAATGTGCATTTGTCTTCATCCTGTAGTAACCGTTTTCTCCTGACTACTGAGGTGGCACTAGAGTCAAAGGTTGTGAGATTTAGGTGTTTATCGAAAGCGTGGCAGGGGTGAACCTGATTGATGCTCAGTTCGTCCATATGCATGAATTGTCTCCGAGTGCATTGGTGAGGAAGATTTCTGTGTTTGCTATTTATTCTGCACCTCTATCTAAGAAGTGTTTGTCTCAGATGGTGCATGATATCAGATTAAGAGTGGGACAATTTCATCAGGAACTTATTTCGTGTTTTGTGTTGGAAGGTCTTCCTGCTCCTGTGGTGCTGGGTTTACCGTGGTTAAGCAAATACAATCCAACCATCGATTGGCAAACTAGACAGATTCTGGATTGGGGTTATTATTGCGCTGAGAATTGTCTTAATACATCTTTTTCTGCGTTAACCACTAAGACACTTCCCTCTATTATATTTGATTTCGCTGATGTATTTTCTGAAGGTGGATGACAGGATTTACCCCCTCACCAGGAATATGATTGTCCTATCAATCTTATCCCTGGAGCAAAATTGCCCAAATCTAGGCTGTATAACCTCTCTGAACCTGAGAGAACGGCCATGAAAGAATATATTGCTGAGAGTTTGGCTAAAGGACACATAAGACATTCCAAATCTCCAGTGGCAGCAGGGTTTTTCTTTGTAAAGAAAAAGGACGGAACTCTTAGGCCATGTCTGGATTTCCATGAACTCAATCGGATTACTGTCCGTGATCCTTACCCCTTTCCTTTGATTCCTGATTTGTTTAACCAGATTGTTGATGCCAAGGTGTTCTACAAGTTGGACTTAAGGGGGACATATAATCTGGTCAGGATCAAGGAAGGGGATGAATGGAAGATGGCTTTTAATACTCCTGAGGGACACTTTGAGAAACTGGTCATGCCTTTTGGGTTGACCAATGCTCCTGCTGTCTTCCAGAATTTTGTTAATGACATTTCTCATCACCTTGTGGGGAGGTTTGTAGTCGTGTATTTGGATGACATACTAATTTATTCTCCAGATATGGAGACACATCAGGATCACGTTAGACAGGTGTTGCAGATCTTAAGAGACAATAAATTGTACGCAAAATTAGAGAACTGTGTTTTTGCTGTACACGGGGTGCAATTCTTAGGATACCTGCTGTCATCTTCAGGTTTTCGAATGGATCCAGAGAAAGTCCGTGCTGTATTGGACTGGAATCGACCTGAAAATTTGAAAGCTCTTATGCGGTCTTTGGGGTTCACCAACTATCACTGACAATTTATTAAGAACTATTCGACAATAGGTAAACCCTTAACTGACATGACTACGAAAGGGACGGATGTCTCACTGTGGTCTCATGCAGCGTTGCAAGCCTTTTCCACTGTGAAGGAGTGTTTTGCTTCTGCCCCTATATTGGTGCAGCCAGATGTGTCACAACCTTTCATTGTGGAGGTTGACGCATCCGAGGTGGGGGTGGGAGCAGTTTTATCACAGGGCCCGTCACCATGTAAATGGCGCCCATGTGCCTTTTTCTCGAAAAAACACTCTGCTGCGGAGAGAAATTACAATGTGGGTAACAGAGTTACTGGCCATTGAGTTGGCTTTTGATGAATGGCGTCATTGGTTGGAAGGGGCGATTCACCGAATCACGGCATTCACTGATCACAAAAATCTGGCTTACCTGGAGTCGGCTAAACGACTTAACTTGAGGCAGGTCGGATGGTCTTTGTTCTTCACCAGATTCAATTTCATTGTCACATTTCGTCCTGGGGTTAAGAATGTCAAGGCGCATGCCTTGTCACGTAGTTTTCCTGGAGGTGGTGATTTTGAAGATCTGAGCCCTATGCTGTCTGAAGGGGTGGTGATATCCGCTCTTTACCCTGATCTTGAGGCTAAGGTGTTTGAGGCCCAGGGAGACACACCGGAGTCTTTCCCCCCTGGGAAATTGTTCCATCTGAATTGCGTCATAAGGTGTTTGAGGAACATCACTGTACAGTTCTTGTGGGACACCCTGGGAGTAAATCCACTGTCGACCTCATCTCTCGTAGATTCTGGTGGCCAGGGCTGTGTAAGTATGTTGAGGACTATGTGTCGGCCTGTAGTGTCTGTGTACGCGCTAAGGTGACTCGACCTTCTGGACCCCTACTTCAGTTGCCCATCCCGTCCAGACCATGGACTCACTTGTCTATGGACTTTATCACCGATCTGCCTAATTCGTCTGTTAAGACAGCTATTCTGGTGGTTGTAGATCGTTTTAGTAAAATGGCACACTTTATTGCATTGCCCGGACTCCCTAATGCTAAAACCCTTGCACAAGTGTTTGTTGATAACATTGTGAAACTTCATGGCATTCCCACTGACGTGTTCTCAGATCGTGGGACTCAGTTTGTGTCCAGATTCTGGAAGGCGTTCTGTACTCGGCTCGGGGTAAAACTGTCTTTTTCCTCTGCTTTTCACCCTCAGACGAATGAACAGACGGAGCGTACTAATCAGAGTCTGGAGACTTAATTGAGATGTTTTGTCTCTGAGAACCAGGAGGAGTGGTCCTCGTTTTTGTCTCTGGCAGAATTTGCCAATAACAATCGTAGACAGGAGTCCACTGGCAAGTCGCCGTTTTTTGGGGCATATAGTTTTCACCCGCAGTTTGGCACTTTTTCTGGTTCGGATGCCTCTGGTGTCCCTGAGGAGGAATGTTTTTCGGTATCATTGTCATCTATATGGTGGAAAATTCAAAATAACTTGATAAATATGGGCAACAAGTACAAACGTGTGGCTGACAGGAAACGTATGAATGGTCCGGACCTAAGAGTGGGTGATTCTGTGTGGCTGTCCACAAGAAACATTAAGTTGAAAGTTCCTTCTTGGAAGTTCGGTCCAAGATTTATTGGTCCATATAAGATCTCTGCCGTTATTAATCCTGTAGCATTTCATCTTGAACTTCTTCAGGCCCTGAAAATTCATAATGTGTTTCACAGATCTTTGTTGAAGAGATATGTTGAACCTTTGGAGCCATCTCCCTTGCTACCCGTGCCTGTCATGGTGTACGGCAGTTTGGAATTCCAGATCGTCAAGATTATTGACTCTCGAGTTCTCTTAGGACTCTTCAATATCTTGTTCACTGGAAGGGTTATGGACCAGAGAAGAAGACGTGGGTACCAGCATCTGTCGTGAATGCCAGTCGTTTGGTGAAAGCTTTTCACAGGTCTCTTCCGGATAAAGTTGGTCCTGGGTGCCCGGAGGTCACCCGTAGAAGGGGGCGTACTGTCATGGACGTTCCTGCGACAGGTAGCAGGAGGTCTGTCAGATTGGTAACACGTGGTATAATCTGACATGTTTTCCTTTTTTGTTGTTGGTATTTATCACACCCTTTTCCCACAGGTGTTGCTGGTGTGGTAATTGTCTCTCCCCTATTTATTGCTGCTTCTCCCACAGTTCCTTGCGGTTTATAGCTTCAGTGGATATTGTGGTGGATTGGTGTTGGTTCTCAGCTGAGATCCTGGTGCTTCCATTTCTTCATTGAAGATAAGTGTCCTCTTTCCCTTTTGTGTGTTACTCTACTTTTCCCAGTTGTTTTGTTATTAGGCCTGTGGGAGACTCCTGTTCATCCTTCCTTTTGGAGGAACAGGTAGACTCATTCCTGTCATTAGTTCCAGGGACCTATAGGGTCAGTTTGGTTGAGGTTCCTCACCTACGTTTGAGGCATGTTCATACTGGTAGTCAGTCAGGATTAGAGTCAGGGTTTCCTTTAGGAGGTGTCCATCTTCCTTCCTTAGTTTCCAGGCCTAAACTCCTTTCCCTCCTACTCTCGGTGTGGTCCCCCCCCCACACACACACCTGAGCGTGACACTTTTGTTGCCAGCGCTTTTGACATTAATGGCTGTGTGTTGAGTTATTTTGAGGGCATACCAAATGTACACTGTTATACAAGCTGTACACTGACTACTTTACATGGTGTCAAAGTACCATATCTTCAGTGTTGTCCCATGAAAATATATAATAAAATATTTACAAAAATGTGAGGGGTGGACTCACTTTTGAGATACTGTATTTAACTTCTTGAATTGAATTACTGAAAAAAATTAACTTTTGAATGATATTCTAATTTATTCAGATGCACTAGTAAGTATTCAGATCATTTGTTGAGTATTCAGATTTCCATTTCTTATGATCATCTTTGAGTTTTTGTAAATGGAGTTGATTGGACATGATTTGGAAAGACACATCTCTGTTTATTACCTCTTACAGCTGATAATGCATATCAGAGCAAAAACCAAACCATGAGGAGGAAGGAACTGCCTGTAGAACTCAGAGAAAGGATTTTGTGGGCCCACAATGTCCTCCATAATTCTTACATGATGAAGTATGGAACAACCTGGACTATTTGTACAGCTGGCTGCCTCTATATGATTGGGGGAAAAGGTGACCAAAAACCAAATGGTTACTCTGGCTGATACTTCAAAGAACAATTGTGCAGATCTGGAAAACCTCCAGAAGGTCAGCCATCACTATAGCACTCCACAAATCTGGGGTTTATGGCATTAGCCGGAAAGAAGCCCCTCCTTAGTAAAAGCCGGTTTGCAAAAAAAGCAACTAAAGGACTCCCAGTCTCACTTCTAAACATCATGTCTGTAGAATCAAGGTGCTGCCTCACATCATCCCTACAGTAAAGCATTTTGGTGGCAGCAACATTCTGTGGGGTGCTTTTTAGCAGCGGGAAAAGGGACACTCAAGGTTGAGGGAAAAGTGAATTGAGCAAAATACAGAGTTATTCTTAATTGAAACCTGAGCCATAGAGCTCTGGACCTTACACTGGATCGAAGGTTTGCCTTCCAACAAGGCAATTACCCTAAGCACACAGCCAATACAACAAAGGAGTGGCTTAGGAACAATTCTGTGAATGTGGACCAGCCAGATGCCTGACTTGAACAAAGTTGTACATATATTTGAGATGTTTGAGACTAAAAAGTGGCTATCCACCTACAGTCCCCTTAAAACCTGACAGAGCTTGAGAGGATCTTCAGAGAATAATGACAGATGATCCCCCAATCAGATGTGCAAACTATATGACACCATACGAAAGAAGACTGCAGGCTGTAATCGCTTCCAAAGGTGCTTTAACTAAGTAGTACACTAACGAGCAAAAGGGGTAACAATGTTTTGAACTTTTGACTTTCTTTTTGACCTCTTGCATACTGGTCGACTCACTTGGGTATGAACCTAGCTTTTTCAACTCTACCCACAAGTGTTCGATTGGGTTGAGGTCTGGGGACTGTGGGGGCCGATCCAGTACCTCTACTTTATTGTCATTGAACCATTTCTTTGCCAATCTCGAAGTATGCTTCGGTTTGTTGTCCTGCTGGAACACTATGTCGTCCTTTTCATACCCATAGTACTCGATTTTTCAAAGTAACTTGTCTTGTAGAATACTCACATATAGCTCAGCATTGAGACCACCATCAATCCTGGTCAAGTATCCAACGCCTTTGGCTGTGAAACAACCCCATATAATCAAGCTTCCTCCACCGAACATATGAGCCACCTCCACTACCCTGTTTGTCACACCAAAACTGATAGACCTTGTGATGAGCCGACTTGTTGATTCCAATATTTGCCTAGACATCCACCTCTTGGCTTTGGAGTGGATGGACAGACTTCATTTTTATTCTTTAAACTGTCATGGCACTCACATGATGCAGTTTGGCAATTTTCTTGGCCGAGATACAGCTGTCGATGAGCTGGCTAATGCTTTCTCTTTTCTTGGGAAATCTTCTTCATGACTGCTCCTGGATTCCAATGACCTTTTGCTTGGGACTCAACCTAATAACACATTGAGCTATTAGGGAATGTGAGAATAGGTTGTAATTTGTAGTATACAAGAAGAAACAGATTGTTCCACCACCAGGAGCAAAACAGTAACAATGCAGTTACATGACATGAATCTGCATAACTAATCATATTCTAAATAGCTGCAAGTCCAATTTATATATGAGATAGCCTAGATGATTGTCTATAAAATGATGGTAGTCTCAGATTCAAAGCTGTATTGGATGGTGAGATATGGAGCCTGAAAGTCAAAAGTTGAAAACATTGTTACCCCTTTGCTCATCAGTGTATGTTAAGGGTCTGTATACTTATGTCAATGCACATTTTAGTTTTTCCTTTTCAATAAATTACCAAAGATTTCATACATTGTCATATGGGGTATTAAGTGCAGAAAGTGTCTGAAAACCTTCCAAATGCATCTAATATATAAAGCTGAGTGTATGTATGTGTGTGTGTATGTATGTCTGCTAATGGAATCCGTCACAGCTACAATCACGAAATTTGGCACACAGGTACATCAGGTGTTCGGGAAGGTTTTAGAATGGGTCTCAGCTCTCCAGGACGTACCGTTCCTGAGATATTCCCAAAAAATGCATTAGCCAATAGAAGCCTGGTCACATGACCCTTATGAGCCAATAGAAGCTCACAGGCAGTTAGTCTCCACACACACCAGTTTTCCATAACAACCCAGCCAGTTCACTGCTGTAGGTCTGCTTTAAAGGGGCAGAGTGCTGTGGATGACACTGTTAAAGGAGTATTCCAGTTACCATAAATATAACTTATGTTGTAGACTAACTCATCATTAATCATTACCTCATATAATGTAAATTTCACATATTTTCCGTTCAGTAGTAACAAAACATGTTTTCTTCCACTGCTACCCACTGTGTTTCCTCCTAAATTACTATGGCATCGACCTGTAATTCAGGCCACCCTCAAAAGGACTGAAAAGCACCACCCCCAGGTCCCACAAAGTCACGCCCCCGACTCAGGCCACACCCCTTCCACACAGCATCTGACCGGGATTGAAAAAACGAAGGTAAAAATCAACTTCTGTCAGCTGCAGGGGAGGGAGGGAGGGTGAATTTCTCCCTGCAGCTCATGCTCAGACTGCACCATGCTGCTGCCTGGATGGACGCAGGTATGTCCACCTTTTCAGTAGCTCATGCTCAGACAGCTTCTCCTCTGTGTCTTCATGGAACCAGGGGGCATGGCCTCAAGTTTAGTGGTGTGGCTTCATGGGTTACTGGGGGCACTGCTTCACATTTGGGGGAATGAAATAGATTAAATATAAATATTAAATATACCCGGGCGAAGCTGGGTCCTTCAGCTAGCTGAATATAAAAGGCAAGTTGTGCTGGCAGCGACTCATTTCTCTGATTATCTGGAACATTCATATGGTGGAAACCAATCAGCGTCAGGTTGGAGCAGAATTACATAGTGCTGTTACTGCTGAGGCATAAAAAGGCAAGCGGTGTTGCCAATGAGTCACTTCTCTCTAGCTGGCTTTAGCCAGCTAGAGGCAGGTTGAAGCACACATATTTAGTGCTAAATGTAACTACGGTTTTACATTTAAACTGTACTTAGTGGAGCAGCTTTATAAAAACTTTCTGTGGGCAACAATCACATTTTTGTTAAATGAAGCCCATAGTATAATCTAAGTATGGTAACATAACAAGTAGGTACTTTACATATCTCTAGTATCTGCTCACTGTATTCAGGATCAGACTATGGTTCCTCCTGGGCCAAGCAGAGGAAATTATTCTCAGGCACAACCCTCATATTATCAATAAAGTATAACAGTTTTTGATCCAAAGAAATAGACCCTAGTAGCAAGTTATTTGCTCCAAATGAAGTTCCAAATCTTTTTTTGCTCCTGGTTCTTTTGGGCTCACTTTTGTATCATAGGCTAGGCACACCATAGAATCTGCTGCTACTCTGGAGGGCCAGTTTGATGTTGCTTGTATTATAAATGCGTATCTATATAATCTCATTAGCCAATAGTAGCCTGGTCACATGACCCTTATCAGCCAATAGAAGCTCACAGGCAGTCTCCACACACCAGGTTTCTATGACAACCTAGCCAGTTCACTGCTGTAGGTCTGCATTAAAGAGGCAGAGCACTGTGGATGACAATGGTAAGGGGTATTTCGGTTACCATAAATATAACTTGTGTTTTAGACTAATTCATTATCAATCATTACCTCATATAATGTAAATTTCACATATTTACTGTTCAGTAGTAATAAAAGATGTATTCTTCCACTGCTACCCACCTTCCTCCTAAATTACTATGGCATCGACCTGTAATTCAGGCCACCGTCAAAAGAAGGACTTAAAAGCCCCACCCCCAGATCCCACTAAGCCACGCCCCCTGACTCAGTCAGGCCACGCCCCTTACATGCCGCATTTGACCGGGATTAAAAATATAGGTAAAAATCTCCTTATTTCAGCTGCAGGGGTAGGGGGAGGGTGACTTTCTCCCTGCAGCTCATTGCTCAGACTGCACAGTGCTGCTGCTGAGAGTGAGCTGTTCAAAAGGACATCCCTGTGTCCATCCAGGCCCTGCGCATGACAGAGGACAGGGAGTCTGAAAGCCAGACTGTCCAGCCTAAAACAAGACATCTGGCCACCCTAGGGGCAGGCTTTAGGCTGGACAGTCCAGTTTTCTGGCTACCTGTTCTCCGTCTGACGCAGTGCCTGGACAGACACAGGGATGTTCACCCTTTCAGTAGCTCACACTCAGACAGCTTCTCCTCCGTGTCTTCACGGAGCCAGGGGGCGTGGCCTCATGTTTAGTGGTGTGTCTTCATGGGAACTGGGGGCGCTATTTCACGTTTGGGGGAATGGCCAGTGAGGTCTGGCTTTCTGGGGTGAAGACAGTGGCCACTCTAGCTGCTGTGGAGGTCACAGTTAAAGGGGAGGGCATCTGTAGAGGTCACTGTTAAAGGGGCGGGCAGCTGTAGAGGTCACTGTTAAAGGGGCGGGCAGCTGTAGAGGTCACTGTTAAAGGGGCGGGCTGCTGTAGAGGTCACTGTTAAAGGGGCGGGCTGCTGTAGAGGTCACTGTTAAAGGGGCGGGCTGCTGTAGAGGTCACTGTTAAAGGGGTGGGCTGCTGTAGAGGTCACTGTTAAAGGGGTGGGCCTCTGTAGAGGTCACTGTTAAAGGGGCGGGCCTCTGTAGAGGTCACTGTTAAAGGGGCGGGCACTGTAGAGGTCATTCTCGATATCTTTTAACGAAAACACACACACAAACAGTAAATGAAATAAATTAAATATACCCGGGCGAAGCTGGGTCCTGGGATATAAAGCTGAGTGTATGTGTGTATGTCCACTAAAGGAATCCGCACCGTCACATTAACAATCACGAAATTTGGCACACAGGTACATCAGGTGTCCGGGAAGGTTTTAAACCGGGTCTCAGCTCTTTAGGATGTATCTTTCCTGAGAATTTCCCAAAAAATGCAAATATGGCACATCACATGGCCTACATTAACCAATAGAAGCCTGCAGGTCTTTTTCTTCATATTTCAACTTTCATACACATGGTCACATGTCCCTTATCAGCCAATAGAATCTTGCAGGTCCTTAGTCTCCACATATACACAGTTTTACACCAAGTTTCCATAACAACCCAGCCATGTTTCTTGACTGCTGTAGGTGCAGGCCGTTGTGGATGACACTATTAAGGGAGCAGAGTACTGTGGAGGTCAAAAGGACTTAAAAACCCCGCCCCCAGGTCTCGCTTAGCCATGCCTGGTTAGGCCACGCCCCCTCTCACTTCGCAGCCGACAGGGATTGAAAAAATGAAGGTAAAAATCAACTCAGCTTCAAGTCAGCTTCAGGGGTGGGAGTGTGACTTTCTCCCTGCAGCTCATGCTCACACAGCACAGTGCTGCTGTCTGAGAGTGAGCTGTTCAAAAGGACATCCCTGTGTCCGTCCAACCCCTGTGCCGGACAGAGGACAGGAAGTCTGAAAGTACCCCAAGGAGATGGGGTACTGTGGAGGTCACTAATAAAGGGGCGGCCGCTGTGGAGGTCACTGTTAAAGGGAAGGGTGCTGTGGATGTTACTGTTAAGGGGGCAGGCTGCTGTGGGGAGGAGGGGACTCTTAGTTTGCTAAATCTCCCCTTATACTATTTCGCTTTAAAAATGTATTAGGGTAAAACCAGATGGGCCAAACATGGTGGATGGATCAAACCTGGATGCTGTCCCTTACGGCCTCTGCCATAATGGACAGGAGCCTGAAAACTAGTAGCTCCGATATGTTAGCCATACTCTTGCTCTTGCTGGTCTGGGGTTTGGCTGATTAGATGCATGGCACCAGGGCCGTTGTCAGGGTCTCGAAAGATCAGGGGTTCAAGCCCCAATGAATATGGCCCAATTCTCTGTCGATCCTCCCCCTGCACACTGCATTTTACTGTACTTGCTATACAGAAGCACATACCTCTGACATCCAGTGCCTCCCTGGTGATGTCTCCTCTGATGTAGATCTTCTCTGCCATCATCTTCACCAATCGGTCCGGACAACTTCTTTCAGCACCTTGTCTCTGCCCAGTTTGACACACAAACATCTAAGCTTTCTCGCTTTCTCAAATCATCTCTCAACCTCGAGCCTTAACAGTGTTATCTGCTGCTCGCTGTGCTCCCCAATACCCCCAAATTCTATACTGAAAAACATTAGTGCCACACAGATAGTCTCCCACTCCATAGTAATAGTGCTCCCCAAAGTCCCACCAATAGTATTTCCCTTCTAGAATGTTCTCATTAATAATCCTGCCCCCTACTGTGCCCCCAACATTGATAATGCTCCCCAAGAGTGCTTCCATTAGTAGAAGATCCCTCCAGTAATAAGAATGCCCTCACAGAGACCCCAGTAGTAATAAGACTCCATCTATTGTTCCCCCAGTGGTAATAAAGCTCTCTACAGACTCCTCAATAGTAATAAGGCCCCCCATAGTGCTCTTAGTAGAAATAAAGTGGATCTATAAGTCACTCCTATAGAGCACCCAGTAGTAATAAGAATGCCTAATGTCCCCTGTATTTAAAATGCCCCCACAATGATCCCAGTATTTATATTGTCCCCTACTGTTATAATGCTTGACCTGAAGTGCCCTCAGTATTTATAGTAGCCCCTGCAGTGCCCACTGTAGTTATATTCCTCCCTTTAGTGTCCACATAAATTATAATTCCTCAGCCTCTCCACCATACAGTCAGATGTAAATAAAACTATTTCCCTCCCTCCGCCGTAGAGTCCCATGTAAATAACATCACACCATCTATCCAGCCCCCTCCAATATACAGTCTCATGTAAATAACGTCCCTCTCTATCTACAGCCCCCTCCTAAATACAGTCCCATATAAAAAGCATCACTTCCCTCCCTTCAGACCCTCTAATATTCAGCCCCATGTAAATAACATAACCCCTTCCGCAGCTGCCTCCAGCATGAAATCCCATATGAACAACATCACCCCCTCAACTTTCAGTCCCTTGTAAATAACATCACTCCCTCCCCCAGCCGCCCTCAACAAGGAGTCCCATGTAAATAACATCACCTCTCCCTCAGCCACCTCCAACATTCAGTCCCATGTAAATAACATCATTCCACCCCACTCCAACACCCAGTGTCATGTAAATAACATCCTTCACTTCAGCCCTAACTTACAGTCCCAGTTAAGTAACCACAACTGACAACTCCCAGTATTATTCTGCCTCTCACACTGAGAACATATCCCTTCACTTACCTCTGACACATGCCTCACCACAGCCTCTTCCCCAGGACTTCTTTTCACTGCTGAGCACCATTCTCTCCTGCACTGGTCACATAATGGTGACATCATTGCAGGTTCTTCTCAACCACTGCCTGTAGCACTGATCACATGGACTGTGATGTGATCACAGGTCCCTATAAAGTGGGAGCTGTAAGTAGGGTTCCAACCCCGTACATATATAGAATAAAAACTACAGCACGTAGTGTTATTAATTGATAGTAGGTTTTTTTGATGCTTGGCAATAATCATGTAACGTTTCGGCTTGCAGGCCTTCATCAGACACTAACCATATTAAAGAAAAAGGACAAGAATTACTAAGAAAAACAAAAAAATGACCAAGGTTGAGATACAATCGTTGTGGTCGGTATACACAGTATTAGAAAACAATAACAAAATATTAACAAAATATCATACCCTTGTGGGGTATATAAAAATCAACATCATTCTGTACGTATAGTATAGCATGACTGTGGTATAGTATACATATAGGATATTCTGAATGTGTCCAGGTATATTGTAGTATATGTCATCTATATCCTGGGTTCAAATGGAATGCCTTATAGTCTAACGCCTATTTATTATTACCGGTAGACGTTTCAGTCAAGGTCCAAGTGAATTTGAGATAAGTAGATATGTTCACATATAGAAGTTCCTAATACATTGGCTATCTCCAGTATAATCGTAGTACTATAAATGACACCATATTGAGTCCTGGGCACTTGCCTAGGCCGCAGTTGGAGATAAGGAGAAGGAAGGTTGTAGAGGAAATCAGGCGCAGTAGGTAACTTGTGTGTGGAGTTATATATCCACTTGTATCTGGGCAGGTGCCTAGGGAAATCTGCAGAGTGCAGTTTATAAGGAGGGACGGCATCCCTCTGTAGCTGCTGCGCATGCGTGTGGGGGCGTGTGCATTCCACAGACCCGGAAATGGAGAACGGGTTGGAATGCATGATGTAGAAGAAAAAGACCAAAAGCTAAAGAGGGGCCTGGTCGGAATGTAAGCCGCTGTGCTGCTGAATCTAATTACCGATATGTAGGCTCTGTCGAGCAGATCGTGGGTGGCAGGTAGCGATGCTTCTCATCTGCTGGAAGTTCGGCCATGTGGAATGCATCAGGAGGCAGTGTGCCTGCGCAATGGGGTGAAAGGTTGAGTGTGCTGAGATAGCGATACCTAAAAGAGTCTCTGTCTAATCTGCACTGTGATGGGGACCAATAATTTATGTAAAGTATGGAAAATAATGCCTGAATGTATAGGTACAGTATGTGAACTGTATGTATATAGAAAAAATGAGATGAGGGATATATAAAAGGAAAAGTAAGAGCCAGATAGGGAGAATAGAATAGAATAAAAAAATAAAATTAAAAATATGAAATAAAAGATATAAAGAATGAAAAACTGGACAAATGGGGAAAATAGAGCAAAATGAGACAATTGGAAAATAGGAAAAATTCGGGTGATCTGACTAGTTAAATAGGTAGGTATACCATAAAATGGTAAAAATAAAATATTACAAAATAATAAAATTGAAAAATGGAGACAAAAATGAAAAGAATTAAAAAAATGTAAAAAATTGAAAAAGCACTGGTAAAAAAAAAAGATATGAAAAAGCATTGGTAAAAAAAAGTGAAAAAATGGAGAGAAGGAATAGATAGAGGGTAAATGGTAGAATCTGGCTCAAAGGAAAGAATCAAGATTAGAGATAACCAAACCGAGACACCAGTGAAGGATACCCCCGTGCGGCAGTGGGGGGAGGGGGGGGGTCTAATATGGTCAATTGGCCTCAAAGAAAGGAGCAAAATTATCTTTATGTTACAACATTATGCATCACAAGGAACATTGAATTTCATATTCCCCATTTAAACCTCTTTGTGTAAGGCTTTGCAATGTGTAAATCCAGTAAGCTTTTGTTATTTTGAGTTGTTTGGATCTGTTATCTCCTCGTCGTGATGGGGGAACATGTTCTGTTACTTGGAATTTGAGTTGTGAGATGTTGGGTCTTGCTTGGTGAAAATGTGCCGGGACTGGAAAAAGGAGGTTTTTCCTCCTGATGGTAGATTTATGTTGACAAATTCGTTCACTGATTTTTTGAGTGGTTCCCGATACGTATATAAGACCACAGGGACAATTTAGTAGGTACACTACGTACTACGTAGAATCGCGTGTAAAAAAAAAAAAATAGTCCTGAATGTAAATTGATTTATCCATTTGTGGGTGAAAGATTTCAGATCCGTTCTGTACTTGTGAGCATTGAGAGCAGTGTAGGCCTTCTGTAAAGGCCAGTGGTCAAGGCACCGGTTGAGTCTTTGGTGACGACAGTATCTAGGAAATTGATTGATAAATGATCGTGGTGGATGGTAAATTGTAACTTTGGATAAATGGAGTATTATGGAATGTGTAGCGTTTCAAGTGTGCTTTTCCATATGCAGAAGATGTCGTCTATAGAGCATTTCCTGAGGACGATGTGTGAAATGAATGACATGTCTGAGTATGGGTATGTATTTTCAAAGTCGTCCATGTAGCAATTTGCATATGGCAGTGCTACATTAGACCCCATAGCGGTCCCTTCTTTTTGTAGAAAGAACTCATCCTGAAACATGTAAAAGTTGGATAGTACTAATTCAAGGAGTTCTACACAGAAAGTAATTACATTGGAATGTAATTGTCAGGACAGGGAAAGATGAGTGAGAACCCTGAGCTTGAACCCACCTCTGTCCCTGCCTTTTGCCTAAACACGCTAAATTCGTGAATCGACAACTAGGAGCTGGTCCCTTCCTATCTCAGTGCACAGAATAAGACGAGGAAGGGAAAAACAGATATGACAGAAAAAGGCAGTAAACTAACAAAAAGAACAAAACCTAAGAGATAAGCAGGGAATGAATCGTAGGTGAACCCAGTCAAATACTGGGGACAAACGAGACAGACGAGCTGCAAACAACACAAAGGAACACAAAAATCGTCAGGCAAAAACAGGTCAAGCGGTCCAGGTCAGTAACAAGAAATCACGACAAAAGCCGAAGGAGAATCTAAAAATCAAAGTTGAGGTCACAGTCCGAAAATCCAAGTACAAATACAAATCCAAACGAAGCTTGTGTGATGCTGCAAACAGACAAACAACCACTAGCAAAGATCTGAGCTGCTTTCAGCTGCTTAAGGCCTGCGACCGGACCCTGAGACGAGAAGCCCATGACTGACAGGCTTCAGAACCTATCCCAGGAGCTCCAGCAGCCAAGTCCTCATTAACCACAGCACCTGGAACCTTATTCACCTGACTAGCTGCACCAGGTACCATAGTTCTCCTAGTAGCAGCCACATCAGAATCCTGCTGGATGGTGACAGTAATTGAGTAGACTCCAGTAATTTGTTTGCCGCTCGTAGGCCCTTTTGATGTTGGATAGAGGTATAGAGGTTCGAAACATCCTATGTAACTAAAATGGACTCAGATGATAATGGTTGTAGATTATTAATGATATCTAGGAAGGCTGAGGTGTATAACAGAACTGATCTTTTCATATGGGACGTAAGAATTTTTTTCGAGGAAAATGGATAGAGGTGATAGGATAGAATTAGCTGAAGCTACAATGGGGTGGCCAGGTGGGTTTTCAAGATTTTTATGTATATGGCTAGTGCCTGACGAAGGTCTGCAAGCCGAAACATTACACAATTATTGCCAATCGTCAAATAAAATCTACTATGAATTAATAACACTACATGCTGTAGTTTTTGTTTTATATATGTCATCACAGGTTCTTCAGCTTTTCCATAGCATTAGATTAGTAACATAGTAACATAGTTTATAAGGCCGAAAAAAGACATCTGTCCATCCAAGTTGATCCAGAGGAAGGCAAAAAAACCCTGTGAGGTAGAAGCCAATTTTCCCCACTTTAGGGAAAAAAATTCCTTCCCGACTCCAATCAGGCAATCCGAATTACTCCCTGGATCAACGACCCATCTCTAGTAACTATAACCTGTAATATTACCCTCCAGAAATACATCCAGGCCCCTCTTGAACTCTTTTAGTGAACTTACCATCACCACCTCCTCAGGCAGAGAGTTCCATAATCTCACTGCTCTTACCGTAAAGAATCCTCTTCTATGTTTGTGCACAAACCTTCTTTCCTCCAGACACAGAGGATATCCCCTTGTCACAGTCACAGTCCTGGGGATAAATAGATCATGGGAGAGATCTCTGTACTGACCTCTGATGTATTTATACATAGTTATTAGATCTCCCCTCAGTCGTCTTTTTTCTAAAGTGAATAAGCCTAATTTTGATCATCTTTCTGGGTACTGTAGTCCACCCATTCCAGTTATTAGATAGGGTTGAAATAACCACATGTGGCTGCACAGGGGATGGTGGGTAGATATATGGTGGAGTCAGTCCAACAGGTCTTTGGATATAGGTTGGGTGTAGCTGCTGCACCCTGGCGGGTAAACCAGTTTGGAGGGTCCTGGACTGAGCTCCAATATAAGCAAAGTTCACATTTGCTCTGCGGCCATCGATAATGGGTTTGGGGTTTTTGCAGGCTCGCTCAGCGGCTTCTCTGGCTGCCATTGTGACCCAATGGACACCCTCCTATGAGCTGTGCCCGCTGCTGGTAATACTGCAGTAGATGTCTCCAACGTCATTTCCCAGCAGTATTTCCCAGCACCCTTACTGTGTGGTTAATGGGTCCTGCCCTCCCCCCAAGTCCAAAGTCACCTGGGCAATCGGAACTTCACGTCTGCCTCCTCCAGATTGGCTTTTTGTCCCAGGATTATCCAAGGTGACCACATGGGGTTCTACCAGAGTGATGAAAGCTCCAGAGTCCATGAAGCCTTCAGGTAGTTGTCCATTCACCTTTACTTGGGCTATGTGATTTTTCCTCTTCCTCAGTGTCAGTCCAGTGGATTTGCGTCACCAAATACTCAGTCTCCCATGCTCTGTAGTCCATTGGACTTCCCATTGGCATTCTCTGGTACAGAACACATTCTCAAACAATGCCTATCCCTTCCATACTGACTAAAGCAATGGGGTGTGCCACAGGAGCTCTTGTGATAGGTGACACCAGGGGTGGCCTACTGGTCTCAGGGCAAGCTGCTTGCAGATGCCCTAGAGAGACGCATTTGTAACAGTTCCTTGAGCCAGCAGAGGCAATTGCAGATAATTTACAGAAAGCCTGTTGAAGTTTCGTGGTGTAGTCAGTTTCCTTGGCTGGTGTTGTATTGGTTCGTACAGGACTTCTCTGAGCTGCATACCGACTTTCCACATACTTATCTGCAAGGCAAGCTGCCTCCTCCAATGTTTGGAGTTCTCAATCCATCACCCATTCCCTACTTCTTACTGGACACCTTTCCAAGAATTGCATCTTCATGGGGCACCTTTAGTAGGTTATGGAAGCTCTGTCTAGAATATTTGGTGGTGATGTCATAACATGCTAACAAGGCCCCCTTAACCTCAGTGTAGTCCAGTCGCTGTTCGTCTGAGATGACACGAATGGTGGAATTTGCTCTACTTGTAAGTTTCCCCGCCAATAAATGTGTCCAGTTCTCTTCTGCAATATGGTGAGACTTATCATTATCTACAAATAGTCTTTTGGACTAATAATTGCCTTATTTCTACTTATTTATTATTGTTAAGATGTAACTTTTAATACATAATGTATAAAATGTCTTTTAAGAACTAATAAAACAGTTTAAAACTCTCAGTTGTGCTGCATTATTTTTCCTCGTTAGTTAGATATAATGGCACTGTTGCCTTCACAGCACTCCTATTGTAGCAATGGGCCGTGGCAGGCTGGTTGCTGCGCGCTGCTACCAGCCCCCTTATTGTCTCTGTCCCTTGCTACTATTCGGTTTAAGCCTCCACTTCTATAATCTATAGAATGCTGCACCTCTGTACTTAAAATCCCTCAAACTCGGCCCCCCGACATGTTTCACCAGTTACACTGTGTCCTCGGGAACGGGCAGTGATTGTTTGAGATGGGCGGGACGGATCTTTTAATGTCTCCGAGTCTGACATCATCTGATAAATACCCTATCTCCTTGGGTGTACTTTTAATATTTCAATCCATAGTTTGCTATAGGATCCTCTATTCATGCGTTTTTCTAATCCTCATCCCTCCATTGATGACATACTCACCCTTCCGTACCTCCAATCTGTCGATATGCGCTGTGCATGTCTTCGAACTTAGAGACTATCCATCTCCCTAGTTTTACTACGTATGTCTTCAGACTTAGACTCTGTTCGTGTCCCCCATGTACCTGCGCATGTCTGAATACTTTGAGTAGAATTGCTCTATTCTTGTCTATTGCACATGCCCAAAATTTACAAAAATGTGCTCCCACATATGCTCCCATCATCGGTAGTTGCATGCCTAAAGGAGTCCTGGGCCATGCCAACTAAGTGTGGTGTCTGAGGAACCCACCGATTGCTGCCTGTGTTTATCTGTTGTAACTTGAGATGATTGTGAACAGTGATTCAACAATTCCCGTACAGCTGGATTGTTAGTCAAAACACGACTGCTATATGACAGTGGCACCTCTGGCCTGTTGCTGTGGCAGTTGCTAACACCACTCCTTCTTCTACTGCTACTTGTACTAGCTACAGCATCATTTTTGCCACTGTGCATTCTTTTAGAAGGCCCAGGCAACTGTCTATTGACCATAGTGTATAACAACTATATCGCTAATGGAAGCCATTCGCTATGATAAATTTAGCTCCACTTTACACAAAATATTTCACAGTCCTGGAATATCACTAAAATAAGGGATTAACTCTGAATGTGGGTGTACAAGAACATGATGCACACAGCGATTACACCTGCCTTATATACTCAAGCACACCTACTGTGAATGTGGGTGCCCTAGAATATGATGCACATGGCCATTATACTCAATCTGCAGTCTCCCTTCTGTTTCCCTACAGTCTGAAAAAACTCTCTTTATGATTTCCCTGCATTGTCCCTGCACTCTCCAAATCCAGTATTCCTTTTTAAACCATTTTCCGCAAACTGTCCCTGGCACAGTGAACAATGTTAAAAAGGGTTTAGATGAATTCCTAAAAGTAAACAACATTAATGCTTATGGAAACATGTAGAAATCTGATTCACATTTTCTTCTGGGATTCGCGTCTCCACCTATCCCTTTTTTGTCTTTGTTCAACTGTATTAACTATGTACTATGTAAGACATGAGCATTTGCCATGCTTCTGCATATGCTGGGCTTACAATGAAATGGCAGAGACCGCGCAGGATCAGGGTTCTATAGGGCTGTGACATCACAGGGGATGGCTATCTGTGGATTGACTGGCTGCATGGCATTATGGTTGATCTCACGTTCCCAGGCTTCTTACTTTTGCTTTGTAACACATGCAGCTGCAGGTTTAGGAAAATCTTATTCGTTACCACAAAGTGAGAGGAAATTCGTACTTGTTGTGAATCAAAGTTTTCCTAAACTTCAGACTGAATTCCGCCTTGAATGTTTCGCTTCGCTCAACACTACATGCAACTCTTAATCTCTCAGACTAGAAAACAGGGATCAGAAAGTATGAACATAAGGCTCTCATTTGAAATTGAGAAAAAGTAGAAAAAAAAGTAGGGGGTAATTTATTATAGTTTTTATGCCTCATTTTGGCATATTTTTGGCATACTTTTCTACTATTTTCAACTATTGGCAATGTAATTGCAGCTTTATTGTCTAGCTTTCAGCGTTCCTAGACTGTCATGTTTTCTGAATTCTGTGATAATTCCGTCCTGTGAGACCAAGATAGGCTGCTTGCATTATCCCATAAAAGTCTATGGAGAGGGGAAGGGGAGGACCAGTGAGCAGAACAGCGAGACAGACAAGCATAGGCATGACTCATTAGCTAAAACTATTATGCCTCACTCTGTGTTCTATTCACATCTATATTGCACAGCACTTCTCTAAAATGTCCTACATTGTGCTTCTGAGTAAGGGTCCATTCACACGAACGTATATTTGCGGGCCGGCATTACTGCGGCATATACGGGGAGCGCTGCGGAACACGCGCCGTGCGGCCCCATTGAAAATGCCTATACTTGCACGGACAAGTATAGGACATGCTTCAAAAGAGCTAGCTCCATGCCGCGTCTCCCAGCCCCATAGAGGTGAATGGGGCCGCATCTATTCCCGCATTTTTGCGGATAGATATGGCCCCATTCACACGGTCGTGTGAATGGGGCCTAAATCTGTGTAAGAGAGTTAGGAAGCGGTCTGCTGTCTGCATGTGTAGTTTATGGGTAGACATCATAGTAACTAGTTTCAACTCACCAGCTCAGAGACAAGAGAATTAGAGACACAACATGCAAGCTGCTAAAAATGTCAAATCACATACCATAATGGCTAGACACAGTGCTCTCACTCAAGTATACATATATGGCAGCATATTACGAAAAGTTATCTGAAGGTGTGCAGAGTGCCGCAGTGGCATTTGTAAGAGGATGTTGCTGGACAAGGATAGTAGTTGTGGTATTCATGGTTCTAGTGGTTTTCCACTTTAAAAATAAACTACCGAAGTTATTCAACTAAGTCACGTGTGAATTTGTGAATAACTAACTTCGGCTCATCAGAGCCCATACATTCTAATATTGTACGGAGATGAATCTTGGTACAGTATTATTTCGAAGTTTTGAACGAAGCGACTTCGGATGAAGCAACCGAAGCTCGCTTCACTCAACACTATTGGACTGCTATATCTCTATTTCTCATATCTCAATGCATCTACACCAGACAATTGGCATAAATACATAAATATAAATTTATGATAAATTTACCCTATACAGTTGTAAATTACTGTAATATACATGGTGAGGCAACACACCCTTTAATTGGTGTAATTTGTAGAAAATTTACTTCCAATGTGTGAAAGTATTAAGCGAGGCTGCATTATGTAGTGGAAGAAATGTTTTTGACTGCCATTTTGAAATCCACCATATTGAATTCAGCTCAGGTTTTTTTCCGATGGGGACAGGGTCATGTGATTCAGTATATCTTGACCTGTTTAGGAGGTAAGCGAAGTTAAAGTCTCCTTTAGTCTTTTACATGAAATGTATGTGTCCAACATTCTTCTGGCTGCAGTTTAAAATTTTATCCATTCTTCATTAACAGGCTGTAGAACCGCAGGTGATTCTTCTCTGCACTGCACTGTAGGAATTCCCATTTCAGGTGAGCTATGCACAATATGGCTCGCCTGAAATGATGAATCCTACAGTACTGTATCACCTGCAGTTCTTCAGCATGTTCGCAAAGATTGGATCAAATGTTAAACCCAGTGGTGTACCTGCAATAGAGACAGACCACGCAACTGCTGTGGGGCCTGGCATGGAACTTGTTCTCCTCCTCGGGTGAAAACACTTTCATGCAGTTGCCACTAGGGGAAGCTAAATTCAAAGAGATGACAGCTTCCATGGCAGTTGTATTAATTCATATTCACTGAGCTCCCCCTAGTGGTAGCTGTTGTCTAGCTGGCTTTGTAATAGAAGAGAAGCAGATTTATGAATGTATTTTTGCCAGTTATCTAGTGTAAGTTCATTGAGAAATGAGCACCATATATTTAAAACACCTGTTCTACTTTTTCTGACAGAAAAGTCAGATTAAGTGGATGAGGCTAAAGGTAACTTTTTCTTATTACAATTTGTATGTAATTAAAATGTCTTTTTCTTGATAAAAAACAAAAAAAATGGAAACTCGTCAGAAATCTGGGCCGTTGCAGATGTTCTGCATTGCCTGTGAGTGATTGCCGTGCATACATTGGTGGCTACATACTAAGTTTTGCTATGTGGCCCTATGACTGTGATGGCTAAACTCTGGAACATCTGCAGTTGTAAAACTATGACTCCTGATATGTACACTTGCTTGGCTTTTCTCAGAATGTCATAGAAATGAATGGAGCATGCTGGGACTTGAGGTTTACCACAGCTGGAGTGCTGAAGGTTGGCAATCACTGCCCTATGAGATCTGTGTATGCCCCTGGTTAAACCATGTTTATCCAGCAGAATGGTAGACACACAGAACACATCATGTAAAGCACTTTACTAACGCAGCCTCCATACAAATTACACATATTGGAAGTCCATTTTCTTTTCTGAAATGTCTATGCACTGAGCTATTCCTAGTGGTGGCTGCAGAATGGCAATTGGGAACATGAGAAGCACTTATATCTCTTAATATTATAAAAATGAGTTTCTGTCTGTCTGTCTGTATGTTCTCTATTCGCGACCAAATTACTGGACCAATTTTCACCAAATTCGGCACACAGGTACATCAGATGTCCGGGAAGGTTTTAGACCAGGTCTCAGCTCTCTAGGACATACCGTTCCCGAGATATTCCCAAAATATGACCTGCATTTGCCAATATTAGCCTGGGAGTTTTTGCTTTCAAACCTCAACTGCCATTCACTGCACAGACACACACAGGGAGGGCAGAAAGATGTTTTCTTCCACTGCTACCCATTGCGTACCCTCATAAATTACCATGGCATCGACCTGTAATTCAAGCCACCCTCAAAAGAAGGACTTAAAACCCCCGCCCCAGGTCTCGCTGAACAACGCCCCCGACTCTGTCAGGTCACGTCCCCTCCCACTCCGCAGCCAATGGGGATTGAAAAAATGAAGGTAAAAATCAACTTCTGTCAGCTGCATTGACTTTCTCTCTGCAATGACACACAGAAACATTACATGAAATAGACTAATATTAGACTACGACCGTTCAGTAGTAATAAAAGATGTTTTCATCCACTGCTACCCATTGCATGTCCTCATAAATTACCATGGCATCGACCTGTAATTCAGGCCACCCTACAAAAGAAAAACCCCCGCTCCAGGTCTCGCTAAGTCAGGCCCCCTCCCACTCCGCAGCCAACGTGGATTGAAAAATTGAAGGTAAAAGTCAACTCCTGTCAGCTGCAGGGGTGGGAGGGAGGGTGACTTTCTCTCTGCAACGACACACACAAACATTAAATGAAATAGATTAAATATACCCGTGCAAAGCGATGTTTTCTTCCACTGCTACCCACTGTGTTTCCTCATAAATTACCATGGCATTGACCTGTAATTCAGGCCACCCTGACAAGAAGGACTTAAAAGCACCCCCCTTCCCCCAAGGTCCCGCTAAACCACGCCCCCGACCCGGTCAGGTCATGCCCCCTCCCACTCCACAGCCAATGGGGATTGATAAAATGAAGGTAAAAATCAACTTCTGTCAGCTGCTTTGACTTTATGTCTGCAACGACACACAGAAACATTAAATGAAATAGATGAAATATACCCAGGCGAAGCTGGGTCCTTCTGCTAATATATATATATATATTTATATATATATATATACATATAATTTAACTTGTGTAGAACAATGTTCATCTTATTGTCATTATGTCTGTTACTTGTGTTCTAGTCTTGGACTTTCCTGCCTATTTGCTTGGCATAGAAAAGGATCGCCTCAATAGCAAACTAACCAGCCGCAAGATGGATAGCAAATGGGGAGGACGGTCTGAATCTATCACTGTCACCTTAAATGTGGAGCAAGCAACATATACAAGGGATGCTCTGTCAAAAGCTCTGTATGCGAGGGTCTTTGATTTTCTGGTTGAGGTGAGAACTAAGAAAATAATCAGGTTGTGTCTGGTATCAGGTACTATAGAAAGATAAGAAATAATATAAGAGATATAATATAATAGTTAAATATAATGTCAGTTTATTATTAAATAATATTTTTCTATTTTAGTCTATTAACAAGGCCATGCAGAAACCATATGAAGAATACAGCATCGGGGTGCTGGATATATATGGGTTTGAGATATTCCAGGTATGCTTATCTACTGCTTTTAAAGGAACCTTTTGCATCTACCAATAAAGCTACTTCATTATGTATGTTATGTATTGATTTTGTACAGAATTTGGATTGAATTTCTCCACAATAAGGACGATAAAGGCAGAGTTCATCAACTGAGTAACACTTGAATTATAAAATGCTTCATTTTTTACATTAATAAATAACAGATGGGAATGTTGTACTGCCTAGTTTGTGAGACACTGTAGCACATGATATAATTTTGAATAATAACTGATAATAGCTATTTTTAAATTACTAGTCATTACTAGGATTATAACATAAAAGTTAAACAAAAAAGAAATCAGGTCACTGCTCAGGTCAAAGATGAGCAGCCTCCCCTGCATGTGGCAGCATGTGGCAGAGGAAAATCTGAACCAGACTTAAGGTTAGTATATACAGAAATCAACAAATATCTCCAGCATATGCATGGAAGTTAAAATAAGTCCAACTGTATTCAAAAACTAGCATTAGAAAAGGCACATACTAGAGATGAGGGAACCTTTTGAGATTCAGTTAGTTTCAGGTTCACCAAATTTTTCAGGCAATTCGGTTTGTACCCGAATCGATTCAACACATACCAAAGTTGCTCCTATTCCACTGAAAATTGTTAGGTAGTAACACCCTCTAGTCTCACAGAATATTTAGTAAAAGATGTAATCTCTTATCGTTAATTTATGAATTTTTGCTTCCCCTCCTCCAAGCTTTTGAACACAATGATAACAGGCAGGTTTAAAAACATACTTTCATTTTCTAAAGCTTCCAAAAATTGTCCCTTATTGGGGACAGATGTTTTAACACACATGGGTTATAAGAAAAAAACTAAAATAAAAATTATGGCTAAACGGGGTCAGAATGCCTGTCCCACAACAGCCACAGCTCAGAAAAATGTAATGTAGGTGATGGCTCAGAAGTGCATCACACTTGCGGACCAATGAGTTAAATTGTCCATATATCAGCGGAACCCTTGCTTGTCTGGCCTAGAGTCTCAGCACACCACCAGAAGTGCAGAAGTGCACCATATTTACCACAACTAAGTGGTACATCAGCAACTGAACCACTAGCAACCTAGCCAGGTGGGAGTTCAGCTTGCACATAAGCTAATTCCTTGTTGAGAATAGTTATCTCATGGCCACACATTCTGTTATGGATGTTTCATGATGGAATGGAAGATAAGGAGAAAGAGGAACCTGAGCCAGAGAAGAAGAGGCTCAAGAGGTTTTTTTATGTTTTGTTTTTGTTCTTTTGCACCAACTTTCCTTTGTGTGTCCTGCAGCGACTGAGCTCTCATCAATGTAAAATCCCTACAAAAGACAAGGGGCACGGTCTGGAGAAGAAAAAGTTCAATCTCCAGAGGCATCAATGGATTTTACTGTAAAAACTATTTATCCATTTGTCTGTCTATCCATCCTTCTATCTATTCTGGTAAATTTCAGGTAGTTTTGATACAGATTTTGTGCTGTAGCAATTTTTTATACTGCCGTTTTCTTTTGCATTCACTCAAAATATCTGCTTGCATACATCTTGAAATCACTGAGCAGGGTTTTTTATGAAGAAAATACTACTTTTCTTCAGTTTTATTTGTTAGTAAATGTTTATCTTTCTACTAAATTTTGTTTCAAATTTATTACTGTAACAGCGGCTGCTTTACGCCTTCTTACCGCCATGTTCAGCGGTGATCTGCAGCCAGTGCTTCCCCATTCACTGCTGCAGTCCTGGGCTCTGTCCATGTAGGTACTGTTCTGGTATCCGCTCCACGGTTTCCTTTCAGCCCTGGCCACAGCATGCTTGCTGCTTGTTCCCTGCAGCACTTCCTTAAGGGCCGGCGGGTCACTTCCTGTGCTTTGTGGATTAGATCATGTGACCTTACTAACCAATCCTAGCTCTCCTGCACATATATAAGTGGCTCAGCTCCCATCCCAGATGCCTCCGCGCAAAGGTCCTTGTGTCCTGCTAAGGTTGCTGGTATCTCTCTCGTGTACCTGACTCGTGCTTATGTTTCTGGACTCCGCTACCTGTTTGATCCCTGCCTGCTTACCTTGACTCTCCTGTTGCCGACCCGGATTGCCTGACCTGTACCTGAGCCGCCTGCCCTGACCTATTGCTTGTTTGACTTCACCTCTGCCTCATCCTTCGGTCCTGCACTATTGCACCTGGTTATGACTCAGCCTGCTGACTATATCTGTACCTCTGGTACCTTGATCAGGTACCTCCCGGTCCACCTGGACCAGCTGCCTCATGTGCCAATCCTCCACAAGAGGTAGCAACCTGGTTTTCCCCTCCAGAAAGTCTATCCCCAACATCAGGGGTACTGTGAAGATCAAGGGGTTCACTTAGACAACACCCTTAGAGTAGGTAGGACATGTGGCACAGTGGGTTCACACTCGTTGATTCGTGACAATTACAACTCCATGTGTAAAATCACTACATCCAAACCCTTATGAGTAAATATAATTAATACACATTTTACATGTGTTGAATTACACACTTTATGAAAATAAACATAAAAATAAAGAGGCACAAACCATCATTGCCTCTGATACTGATATGGCCAGCAAGGGAGAAGAGGATGTAACTTTCCTCTAGTGCTCTTTTTCTTCATCATCATTTAGTGATAAGGAACCCTCAGGAAGGTGCCCCATGACAACAGCTGAGGCATCTCCCCAGAGTTATCCCATATAAACCCTACCCCATGAAGATTATCAGACTCAAATTCTTTAGTTTGTGGGAAACTCAGCGAACCAAGTTGACAAAGTATTGACATTTTTTATATTTTTTGTTAATGCTGGTGTCAAACATAACTGAATAGTTGCAGATTTGAGTGTGGCATTGTACAGTACCAAAGCAGAAATTCTCATCCACACATTGTGTAAAAAAATGCAATGGAAAAGGTGCAGTATTTATACAGCAGATGTCATCCTTTGCAATGGAGAGGGTGAACTCTGCTGACTTTTCCACAGCAAAAACGCAATACATGTGGTTTTGTTACATTTTTTTGTGTGTTTTTTGCTGAAAAAAATGCACCAAACACCGCAGCTGATTTTTCTGTTGGATTTTCAGTCACCCTGCCTAAGGATTTTATAAACCAAATGACGCAAACCAATATATATATGCCAAACGATTTATTGCCAAAAATCCCACAGCATCATTTCCTCAACCTCTGAGCTGGACCCATACAACAGAGATGATGACATTTTGGAAGCTTGTGCTCCATCTGAGTCTCATAAAAAGCCAGAAGTTAAACAGTATTGGAGTACAGATGTTTTGTACCACACTCCAACTTACAGTATCTCCATGACCCAGAAATAATCTGATGCAATTCAGAAATGTTTGCATTGCAATGATGACTCAAAATGCTCACCCCAAAGTGACCCAATACTTGACTGACTATTTAAAATTAGGCCAGTCCTCAACCACAACTAGCACCAAGTTTGAGGTGTAAAAAAAAATCATCTGTGTAAATGAGTCTCTTATAGGGGCTGATAAATTTCTGAAGCCTAATTTTTCAAAACTTGGGAGGTGTAGTTTCCAAAATAGGGTTACTTCATTTGAGGTTCCTTTTTATTTCATACCAGAACCATACCAATTATCAGCCAATGTTGCATAAATCATCATTTCAGACCTCCAATGTGAATGGTGCATCTTCACTTTGGAGCCCTGTCGTATATCTAGACTACAGTTAGGGGCCGCATTTAGGGTATTTCTACAATCAGGAAATACAGTATAATAATTAAAGAGATAACATTTCACAATGGCACAAATTAGACACAACAAATTGCCATATCAGCAGAAAACTTGCAGTTTTCATTTTTCACCATCCGCTACACATTCATTTCTTAAACATCTGTAGGGTCAAAATGCCTACTCCACCCCCTCCATAATTCCATGAGGGGTGTGTTTTCCAAAATAGGATCACTTTTTGGTTTTCACTGTTAGATTACCCTAGAATCTCTGCGACATTGCACCCAAAAACCATTCTACGAAAAGAAATCTCAGAATTGCTTGGATAGGTAAAAGTAAAAGTACTCCAAAGTTATTGCCCCATCAAGCAACACGTCAGATTTGCAAAATTAAGTTGGGTCTGAAAGGGTTGAAAGGCATCAGATGATTTGTACCTACGAAACTAGCTAACCTGTTGCATGTGCGCTTGTCAGCTAAAGGGATCTGTGTTGGTCCCATAGAGGCTCCCCCTTCTTTGCATCTGCTGGGACCTTTCCACTTTTTAAAATAGGAATCGAAAATCAGGTTTGGTAACAAACTATGCTACCAGGGCCTGGGTCCACCAGAGGATTCTCTGGTTCTCTGTTGGGCCAGTCTGACATGGTATACACTCTAGATCAATGAAATTAAATATTTTCTAAAGCTTATCCCCTTCCCTTCATTCACACTCTCTCCGATCCCATGGATGAACTTGATGAACATGTCTTTTTCAACCATACTAATTACAGTATGTAAGTATGTAACTGACGGACAACGATGCTTCCTGGGTCCTCCAATGGTCTCTGTTCCCACACCACACTGTCCTCTCAGCCATTAAATTGAATTTTTTACCAATTGTTTTCAAGTAATTTTATTTGCTGGACAACCCCTGCTTTTTCTTCAACCAAGTACAGTAACTATGTATTCAGTGTGTTAGATTCATTGAGACAGATTTATCATTGAAGTACGCCACTTTTTCAGCATGAAAGTTACAAACTGAATTTCTGCAACTTTTTTAACGCCACCCGCGCAAATATTGCGTAAGTGCATTTTTTCCGCTGGCCTCACCACACGTTGGGACAAGGGTGAGGAGGGGGCCCACTGCCCCACCAAATTTTCATCTTTTACACCTTTTTTCTGGCATAAAAGAACAGTGAAATCTATGCCAGCCAGGGGCTGGTGTAGATATCAGGATAGGTGTACAGACTCCTAGATGCTATGCTAATTTATAATGAGTCATACACCAACAAGTCATAAATTAGGAGTAGCATCTGGCAGCATGCCTGGTTATCATAGACTGTCGAACACCACTAGTCTATGATAAATCTGGCCTTATTTTTATATATTTTAATTTTAAAAAATGTGTGTAGGTGACTGTATAAAGGTGCATAAAGTTCCTAAAACGGTGTACATGTGACACCATATGACGCACCATGCTATATCTTATCATTAGGCTACTTTCTTCTAGAAGCAATGTTTCCAAGCATTCATACAGAATCAAACATAAAAAAAAAACTTAAATAATGTAAATAATTAGAGGCAAACAGATATAATACATCCCCAAAGAAATTTCTAGGTACATAATACAAGTCTGCACTTCTCAAAGGTTGTGCAGAGCCATTATATGACCATGTGCATGAGTCCTTGGAGTCAACAACAACCCACATTATCTCTTCTCTATGCAGAAAAATGGTTTTGAACAATTCTGTATAAACTTTGTGAATGAAAAACTGCAGCAGATCTTCATTGAGCTGACATTAAAGGCTGAGCAGGTAACACATTTATATGCTATTATAAACCTGTACATTATTTTTAACCATCAAATCATGGTAAAGTGTAAATGTAACAAAGTATAAGTAAAATAATGCATCAAAAAGTGTTTGCCAGTGTCTATGTAGCTCATTTAAGGAAAGGTGATCCATATTGAGAGCAAATTCTGTAGTTTTTCTTTGGTAAGCTATTTATATTAATTTATTCTTTTACATTATTTGTTATATTTTTGTCCCTGCAGACATTTAAGTAGCTATTCCAGAGATAATATTAATTTTTTTTATACAGGAAAGAAAAGCTCTGTGATTTTGTTCTCAAAATTGCATTAGCAAGAGATTATATATTGCATATTATATTGGATAGAAACAATATGAAGCTAAACAGTTTCAAGCAATTATCTTTTCATAGTGTGATCGGAAAGTCTTCAGACCTTTTTACATTGTTATGTTGCAATGTTGTGCTAAAATAAAAAAAAAACATTCTTCACCACAATGCCCCATAATGAAAAATTAATAATAATCTTTATTTACATAGTGCCACCATATTCCACAGAGCTTCATAATTCATGTACAGAACAAAAGACATCACAAAATTAAAGGCTAATATAGAACTGATACACTAGGAGTGAGGGCTTACTATCTGTGAGGAAGTGAGGATGACACAAAAGGTAAAGTGGATTGTTATATGAAGTGGTCCAACCAACTTTGTACTAAAATGAGTGGTGCAGGCTAAACTGCACATGAGCTAGTGCTCTGGATGTGGGGATTACTGTCACAAGATGGTGTACAGTTCTGAAGAATAAGGGTTGGGGGGCATAGCTGGGGAGGAGTCAATTTAGGGAACATGATAAGCCTCTTGGAAAATATGTGTTCTTAAGGCACGTTTCAAGGTAAGGAAGTTGGGAACTAACCTGATCGTCCTGGGCAGAGCATTCTAGAAAGTAGGTGCAGCTTGAGAAAAGTCTTGAAGACAGGAGTGAGAGGTTCAAATTATGACCTTCTATGAAAGCTGGCATTCAAAGCTTTCAAATTCACAACATTATATCCAGTATATCAGAAATCGAGTCGGGAGAGAAAGCTGTTTCACTTTCAGCTGGGCACTTGGGAGCTGTTTTCCAGCAGAATAAAAGTGCTTTTCCTGGACATGAAATACAGACACAGAGTGCACATAGGTATGTCTGGGATGTGTATGCTATCTTCTGTGGGGCACTGCTGTTAATTATATAGGTGAAAAACAGGTGAAAGACTCCCTTTAAGAATTATGGAGGCCACTGTGCTATTGGGAACTTTTAGTGCAGCATAAATTTCTTGTCCCCTTCTCTAGATCTGTGCCTCCATACAATCCTATCTCTAATCTCTATAGGCAGTCCCTTCCTCCTCATAGCTTGTTTTTTGCTCTGATATGCATTGTCAGCTGTGAGATCTTATATAGAAAGGGGTGTCTTTCTAAATCATGTCCAATCAACTGAATTTTCCAAAGGTGGACTCCAATCAAGGCATAGATATGTAAAGTTAAGCAAGAGAAATGGGAGGCCCAAAGAGCTAAATTTCAAGTGTCATAGCAAAAGGTTTGAATACTTATGCCCATGTGAAATTTTAGTTTTCTCTTTTTAATAAAGTTGCAAACATTTCTAAAACTCTGTATTTGCTTTCTCATTATTGGTTAAGTGCAGTTTCATGGGGGATTTTTTTTATTTTTTATTTTAGCACAAGACTGCAACATAACAGCATGTGAAAAAAGTAAATAGAGCTGAAGACTTTCTGAACACACTGGGGGACATTTATCAATAATGGTGTATTTTGCACCAGAAATATCCTCACATCATGAATCATAAGTGGTGATTTGTTTCATCTCATTTATCCAAAGGCGCATGCTATTTTTAAAAAGTGCCTTTTGTAATTGTAGGCTAATAATTTGTCGTTTTTAATTAAATGCAACATTTTTAAAACAGTGACTTTTTGAATAAAAGTTGCATCCATTTGATCTGCTGTGTACTTTTTAAAGAGGACCTGCCACAGTTCCAGAGAAGTCTGTTTTAGTACTTGCATTCCCCATGTAATACCAATTTGCCTTCTCCTTGTTCTTTATTCTTATAGCTTTATGTTGTGCTATTCCTTTATTATTTCTGCTAAAGGTTTACAAATAAATTGCCAGCAGTCTGCAGTAAAGGTACTGCTGGGTACCAGTAGTGGGTGTGTCTGACTCTGTCCAATCAGTGCTGTTGGTGTCAGACTGTGCAGGGACAAAACCCCAATTGGTAACACCCAGTTGTACCTTTACTGCATTCATAAATTTCAAGCAGAAATAACAGAGGAATGGCACAACAAAGTCATAATATTACATGCTCCAGAATTGTTAAAACATGAGGAATGCAAGTAGTAACTAAAACAAACAGGCATGCCTGGAACAGTGACAGGTCCTCTTTAACAACTTTCACTACCACAGAAGCTAACTTAAAGTGTAACTGTCATGTTTTCATAAAAAAATAAATTTTAGCATACAGTATGTTACTGTTGGTGGAGCATTATGCATAAAGCAATCTTTAGTTTCTTCAAATACCAGTGTTTTTTGTAGTTTTTTTTTGTTTTCCCTTAGTTATGGCTGTTTTATCCTCTGCAATATGAGGATCTTCTAAAGATGGCTCCTCTACCAGTTCTATGGTTTGAACTGCCTTCCCTCACTTCACATACACACTTGCTGTAGCCCACATCTTCTGGCCAGCCAATCAGATTGGATTACTGAGAGACACGCTTCCTCACTCTGAAGCCTAATGCAGGCAGGCAGTGTGAAGGAACACCCTTCTATCTTCCTGTCTTCTTAGATGAGCCATAGCAACGGCCTTTTAAGGGACCAGTGGAAAGTGACAGGAGACATTAATTCTGTTATTACGGTATAAGCTAATTACAGATCTACTGACAATAATTGACAGACTAACTTGGGTAAACATGCGAAGCGTTAATAAACTAACATAGTAACATAGTAAGGCCTTGTTCACACTTCAGTTATTTGATCAGTTATTTCCATCAGTTATTGTGAGCCAAAACCAGGTGCAGGTCGAAAACACTGAACAGGTGCAGATCTTTTCATTATACCTTATGTCTGTGTAGCCTCCACTTCTGGTTTTGGCTCACAATAAATTATGGAAATAACTGATCGGATAACTGATGTGTGAACAAACCCTAACATAGTTTATAAGGCTGAAAAAAAAATCTGTCCATCCAGTTCGGCCTGTTATCCTGCAAGTTGATCCAGAGGAAAGCAAAAAACCCCTATGAGGTAGAAGCCAATTTCCCGACTCCAATCAGGCAAATATGACAGTTACACCTTAATTTACCGATATATTATGAGCCTTTTAAGCCGAACATAAGTTGATAAATGAGGTGCAATATACACCAATTTGGTAGCCCCACTCACTTCGCCAGTCCAAACCCTTTTCTGGGATGTTTCATTCGTTCTGGTGAAAAATTAGGAAAACGGTTGATATATTTGGCACAAAATAAAACACTGTTATTTTTGGCACATTTTAAACCATCATTCTGCCATAACATGATTAGCAACTGTCCCCCATTGTATTTAATTGACAGTTGACAATTGAAAATGGAAAATGTTAATTTATCATTTATAATTAAAACACTAAAAACAAAAAAAGTGTTGAAGAGTTTTATCATCTTATAATATAAACTTATAAAATTATATTTTCAGGAAGAATATGTTGCAGAAGGGATAAAATGGACGCCTATTCAGTACTTTAACAACAAAGTGGTTTGTGATCTCATTGAGAACAAGCTGGTGAGATATGTGTTCAAACTTCCATCTCCAGATCTACCCTTAGGGCTTGTTCACACGACCGTGTGTGTTTTGCGGTCCGTTTTTCACTGATCCGTTGTTCCGTTTTTGCGTTCCGTTGTGTTTCCGTTTCCATTCCGTTTCTGTTCCGTGATTCTGCAAAAACTGTCCGTATGGCTTTAGTATGCTTTCCTTAGCTGTTCCTTGTTTTTGCGGAGATAAAACGGAAAAATGAATGAGTTAACTTTAGACTCTAGTAGAAAATCACAGATCCGCAAAAATGGATGACATATGGAGGGTGTTCCGTATGCATTCCGTATTTTTGCGGAACCATTGACTTGAATGGAGCCACGGACCGTGATTTGCGGACAATAATAGGACAAGACTCAATCTTGCGGAACGGAAATACGGACATACGGAAACGGAATGCAAACGGAAGACCTTCCTTTTTTTTGCGGACCCATTGAAATGAATGATTCCGCATACGGTCCGCAAAAAAACGGAACGGACATGGAAAGAAAAATATGGTCGTGTGAATGAGCCCTTAGTCTAAGGACCTAAGGTTCCCATTTGCGCTTGTATGACAGTTTTTATGTTCTGTTACAGGAATAAAACAAAAAATAATGGAAGTGCAGGGTCAGTCACATGAAGTACAGAAACAGTACCCAACAGATCCCATTAAGGCCTCATGCACACTGTCACGGTGCGGTTCACTGTGACAGTTGTCAATGGCTGCATGCCCTCTTGCGTACTGGCTGCAGGCTGATTCCTGTATATGCTGGTTGCTTGGGACTGAGTGCTGACTGCAGTGTAGTGTGTGTACTGTGGCCTGTGTTTGTGGTTTGCCATGTCCATATCTCTGTGGTTCCTGCCACTGGTGCCGTGCAGGCTGGCTGCATGCGCTTTGTGTACTGGCTGTGGGTGTTCCCATGTACGCTGGTTCTGCAATACATGCTGGCTGCGGCCTTGTGTGTGAACAGGGTCTGAGTATGGTTGCATGTCTGTTGTATCACAGTGCGGTTCTGTTACTCTCTTGTTGTTGTGTAGGCTGGCTGCCTGTAACCTTGTACTGGCTACATAGGCGTAGTTACCGGGGGGCAGGGGGGGGCCATAGTACAATCAGGCGAATACAAGTGAGTGCTTCCATTATGGAAGCGCTCACTTGTATGTAGGGACCCCCATCAGACCTCAGAGCAGCCCACCCAGCCACATAAGGTAAAAATAAAAACCTCCGGTCCGGCGCTCCACTCTCTTCCATGGCCGCCGCACACTATGACCTGACGCTGCACGCAGGTCTGATGGGGGCACATTCTTATGATCTGAGGTCTGATGGGGCACATTCTGATGATCTGAGGTCTGATGGGGGCACATTCTGATGATGTGAGGTCTAATGGGCGCACAGTGGGCTGATCTGAGGTCTGATGGGGGCACATTCTGCTGATCTGAGGTCTGATGGGGGCACATTCTGCTGATCTGAGGTCTGATGGGGGCACAATACGCTGATCTGAAGTCTGATGGGGGCACAATACGCTGATCTGAGGTCTGATGGGGACACATTATGCTGATCTGAGGTCTGATGGGGGAACATTCTGATGATATGAGGTCGGATGGGGCCACATTAAGCTGATCTGAGGTCTGATGGGGCCACATTAAGCTGATCTGAGGTCTGATGGGGGCACATTCTGCTGATCTGAGGTCTGATGGGGCACAATACGCTGATCTGAAGTCTGATGGGGGCACAATACGCTGATCTGAGGTCTGATGGGGACACATTAAGCCGATCTGAGGTCTGATGGGGGCACATTCTGCTGATCAGAGGTCTAATGGGGGCACATTCTCCTTAATCTGAGGTCTGATGGGGACACATTATGCTGATCTGAGGTCTGATGGGGGAACATTCTGATGATCTGAGGTCGGATGGGGCCACATTAAGCTGATCTGAGGTCTGATGGGGCCACATTAAGCTGATCTGAGGTCTGATGGGGGCACATTCTGCTGATCTGAGGTCTGATGGGGGCACATTCTGTTAATCTGAGGTCTGATGGGGGCACATTCTGTTAATCTGAGGTCTGATTGGGGCACATTCTGATGATCTGAGGTCTGATGGGGGCACATTCTGCTGATCTGAGGTCTGATGGGGGCACATTCTGCTGATCTGAGGTCTGATGGGGGCACATTCTGCTGATCTGAGGTCTGATGGAGGCAAATTCTGCTGATCTGAGGTCTGATGGGGGCACATTCTGCTGATCTGAGGTCTGATGAGGGCATACTCTGCTGATCTGAGGTCTGATCGGGGCACATTTTGATGATCTGAGGTCTGATGGGGAAACAATACGGCTGATCTGAGGTTGGATGAGGGCACAGTAGGCTGATCTGAGGTCTGATGGCGGCACAATGCGCTGATCTGAGGTCTGATGGGGGCACAATACACTGATCTGAGGTCTGATGGGGGCACATTAAGCTGATCTGAGGTCTGATGGGGGCACATTGTGATGATCTGAGGTCTGATGGGGGCACATTCTGATTATCTGATGGGGGCACAGGAGGCTGATCTGAGGTCTGATGGCGGCACAATACGCTGATTTGAGGTCTGATGGTGGCACAATACGCTGATTTGAGGTCTGATGGTGGCACAATACGCTGATCTGAGGTCTGATGGTGGCACAATACGCTGATCTGAGGTCTGATGGTGGCACAATACGCTGATCTGAGGTCCGATGGGGGCACATTCTGTTGATCTGATGTCTGATGGGGGCACAGTAGGCTGATCTGAGATCTGATGGCGGCACAATACGCTGATCTGAGGTCTGATGGGGGAACAATATGCTGATCTGAGGTCTGATGGGGGCACATTCTGATGATCTGAGGTCTGATGGGGGCACATCCTGATGATCTGAGGTCTGATGGGCGCACAGTGGGCTGATGTGAGGTCTGATGGGGGCACATTCTGCTGATCTGGGGTCTGATGGGGGCACAATACGCTGATCTGAGGTCTGATGGGGGCACATTAAGCTGATTTGAGGTCTGATGGGGCAGGGGACTGTTAGTTTAGTGTTGTAAAAACTGGGGACAGGTTTCCTTTAACATAGGAGTCCCCTTGTTTTTTACTCCTATTACTCCTATATTTTACTGCATTATGTGGTAGAGTATTTAGACTAGGGTATGTAGAAAGTCTATTGTACTGTACTTAACAGCATAGATGATCTAGCAGTTTATACAGTCATGTTTCTAATACAATATTATAACCACAACTAGTAGTATGTGCCTGTGAACCTGGAAACGTGCGTTTGGGAAGCCACTAAGTGGGGGCCCACTGAAGTATGTTTCGCCCCCCCCTGTGCTGATCCTCTAGCGACGCCTCTGACTGGCTACTATTCTCCTGTGTATGCTGGTTTTCATTCGGGCGTGCTGGCTGCAACATTCTGTGCCTGGTGTGAACTGACGCTTGTGATTATATGTTCTATGGTTCTGTTACTCCTGGTTTTGATGGGGTTAACATTCCCTGGTCTGTTCCTGGGTGTGGCTTATCAGGTGCCCTCGTTATGCAGGTATATCTATCTGTGAGCTGTGGGGCTTTGGGTCAGTCTATCTTATGTCTTGCTGGTTGCAGCACCTGGCTTCTCACCAGGGGGTCAGTCTGTCCTGTGCCTTACTGGGTGTAGCCCCTTGCTGCTGACCCAGGGGGGTTTGTCATCTTCCCTTGTTTGTGATGTCACCTGGCAATGCATTGTTGTTGTTGCTTTGTCTGTTCTTCTGTACCTGTTCTATGATGTTAATGTTATTATCCTTGTTCATGCCTTGTGTGTTCTTCTGTACCTGTCCTCTATTTGGATTCACTCTTTTCCATGTCTAGCCTAGCAGTGCTCTAACTCCATCTGATAGCCTGGTAGTACTAAACTGCTTCTGATCCTGTCCTATGTCTAGCCTGGCAGTGCCTACTGCTTCTCATCCTGCCTGTTCTTTGTCTAAGAACAAATAAATCGCAACTGAGCCAAAAAAAACTTATTCCCATAAAAACAATCCTTTATTGAATACACAATATAAAATAATCCAAATAACCCCACAAGTTAAGGAGATCGGAATACCAACATAAGAAATCAGTAATATTATCACCCATGGCATTTTATAATAGAAGGAATTTATCCTAATCTAGAAACTACCAAGAAGTCTGCTCATACGTGTCTTTAATTCAACAATTTGTATATATAAGAATGGAACACTCACAAATAAAGAACTAAATACCTAGCAGGAACAATGTCAGTGGTCACAACCTCGCACCTCAACGTGCGTTTCGCATGTTACCGCATCGTCAGGAGGAAGGAGCTGAACTAACTGGTGTTCCTATAAAGGCAGGCTTTTCCAATGAACTAACTCCATCCTTATCACATGATGCGGACATACAACATCCAGAGTGCATTGACTCCCGCGGTCATGTGACCGGTCATACGCACAGCAACCCTAGTGTCTACTATTGGAAAGGGCAACAAACGAATCTTTCAAAAATATAAATATACAAAATAATGTAAAAACTTTTACTGCAGCAATCTATCTTATTAAATATAGTGATGGTGAAGCGTGCTTCAATTGGTTAATAAGAAAAAAGTGCATTATTATAAAAATTCATAGCAAACTAGCAAATATTGTATAAAAAAAACTCCTACTTATAAAGTGCTACAAGTGTAAGGCAAAAAACCTGTGCAAACAGTTGACGGTGTCAAATAAATAAAGATAAGTGTAAAAAGCAATCTTCAAAGAATTACTAATTAATTCATAATTTACATAGTTATCATAAAGTGCAAAGTGCAATAATTATATATAATATAAAAAACCTAATGAATTCATAAACATCAAATACTCTATACCACTAGAATAATAAATATAGCAGTGAGAGAAACAAAAAAATATATATACCGTATTTTTCGCCCTATAAGACGCACCGGCCCATAAGACGCACCTAGGTTTTAGTGTAGGAAAATAAGAAAAAAATATTTTTCATCAGATCCACTTATCAGACTGCCCATAAATTTAAGGACATCACATCAGACCCCCATATCAGCCCCATCTGCCCCCATACCATCTCACTGTGCTCCCACCAGACCTCAGATCAGCAGAATGTGCCCCCATCATACCTCAAATCAGCAGAATGTGCCCCCATCAGACCTCAGAGCAACAGTATGTGCCCCCATCAGACCTCATATCAGCAGAATGTGCCCCCATCAGACCTCAGATCAGCAGAATATGCCCCCAACAGACCTCAGATTAGCATATTGTGCCCCCAACAGACCTCATATTATCATATTGTGCCCCCAACAGACCTCATATTATCATATTGTGCCCCCATCAGACCTCATATTACCATATTGTGCCCCCATCAGACCTCAGATTAGCGTTTTGTGCCCCTTCACGCCTCAGATCAGCGTCTTGTGCCCCTATCAGACCTCAGATCAGCCCACCCAGCCACTTAAAGACCATACTTACCTGTTCTGCGCTGCCGCTGCCGTCCGGTCCCACGCTCCGCGCTCCTCTCTCTTCCCTGCCGGCACGCACTGGGTGGGCTGATCTGAGGTCTGAAGGGGGTCCCTACGTACAAGTGAGCGCTTCCTTATGGAAGCGCTCACTTGTATTCGCCCTATAAGACGCACCGCATTTTTCCCCCTACTTTTGGGGGAAAAAAAGTGCGTCTTATAGGGCGAAAAATACGGTAATTATTTTGCTGCAATTGATATAAATCCCAAAATTCTTAATAAAATAATGTCTTCATATATTAATTTATCCTTGTCTTCCTCTTCTTTGTAGTCCTGTAATGTAACTGCCATCATCTCCTTCCAAACTCTCCTTTATTCGCATCTGGGACATTCAGTATCTATCTGCAAATAATTAAAAATAACAATTAGAGATGAGCGAATCATTCAAAAAATTATTCGCCGAACTTTTCCTAAAATTCGTATATTCGACGAATAGATTCGTTGTATTTGCGTACAAAATATACGTTATTATGTGCTATTAGCGAACATTCGTTCACTAATAACGAACGTTCATTTACAAAATGTACGCAACTTCTTAGAAGACGTACGCATGAGCGTACAAATAGCTTACGAATCTCAGCGTACTATTGTCTAAGCGATTATGTAATACACAGGCACGTACGAGGAGAGGCCGCGGCGTGCACTCCTCAGAGGCAGAGCGAATATTCGAGACATATATATGGTAAATAGTGCAAATACATTATTATAAGTATAATATAAACATTTTAAATATCACCTACCTAGTATGCTCACGGACACGTTTAAGTCTCTTTTCTTCTGACGCTTTTCATAGAACTGGAGCAGAGTCCCAAACTCAGTCGCAATTTGTAATCCAAATGGGTAAAAAAATAGCAGCAAAAGTTCCCTTTAAAAAACCCTCTTTCGAGGGGCTCCCCAAATAACCTGAAAAGGGGGAAAAAAGTACTGCTGCTGGAGGCTCCTTCCTCATCATGAAAACGGCCCTGGCTGCGGCAGCAGACCCCCGCCGACCTCTCAAGGATGGTCTTCTTGGTGACTGGGCTGTCACACTGGCAAAGGCAGTGGTAACTTGGGCCCTGCCCATCACTCTGTAGTGACCAGATCCTCCTGCCGGCATACCAGGTGACAGAATCTCCAGCTGTAATGGTAATGGTAACGCTCTTCCACGAGCGGCGGACTGTGCGGCCTGCAACTGCCATGGGCATGGCAGTTGGTAGTGGTACTGTACCACAGTTGGATGGTACATGAAAGTGTTCATGGTCATCTGTCCCACATGAAGGATCTTTGGTATCGGTGGCGGCAAATCAGGAATCAGGGGTTCCGGCTGATCCTGACCTTGGGATTTCTCTTCAGATCTCAAGGTCACAAGCCTCTTCTGCGGCCTGGGCCTCCTCACTCTAGTCTTCCGGGGGCGCTACAGGAGTAGGTGGTCGCTTTAAGACTTTCACCACAGTAGCAAAGGGGCCTTGGAGGCTCTTCCTGGGGGTATACTCCACGTAATCCCCTGCATGTAGATTGTGGCGTACGGGCGGAAGATACAGCCGCTTAACCGAACGGCGGTTAACATACAATTCCTCCGCCGTCTCCTCATCGCCGATGAAACCGACTCCCCGCTCCACGTTGAACCAAATAATGGTTCCCCTTCGGCGCTCCAAAACTTGCACCACCCACTCCTCCACCAGCTTTTTATATTCCCAGAGGGTCTGGGCGTTCCGGGTGACAGCCTCAGGGACCATCAAATTCTGGCGTAAGGAGTAGTCCTTGCGCGGCGGAGTGGGAACTCCTGCCGCCTCCGCCGTGTCAGCCAGTGGAGTCACCACCTCAGCAAGCACCTCATCCGACTTCCTGTTGAGCTGTGAGAGATAGATCTCCTCCGGTTCCTTCTCCTCATAGGGGTCATCTGCCCACAACATGCTTCCCCAGTCAGGACCTCGCTGTCTCGCCGCCATCTTACTCTGCTGACTTGCCACGTCTTCCTCGCGCGCAGGAGAAGGGGGCGGAACTACCAGGGAGGAGTCTGCATCGCTGAATAGAATTCGTACGCAACAGCGTGTAGAGTAACTACCAGTGGTGGAGTCTGCGCAACAGCGTATAGAGTAACTAAATTATACGTAGAATGTCCGCTAAATTATACGCTATTCTACGTAGCGATGCGTACAAAAGCGAAGCGAATCACCTAATATTCGGATTTGCTTCGCAGCTGAAAAATCCCAAGATTCGATACGAATCTACGAAGCGGCGAATAGATTCGCTCATCTCTAATAACAATGAATAAAAACCCCAAACATAAAAAAATACAAGCTCACAGAAAAGCATTATATCCCATACTTTCATTTAAATCCCTTGGTGCCAGGGTGTCCAATGTAAATATCCACCTACTTTCCATTTATGCCAGCTTTTTCGTTTTATCCCCTCTTCTGGTTGCCATCTTGACCACACCTATTCCTCTGAATCTGAGTAATTTCAAATTACATCCATGAAACAATTTAAAGTGTCTTGGAATGGTTTTTAAAAGTTGAATCTCTTCCACTTCTTTCGCTTTTTCAATATTGTGTTCTCTGACTCTCACTATTAATTCTCTAGTAGTCAAACCCACATAAATTTTGTCACACGGACATGTGGCATAATGAATAATGCCACTGGTACTGCAAGAGATATAATGTCTAATTTCTAAATTTTGAGATCCACGACTTTTGGTAAAATTCATCACTCTATTAATATTCCTACATGCCCTTCAGTAACCATAAGGATAGCTGCCCTTTTATAAAAGCACTGGATGAAAACACTGAACTGGGGGGCACACTATAGTATGATATGGAGTGCTAGTCACGGTCTGGAACACAACCAAAATGGGACAAGCAACAAAGACAGACCATATTAGACTGCACATCCAAAATATATAACTTTTATTAAAGATAACACTTGCACATGATTAAAAATTTGTATACAACATTAAAAAAAGGACTATGAAGGGCCGAGTTAAGGTAAGCTCTCCCTTCCCCCAGATAGCTCTAGTAGATATCGCGTAACACACTACCAATAATTAATCATGATTGTACAGATAGAGAAAAACATTTTTATAAGTTAACATGATTGTAACAATGTGACATCTAAAAGAAAAACCAATCTCCTAGCATCAATAGATATATACTCATCTGTAATAGGTATGTGCACAGCGCCCTATCATGGGGATACGTTCCCCACGCGTATCGCCGATCAAGTCAGCTTCCTCAGGGGTAATGAGAGATACTATGCAAGTATCAGTATTTATATATATATATATATAGCATAATTATCAAATATTATTATTACCTGTAATAGCCCATGTTCAAACACTAATGGCGTCTCAAGAGAATGGCATCTAATCAATGTCATTGCGCATGCGTCCGCTCAGGACGCATATGGGGACCCGGAAGTAAAAATTCCGGTCAGTGTATAACAGAATATAATATTCAAAAACAATTAAATATCATTGACAATGATTTTTATAAAGTTACGCATCAATTATCAGGTACAACATAGTAAAAATTTCACTTTGATGTATGAGATACCGGACATACATTTCCGGGTAGGCTCTAATGCACTGGTCATGTGACGCGTGTGCCGTGATGTAATCATCCGGCAAGCGCGTCCAGGAAATGGAGTGTACGTCCCCAACATCCTCTGGATCTTGCGTTCCAAATGCGTTCCAGGGCTCGGACCGCCCAACATGTGCGTTCCAGGCCGTGGAACGCAAACGGAACAGTTCAATTATGCGAGATCCAATCAAATATACAAAGTCAATACAATCTCAATGTAAAATCTTCCATATTAATGTTCAATGTATGATAGTTACAAAGTTTCAAGGTACAAAGACCGGACCATGATGGGGAAAGGAGGGAAAGGGAGGAAGAGAAAAAAAAAAAAAAAAAAAGGGAAATTAAAAAAATTTTTTAATCAAAAAACATTTTTTATATATATATACATGTCCAAATAAATCCCATACAACAATCCCATCCAGTTCTAAAGAATATACAAAAAATAAATGAAAAAAACACAAAACCTATCTATTGATCATTATTAATTTACCACTATTAATATCCACCATTATTAACATATCATTTGTGTCATTATTATTTTTTATTTATTATGTTATTTTTAATATTATTATTTGTGATTCCCTATTAATATTAATTATTCTTATATTTATTGAATATTTATTTGGACATGTATATATATATATATATTAAAAAATGTTTTTTGATTAAAAAAATTTTTTAATTTCCCTTTTTTTTTTTTTTTTTTTTTTCTCTTCCTCCCTTTCCCTCCTTTCCCCATCATGGTCCGGTCTTTGTACCTTGAAACTTTGTAACTATCATACATTGAACATTAATATGGAAGATTTTACATTGAGATTGTATTGACTTTGTATATTTGATTGGATCTCGCATAATTGAACTGTTCCGTTTGCGTTCCACGGCCTGGAACGCACATGTTGGGCGGTCCGAGCCCTGGAACGCATTTGGAACGCAAGATCCAGAGGATGTTGGGGACGTACACTCCATTTCCTGGACGCGCTTGCCGGATGATTACATCACGGCACACGCGTCACATGACCAGTGCATTAGAGCCTACCTGGAAATGTATGTCCGGTATCTCATACATCAAAGTAAAATTTTTACTATGTTGTACCTGATAATTGATGCGTAACTTTATAAAGATCATTGTCAATGATATTTAATTGTTTTTGAATATTATATTCTGTTATACACTGACCGGAATTTTTACTTCCGGGTCCCCATATGCGTCCTGAGCGGACGCATGCGCAATGACATTGATTAGATGCCATTCTCTTGAGACGCCATTAGTGTTTGAACATGGGCTATTACAGGTAATAATAATATTTGATAATTATGCTATATATATATATATAAATACTGATACTTGCATAGTATCTCTCATTACCCCTGAGGAAGCTGACTTGATCGGCGATACGCGTGGGGAACTTATCCCCATGATAGGGCGCTGTGCACATACCTATTACAGATGAGTATATATCTATTGATGCTAGGAGATTGGTTTTTCTTTTAGATGTCACATTGTTACAATCATGTTAACTTATAAAAATGTTTTTCTCTATCTGTACAATCATGATTAATTATTGGTAGTGTGTTACGCGATATCTACTAGAGCTATCTGGGGGAAGGGAGAGCTTACCTTAACTCGGCCCTTCATAGTCCTTTTTTTAATGTTGTATACAAATTTTTAATCATGTGCAAGTGTTATCTTTAATAAAAGTTATATATTTTGGATGTGCAGTCTAATATGGTCTGTCTTTGTTGCTTGTCCCCTTTTATAAAAGCACATTACCAAAGGGTCTCTTAATTTCTGGAATACAGTGGCTATGTACTAGTATATCTTTCAGGTTCTTTACTCGCCTAGCCGGCCCTGTCCTCCGTGTACATCGCGCGCATGCGCCGTCCTTTTCAGTACCTTTTCGCCGGCTCCCGGCTTCCTCACTGCACCTGCACCAAATATGTCACTGTCAAACACAGCGCAGGCGCAGTGAGGGAGCTGGCGAGCGCCCTTCACTCACTGCGCATGCGCCGAGTTCTGAAGAGGTGCGATGTACACGGAGGACAGGGCCGGCAGGAGACCAACGCTGCCTGGCCCTGTCACTCCAGACAAAGTGGGCATTACTAAAGGTGGGCAACTGAGCCTCTAGGAGCAGGGTTAACGCCCCCCTGCTCCTAGAGGGTAATCAGCATAAAATAAAAGTCATAATTATAGAAAAACGGGGCCACTAAGTTAGAAATAAATACCACAGTTAAAATCAGGTGACATTGGCACATGTGCAATGTCAGCCTGTGTGATAGCAAAATGTCTGGTGACAGAAACCCTTAAAACTGGATCTGTCAGGAAAACGCCCCAATGTCTTTGTAAAATTTCTCCTATTTGGTACCATTGCTTGTTATACTGAGTAATAAAATGTATATTGGTGGTCTCCTTACCTATTACTTTTTCATTAGGATGTAAAAGTTGCTGTCTAAATCTTGTTTTGGTCTTGTTGATTCCTTTTTTAATTTGGCATTTACTGTAGCCTTTTTCCTCAAAACGCTTGCTGAGTTCTTGAGTCTGGGCTTAAAAGTACTCCTCAGTCGAGCAAATCCTTTTTAGTCTAAAATTTGGGTTTAAAATGAGACGATTCTGCATGTAATAAAGCATTTACAGCTGTGTATTTCCTAAAAACATCAGTTTGAATCATACCTTCCCCATTGTATTTCATTTTTAAGTCCAAAAACATCTATGTCCCGAGCCATTCTATAAGTCAATTTGACATTGATACTATTTTTATTCAATTCTTCCATGAACTTGTTCAACTCCAAAGGCGTTCCCTGCCATATAAACAGGATATTGTCTATATAACTCATCCAATTATGCACTTTTTCAATTCCTGGGACGTTAAAACAGTCAACAAAAAAACAACAAAATTCCTGATTAAGATCACTACCTTGTAAGAACATTCTGGTGGCTTTTAGACCATCTTCATGGCTGATGCTGGTATATAATGATTCAACATCCGCCGTTACTGACCACATGTTGTCATCCACAGTGATCTCTTTCAATCTATTAGCAGACGTCGTATCTTTCAGATATGATGGTAAACTTTTAACTAAATCCTGCAAGTAAACATCCAAGCATTTACAAATGTTTTCAATCATACTGCCATTACCAGCAACCAGGGCCGGCCTTAGTTGGCAGGGTGCCCTGTTCAAAATTGCCCTTAGGCGCCCCCTCCCTTCGCAGTTTTATAATGTTAGTTTTTGTGACTTTTGTTCATATGTTTAGCTCAGTTTCTGCAGGCCATCCTAGGTAAAATATTGAACTGCTGTCCATATTGGTAATTTTTATGATTTTCTAATATACACTTCCATAAACAGAAACCTTGTAATAACAACCTAACCTGAATGAAATGCATAAGAAGTAAAATGGAAAATAATTATCACTTGTTCATTTTCTATAATAATAAGAATTTTATTCCAACGTCATCTAGGATGACAGAAGACAGTTTTCATATACAGGACTGCCATAAACAGTCTATTGCATAATGCATATATGAAAAATACACACTGTAACTTTAGAGGGGTTGTCCCAACTCATCCAATATAAGAGATACCGAATGCATCCATGTTCCCAGCATTCCAGTGTGATAAACGCTGAGGGAGGGATTTATCATCCCTGTATGCATGTTTTCTGGCTTACAAAAATAAGCTAATTTCTGAGCAGTCGCTAGTTTGCTCAAGAACTTGCTCATTTTTGCTGTTTCTGCACCGGCCATTCCACTTCTGAAAAAGTGGGTGTGGCTTGGTGTACTAATTAGTGTGGCCTCAGCTCAAGCCAGATTTACTACAGTCTATGCAACTTCTGTAGCCTATATTGTAGGGCAAACCTATACCACCTCCGTGGTGGAATAGACCTGAAGCCACTTTAAAGAGGGCAAATTCTGCACAGGCAGATATATGAGGCTTATGCCTCTTAGTAAATCTGCCTAGCTGGACGGGCAGCGGATTTCACTTAAGAATGGCATGAAAAACACTGGTCCTTCATACATCTCGCCCTAAGTGTTTCCACATTTCCGGGTAAAAACATTTAACAAAATACTGAGTATGTCCATGACTTCCCATTTTCAATGTTCTGATATAAGTACTGAGAATTTCCCTCTAATTCTTGATCCAATATGATAAGTATTGAGTATTGAGAGTGTCCCTGGTGACCCAATGTTTTAAGTACTGACCGTTTCCCTGTCCCTTGAGATCCAATGTGATGTAAGTACAGAAAGTGTCCAGGTTCCTCCTGGCTATCCACTGTGATAATTACTATGAGCTTCCATGTCATCAGTGATTCAATAGGATAAGTACTGGGAATGTCCCTGGTCATCCTAAAAATACTGGGTGTCCATAGCCGAACGGTGTGATAATTCCTGAGCGATTCCTTGTCCATCTGATGTGACAAGTACTGAAAATATTTCTGGCGGTCCCGTATCATAAATTCAGTGTGTCCATGTCCTTGATGATTCAGTACGAATACAGTAGAATGTATTCTTTATCACATAATCCATTTTGAAAAATTGTATACTGATAGCCATTAATGCTACTTAAAGGGGAAGAAAGTAAGACACATATGAGACCCTGCAAAGTTCAAGCCTTCAGGACAATGCACTTTAGTGATTGCAGAGGGATGAAAAGAAGGAGTATTTTCTCCGCTTCCACAAACAAATAACAGAGAGTGAAAGAAAGAAATTAGAACAGGGATACTAATAGCATCTCACTACGAAAAGTAATCTCAAAACCACCTCACAGACAAGAAACAAGGCCTATGGGTTCAGAAATGATAGTTTCTCATAGTAAGATAAAGTTTCAGATTTATGCGAGTAACAAAAAAGTTTTTGAGACACAAACAAAACAAAGACTTAAATATCAGGCCTGTATATTAGAACAACACCATAACTACCATTACTAACTCCACTACTGTCACTGAATATAAACAGTATATATTACCCAATATTACTAATTATATTAGTATACAAGGGACAAATAATACAGCCTTAGTAAATATTACTAACACAATGACTGAATAATACCACCATACTGTCATTATAGAGAACACAATAAAACACAGACCCATATCACCCCCATACAGTGAACATACTGTATAGAGATAGATATCAGCTCTACAGGCGGTACAGTGTAATTGATTACCGTTACATCCAGTGACTCCAGAAGACGTCTTCTCTATTCAGTCTTTCCTTTTGTTTTCCATTCGGTTCAGACCTCCATGTCAACTTCTCCCGGCCATGAGTCGCCTCTTCAGCATCTGTCAGACAAACATCTTAGAATCTGCATTTTCCAGCATCCTGATCACCTCTACACAATCTCCTCAGCTATAGCCCCCAAAACTTCAATAATACCCCGCCACACACACGCACACTGGTAGGCAAGTATGTCATTCCCATTAGTGCCAGTAACACCCCCCCTCCATTCATTCCCATTAGGCCAGTACCATCCCCCCCTCCATTCATTCCCATTAGGCCAGTACCATCCCCCCCTCCATTCATTCCCATTAGGCCAGTACCATCCCCCCCTCCATTCATTCCCATTAGGCCAGTAACATCCCCCCTCCATTCATTCCCATTAGGCCAGTAACATCCCCCCCTTCATTCATTCCCATTAGGCCAGTAACATCCCCCCTCCATTCATTACCATTAGTGCCAGTAATAGGTCGCACATAGCTAAGGCCGGCCATGCCAGCAACGATTGGCCTACCTGGGGATCTATTCTGTTTTTGTGAACTTTAAGGATCAGATAGAATGTCGCTATTCTCGGGTATTGAACCTTTAAGTCATCCGCCAACTTTTCCGCAATATCCAAAATACCTATCAATTTTTTCTGAAAGACAGGTAGGGGGTTATTTGTTATTGGTTGATAGCATGTTTTATCCCGTAACAACTTTGAAAGCTTGTCTTTCATACATAGCATTAGGCCACACCACTATATTTCCTCCCTTATCTGCTTGTTTAAACGTGACCCCCTCCATTTGTTGTAAGAGCTTTCCATTCTTCACCACTTAAATTATTATTTAGTCTCTTTTTGTCCACAGTAAGTTGTTGAATATCTTCCGTCACCAATTTAACAAAAATTGCAACTGCTGGACATAAATTCAGCGGGGAAAAGGTTTTAGATTTCTTTCGTAAAATTGCTGGTATTTCTCTTACCTTATCCTCTTCCTCTTTGTTTTGTAAGGATTCCAAAATTCGTAATGCCTCGTCACCAAAGCTTCTGAACTCAATTCCTTATGATGTAATTTACTTAAAACCATTTTTCTTGCAAACAAATTGACATCCCTAAAAAGATCAAAATTACTAGAGGGAGAAAAATTAAGTCCTTTAGATAATACCTTCAATTGACATTCCGTTAATTAATACGCAGACAAATTAATTACCTGCAAGTCATCTTCCCTCCTTGATTTGCCATCCTTTTCCAAACGATCCTCAAATTTTCATTTATTTCCAGGATTCCCATTACTACAATTCTTATTGGATCTCAGGGATCGAAAATCATCCCTCTTAGTTTTACTTGCTTTAATCTCAGTATTCGATCTTAATGAAATCTGTGATGAAGACCTGGACAACATTCCCTCAGGAATACTTCTTTACCATCTATAAACTCTATTTGTTTGATAATCACTAATGTCACTTTGGAACTTTTTAGGCTTATGTTCCGTAATTTCTTTTTCTCATGTAACAAAATCCTGGGCTAGCTCCTGGTGTACTCTATGTAATTTATCAGATGTCAGATCCTTCTCCATCTGTGGTGAGCACAAGGCCGGTGCCCGCATATTGCATCCAGAAAAGGCTGTGTGCATGAGGCCTAACTATAATGGTGTCTGTTGGGTTTTTATCATGATGTCCATCATTTTACCAGAATAAAGCAGCACAGCCATAAAGCCTCCAGCGCAGATGTGAACCTAGCTTTAAACCACTGTTAAATAGTTAAATGAGTATTCCAGTAGTTACAAAGTATCCACTATCCACAGGATAGGGGATAACTATTAGATTGGTGGGGAACTAACCCTGGGATCCCCACTAATCATGTGAATTGGGGACCGCGTACCCTGAGAGCCTGGTAAAATGCTCAGAAAGGCAGTTTAGATATACGCACTGCCTCCCCATTCATCTCTACAGGAGACAGACCAGTACAGTGCTTTGCTATTTCTGGAATTCCGACAGATGAATGGAGTGGCAGCGTCACTCTGGTCATTTTAGGGGGCTTGAAGGGGGAAGTAGTCCCCATTCTAGTGACTGTTGATGGTCTCAGTGTTAGGACCCAACTGATCTAATAGTTATTCCCTGTGGATAGGGGATAAACGGTTGCAGCCAGAATACCCCTTTAATGCATAGTACTATCTATGCTCATTGTACTCATAGTCTTCTATCCATCCAGAATCCTCCAGGTATAATGAGTGTACTGGACGACGTGTGTGCCACTATGCATGCCACAGGTGGAGGTGCAGACCAAACCTTATTACAGAAACTCCAGGCAGCTGTGGGTACTCATGAACACTTTAACAACTGGAATTCCGGCTTTGTTATTCACCACTATGCTGGGAAGGTAAATATTCTTTCATAATTGTTTTATTTAACAAACCGTATCAGAGACACACAGACCATAAAAACAGGGACAAACAAATGACTCACCTGAGGTTCATTTACAAGTGCAAGATGCATGTTAAAATGTCAAACTCTTAATTGGGCAACAAGACAAGTAAAAGAAAAGAGAAAGAAAGTAAAGAGAGACATAGGAGGGCACAAAAAACATGGGGATTACCTCAACCCATGTCAGGGAAAGATGAGAACTGCTAGAATTCTTGAAAAATTGTCAAGATTTTAGAAACTTATCATGCCTACCTCTAAGATCCTCCATTTTAACGTTCTCCTGTACCTTGTTGAACCACAAGGCAATTGTTCGGAAAGCCATCTATCTCCAAAGGGATGGAATACTGCCAGTGCAGTATTAACCAGATGAGTACGGTTTGTGAAATTAGACACTGTTCAGCCTGGCAGCTCTAACACAGAGGAGAAACAGAGGGCATCAGAGTATGAAGCTTGAAGGGCATCCAGTACCACCATGAACCCTGCCCTCTTGATATCTGCTAGTTCAATATCCCAGATAATGTTTCTGCAATTATTAATTATATATTGTAATGTCACATCATGTTGTGAATCTGCCCTGTGCTTCAGGAATGATAAGGTATTGAGCATTAGGAATAGAACTTATCATTCCATACCTCCCCTCTTGGTAGGAGCAGGTTGGTCCTACTTCCTGCCCAAAAGAGTTCTAGTGAGTTTCCTCGAGAGTGTTAGCTGAGCAAGCCACTCCAAGGGCTCTGGGACTATGAAATCAGCTTGTCTATGAGGACCACTACTCCAGAGAAACTACGGAGTCTTAGACCACCAAGTACAAGCTACAGGTTACAAAGACAGCAGAGGGGTCAGCACTGCAGCTATACAGACTCTGCTGTAAAGTGAGGGGATAACAACTTAAGCCACCACCACAGTTCAGGACAAGCACATGAAAAAGCCTGCATTACACAAGTAGACACCTATAGATACAAGTGCCAGCTTATTGAAGTCAAAGGAAATCAGGAGAGAGGGGAGGGCTACTCTAGAGTGCTATTGTCTGCCATCTTGCCTGCCACCATATCTCATTACCTGGGGATAGAGACACACTGTAATTGATCCTTTGCACTGATTTGTTGTTCTTCTATGACTGCCTGATCCTTGTACGCCACTTTTTCACTGCACCAAACCATAGGGGGCGATGACCTGAGGGAGTATCCCATAACATAACATCTCTTCATGGTCACTACCAGACCCATCCTCTGCATCCGCTACTCAGGAGCTCACTGCACTAGCAAGAAATAAACTGTGTGTCAAAGTGTAAATACGGTCATTCTGTTCAGGTGATAGGGAGAGTTCCAAGTCCTGTTCCTAATTAACCCCAATAATGAATTAAACACAGTCTATAAGTAATTAAGGTAATCAAAACTTTATTAATATATAATAACATATAATAAAAATATTAAAAATCAATGGCAATGGCATACAAAAACATCCAGAAGTGCACCCTATAATATCATAAGTGGGCTCCATATACACATCCATATAAGTCAATAGGCCCTCCAAAAAGTTAATATAAAGTGCAAGTGCTAGTCAATAAGATTTGGAGGTAAAGTCCAAATCAGACACCCAAGCCCATAAAAATCAATTAAGTAACACAGAGTAACATGAGTCCACCATAGGTAATAACATAATCATATACCGACCAGTGTAACTTCAGCCCCGACATGTGTTTCGCTCTCGCTTCCACAGGGGATAACATGGTACTGTGCTGACTGCCTATTTATATCCTATCCATAATCAAAATTGACCACCAGGTGAAACATTTGGGATTCCACTTACTTGCTGTACATACTAAAAGACTCCATCATGGACCATGTGGCATGCATTCCATACTGGAATGCATGATGTCATATCCTGTCCTGGGTGCATAAGATAAAAGGCACCCATCATGTGAATAAATTTCCCTAAACCTAGCCATGCATGGTTAATCAATAAGCCGCTATGTCATGGGCCATAAACATTATTGTAACTATTACAATTAACAAACCCACAGTCAAAGCGCTCTGTGGTGGAACGCAGACCGGAAACCGGAAGTCCGGGGTGCGCGCTACTATGGAAACCAATCGGACACACAGATGTGTGCTCCACCGCGGAAACCAATCACCCACAATGAGGAGGTAAGTTCTAGACTGGACCGCGGCAAATCAATGGATGTCGTATATCTGGACTTCTCCAAAGCATTTGACACTGTACCACATAAAAGGTTAGTATATAAAATTAGAATACTTGGCCTGGGAGAAAATGTCTGTATGTGGGTAAGTAACTGGCTCAGTGATAGAAAACAGAGGGTGGTTATTAATGGTACATACTCAGACTGGGTCACTGTAACTAGTGGGGTACCACAGGGGTCAGTATTTGCCCTATTCTCTTCAATATATTTATTAATGATCTTGTAGAAGGCTTGCACAGTAAAATATCAATTTTTGCAGATGACACTGCAAAACAGGGCAACTAAAGTAATAACTGGAATGGGTGGACTACAGTACCCAGAAAGATTATCAAAATTAGGCTTATTCACTTTAGAAAAAAGACGACTGAGGGGAGATCTAATAACTATGTATAAATATATCAGAGGTCAGTACAGAGATCTCTCCCATGATCTATTTATCCCCAGGACTGTGACTGTGACGAGGGGACATCCTCTGCGTCTGGAGGAAAGAAGGTTTGTACACAAACATAGAAGAGGATTCTTTACGGTAAGAGCAGTGAGACTATGGAACTTTCTGCCTCAGGAGGTGGTGATGGTAAGTTCACTAAAAGAGTTCAAGAGGGGCCTGGATGTATTTCTGGAGGGTAATAATATTACAGGTTATAGTTACTAGAGATGGGTCGTTGATCCAGGGAGTAATTCTGATTGCCTGATTGGAGTCGGGAAGGAATTTTTTCCCTAAAGTGGGGAAAATTGGCTTCTACCTCACAGGTTTTTTTTGCCTTCCTCTGGATCAACTTGTAGAAAAACAGGCCGAACTGGATGAACAGATGTCTTTTTTCGGCCTTATAAACTATGTTACTATGTTACAATCATTACAATAAGTGATACTACCTATGATGAAAAACCCTCAATATGAAGCCAAAACGTTGCTGTGCAACAAATTCATAATATAAATTAATAGTATATAAATAAATTATATACATAATTTATTAAACACAATTAAATAAAAATACATTATGGCAATGTGAAACATGCTGGACAAAAACAGTGAATATTTAAAAATATTACATCAAGCCAGACCGTCCAGCCTAAAACAAGACCTCTGGCCACCCTAGGGGCCGGCTGATGTTAGGGTGGCCAGATGTCCGGCTTTAGGCTGGACAGTCCAGTTTTCTGGCTACCTGTTCTCTGTCCAACGCAGTGCCTGGACAGACACAGGGATGTCCACCCTTTCAGTAGCTCACACTCAGACAGCTTCTCCTCCATGTCTTCACGGAGCCAGGGGGGCGTGGCCTCATGTTTAGTGGTGTGTCTTCATGGGAACTGGGGGCGCTGTTTCACGTTTGGGGGAATGGCCGGTGAGGTCTGGCTTTCTGGGGTGAAGACAGTGGCCACTCTAGCTGCTGTGGAGGTCACAGTTAAAGGGGCGGGCTTCTGTAGAGGTCACTGTTAAAGGGGTGGGCAGCTGTAGAGGTCACTGTTAAAGGGGCAGGCTGCTGTAGAGATCACTGTTGAAGGGGCAGGCTGCTGTAGAGATCACTGTTAAAGGGCGGGCTGCTGTAGAGGTCACTGTTAAAGGGGCGGGCCGCTGTAGAGGTCACTGTTGAAGGGGCGGGCCGCTGTAGAGGTCACTGTTGAAGGGGCGGGCTGCTGTAGAGGTCACTGTTAAAGGGGCGGACTGCTGTAGAGGTCACTGTTAAAGGGGCGGGCCGCTGTAGAGGTCACTGTTAAAGGGGCAGGCCACTGTAGAGGTCACTGTTAAAGGGGCGGGCCGCTGTAGAGGTCACTGTTAAAGGGGCAGGCACTGTAGAGGTCACTCTCGATATCTTTTAACGACATACACACACAAACAGTAAAAGAAATAAATTAAATATACCCGGGCGAAGCCGGGTCCTTCAGCTAGTATATAATAAAGAGTGACCGGTGAAGGTGCACAGTGCAAAACCATGTGAAAACACAACTATGATTAACCCCTTCACGCCCAGCGCCGTAATAGTACGGGCGCGTGTTTAAAGATGGCGCCCGCTCTGTTCATGGCCGCGGGTGAACTGCTGATTCACACAGCAGACACCCGTGGCTGATGTCCGCGACCGGCAGCAATGCCGATCGGGAACATTTAACCTTTCGGATGCTGCGGTCAATCCTGACCACGGCATCCGAGGGCTTAAAACACCAGAAGCACGCGATTCCGGTGTTGCTCCGGCTCCCCCGTGCGGCGATCGGAGGAGCCGGAGCGTGTATTCAGCAGCCCCTGTCATAGTAAATGACAGGAGGCTGCTGCATAGACTTTCCTATGGAGCCCTTCTGTGTAATAGGGCTCCATAGGAAAGTAGTAAAATGATCATAGACTCCAATGCTAATGCATTGGAGTCTATGATATAAGCAATCAGATGATTGCTTGTAATAGTTCCCTATGGGAACTATAAAAAAGTTTTTAAAAAATTAAATAAAGTTTAAAAAAAAATTAAAAAAACATAAAAGTTCAAATCACCCCTCTTTTCTAAAAATAAAAGTAGTAAAAAAAATAAAAATTACACATAATGAGTATTGCCGTGTGCGAAAATGCCCATATTATAAAAATATAAAAATTTATTTCCCGTACGGAAAACAGCAAAACGGAAAAAAAGCGTCAAAATGGCCAATTCGCCATTTTTTGTTGCTTTTTTTCCAAAAAAAAATTAAATAAAAAGTGATCAAAAAGTCCTACACACCCCAGAATGGTATCAATGAAAATTTGGGGTCAAAATATGGCGACGAACAAAATCCAACTTTATAATTATTATATCACTATCAAAAGGCAAGAAAAACTATACATATTAAATATCGACGGATTCGTACTGACCTGTAGAATGAAAGCAACTGGTCAGTTTTAATGCACATCGAACGCCGTGAATAAAAAACCCGTAAAACTGTGGCAGAATTGCGTTGGTTTTTTTTTTGCAATTTCACCCAGCACCCAGTTTGGAATTTTTTTCCTGCTTCCGACTACATCATATGCAATATTAAATGGTGGCGTTGGAAAGTACAACTTGTCCCACAAAAAACAAGCCCTCATACAGCTATGTGAACAGAAAAATAAAAAAAAGTTATGGCTGTATGAAGGCAGGCAACGCAAAACTAAAAAGGAAAAAAAAAAAACATCCGGGGCTGAAAGGGTTAATCAATATACCAAATAATAATAAATGACAAGCTCAATAAATAATTAAAATGTGACAATTCATAATGTACGCATCATAATAAGAGGATTAAATATAATTGACAATGGCTCAAAAAACAAAAGACAAAATGGTCCATTCTGAAAAGGTGTCCATTGTGAATAATAGAACAACTGTCATAAATAACCATAGATGTGACAATGACATCTTCATGTTAGAGTTCACTTCTCATTTGATGGAGCATAACCCATATACCTTTAAGACTGTGGGTTTGTTAATTGCATAGTTACAATAATGTTTATGGTCCATGACATAAAGGCTTATTAACCACTTCAGCTCTGGGCCATTTACCCCCTTCCTGACCAGGCCTAATTTTGCAAATCTGACATGTCACTTCATGTGGTAATAACTTTGGAACGCTCTTACTTATCCAAGCGATTCTGAGATTGTTTTCTCGTGACACATTGTACTTCAAGTTAATGGTAAACTTGAGTCGATAAGTTTTAATTTTATTTATAAAAAAATCCAAAAGTTAACGAAAATTTGAAAAAATTCACTGTTTTCTAAATTTCAATCTCTCTGCTTTTAAGACAGATAGTGATGCCCCATAAAATCATTTTTAATTTACATTCCCCATATGTCTACTTTATGTTGGCATCATTTTGGTAGTGTCATTTTATTTTTTTTAGGACAGTAGAAGGTTTAGAATTTTAGACGCAATTTTTGCAAATTTGCAAAATCAACTTTTTTAAGGACCAGTTCAGTTCTGAAGTCAGTTTGTGGGCTTACATAATAGAAACCACCTATAAATGACCCCATTTTAGAAACTACACCCCTCAAACTATTCAAACTGTTTTTAGAAATGTTGTTAACCCTTTAAGTATTCCACAGGAATTAAAGCAAAATAGATGTGAAATTTCAAAATTTCACTTTTTTTGCAGATTTTCCATTTTAATCATTTTTTTCCTGTAATACATCAAGGGTTAACAACAAAACTCAATATTTATTACCCCGATTCTGCAGTTTGCAGAAACACCCCACATGTGGTCGTAAACTGTTATTTGGGGATACGCCAGGGATCAGAAGGGGAGGAGCAGCATCTGCATTTTCTAACATGGAATTTTTTGTCATGGTTTGCAAGAGTGATAACTGTTTAATTTTTTTGTGGACTGAGCTGCATGAGGTCTTATTTTTTGCGGGACAAGCTGTGCTTTTTATTGGCACCATTTTGGGGTACATCCGGCTTTCTGATCACTTTTTAATCTAATTTTTGGGAGGTTAACTAAAAAAAAAAGCAGTTTAGGGGCATTTTTCTATATTTTTTTTACACCGTTCACTTGATGGGGTAGATCATGTGATATTTTTGTAGAGCCAGTTGTTACGGACGCAACGATACCAAATATGTCTATGTGATTTTTTTTTTTTTTATTTTTTTTTTTTATAATACTCTATTTGTTTTTATTATTTTTTTTACACTTTGTGTCCCCCATAAGGTCATACAAGACCTCAGGGGGACATTTAACTTCACTTATTTTTATTTATTTATTTTTTTTTTACACTTGATTTCTCCTGTAACTTGGGCTGACATAGTAGCCCCAGTTACAGGGGAAATACATCCCCAGAGAGGCTGTACAGCATAATACTATGCTGTACAGCCTCAGTGCAGGGCTAATCGGGTCTATGAGAGACCCGGCAGCTCCTGCACTCTCCCGGCCCTGGCGATCACGTGACCGCCGGGCCGGAACAGGAAGCGCAATAGCGCTGTGTATACAGCGATCTAGAAGGCAGGGACCCCTGGGAACGGTCCCTGCCTTCTCTTTGGGGTACCCTGCTGTCACTGACAGCAGGTACCCCACTGTGCAGCTGCACGATTAGCGTGCAACTGCTATCTCTGAATGGACGTTCAGAAACGTCCATTCAGAGATAGATAACCACTTCCCGGACGTTTATAGTCAACGGGCGGATGGGAAGTGGTTAATTAACCATGCATGGCCGGGTTTGGGGCAATTTATTCACATGATGGGTGCCTTTTATATTATGCACCCAGGACAGGATATGACATAATGCGTTCCAATGTGGAACACACGCCACATGGTCCATGATGGAGTCTTTTAGTATGTACAGCAAGTAAGTGGAATCCCAAATGTTTCACCTGGTGGTCAATTTTGATTATGGATAGGATATAAATAGGCAGTCAGCACAGTACCATGTTATCCCCTGTGGAAGCGAGAGCGAAACACGTGTCGGGGCTGAAGTTACACTGGTCGGGATATGATTGTTATTACCTATGGTGGACTCATGTTACTCTGTGTTACTTAATTGATTTTTATGGGCTTGGGTGTCTGATTATGATCCAAATCTTATTGACTAGCACTTGCACTCTATATTAACTTTTTGGGGGGGCCTATTGACTTATATGGATGTGTATATTGAGCCCACGTATGGTATTATAGGGTGTTGTTACAACCCCAGGTTGTTTTTGTATGCCACCACCATTGATTTTGAATGTTTTTATTATATGTTTTTTATTAATAATGTTTTGATTACCTTGATTACTGATAGACTGTGTGTTTTATTCATTATTTGAGTAGGAGATTTATGAGATTCATAAAGTTGTGTTACTATATTGGGAGCCTTATTTTTTTCAATATTGGGCTGTTCCTAATTAAGCAAGCAGGACAGGGAAGGAGTAATGGTAGGCAATACAAGCAGTTTGTAAAGGCATGGCAAAATGTACCCCTACCACATGTCCTGCACATGCATTCAAATGTTATATTACACTTAGCATATTCCAACGCATGTTTATTCCTTTATGTTTCAAGTGAAAGAGAATGGACTGTGCGATCCAAACCGTTTCACCGACCCAGATAAAGTTAGTCAAGATTCATAGGAATGTTTCAAAAAAAAAAAGAAAGGGAATGTGAATAGGGAGAGACTGAAAAAAAGTACAAAATCTGAGGGAACACATTGAGTTTGAAAATAAGTAGAGATGAGTTGAAGTTTTTGATTTGATTTGTACTGAACAGTGGCGTACCGCCAATATAGGCAGACCACGCAGCTGCTATGGGGCCCGTGGCAGGAGGGGGCCCGGAGCGCTTAGGAGGACCTGCCTCCTGAAGACTTAAAATTGCTAGTACGCTACACGACTAGCTAATATCGGGCTACTAGTTAATATCCTTCATGAGGCTTACTTGTCTTCCGTCCCATGCCCTTTCCCTCTGCTCATGGCCCCCCTCCCCCATTGTGTGCACAGCACGCTCCGATGTCCCTCCCTCCCTGCCTGACCAGTGACATCCAGCCTGGCTCCAGCATAGCGCACCCTCTCTATTCTGTCTGTTGGGCATTGCTACTCACAGGCCAATCAGTGTATCGCTCGCAGCAGGCGGTACGGCAGTTGTATACTGTAGTCACGTGCTGTCTGCTCAGTCAGGCACCCACCGGACTGGAGAATGTACTGCACTGAACACAACCCAGGCCCCCAGATTCACCGCCGCCGGCCCAGCAACACTGACTGACTGTCCACAGCCACTCAGAGCAGTGAAATGTGAGTGGCTCTGTAAAAAAAAAAAAAAAAAAAAACTTCATGGGGGGGGATTCTTGGTGGGGAGAAGATAGTGAGCAACATCAAGCAGAGTTCCTTCAGGGTGAGGGAACACTGTTGTGTATATGGCTCATAGAGGACTTAGGACAGTTTGCTCCAGCCCCCCTCCCCCACCCCCCAATGAACTCTGTTTGCTGTTGAATTACGATTCATATAAAGGACACTGTGCCTATTAGTCCATCCCAACTCAGTATCCCTGAAGTGACAGGTGGGATGAGCAGTAAAAAAAATTTAAACATTCAGCAATGTGTGGGACAGCCAATAGCAGGCCGCAATGAGAATGAGCCTTACTAGCGTCAAGAGCGTTCCTGCTATTGGCTGCCCCAAACCCCCCTAAAACTTTTTTTTTTAAACGTTTGGGTATACTTGAACTTCTTTAAGTCAGACATGACCAAACTTTGGCCCCCCATCTGGTGCAAAATTAACTTGCAAAACACTTGCATGCCCTGTGTTGTAATTGCAATAGATGGATAGATGTCCACAGGTTGGATAGATGTCCGCAGGCTGGACACTCCTGCTTTAATTAGGATACCGGATGTTGTTTTATTTTTAAGTTTTCATTTTTCTTCCCTATGTTCCTTGAGCCATAAATGGCGGAGGAGGGGCCAGGACAGGTGGTGGGATGGGCCAGGGGTGGATAGTAGGCGGAGTTAGGGTGCCCAATTCAGATTCTTGCTATGGGGCCCAATGATTTCTATGTACGCCCCTGGTCTTGAAGTTGAATTTCCTCACATTTCGTGGTAACGAATCATATTTTTTTTCTAAAATGGCTGCTGCACATATTAGAGGAAGTAAGAAGCCCGAGAACGAGGAAGCACCCATAATGCCATGCAGATGAGATTTCAATCAGCAGATAGCCAGTCCCTGTGATGTCATAGCCCTATAAAATGCCTCCTCCTGCCCGGTCTCTGCCATTTTCCAGTGAATTTACTGTAGGGAGAGACGTTACAGGCACTAGGGACAGTGTTTAAGGAAAGCCTTTATTCACCAAAATTTACTATTGAGCAGTTCAGGGACATATTATTCATAGTGTAGGGATATAATAGGGAGGCATTATCCACACTATAGAGAAGAGAGCAGGGGCCAATAGGAGAGTGTAAAGCCTGGGTAATAGGAGCTACTCTATTACACCTTGCTGCACTAATTGCGGTTACAAAAAGTGATCTACAAATGCATCTCAATAAATTAGAATATCAACAAAAAGTAGTTTTTTTCATTAATTCAGTTCAAAAAGTGAAACACATATATTATATAGAGTCATTACAAACAGAGTAAACTTTTTCAAGTGTTTACTGTATTTGTGTTGATGTTGATGATTATGGCTTACAGCTAAGGAAAACCCAAAATTCATTATCTCAGAAAATTAGAATATATAACCCAAAACACCTGCAAAGGCTTCCTAAGCCTTTAAAAGGGTCCCTTAGTCTGGTTCAGTAGGTGACACAATCATTGGGAAGACTGCTGACATGCATTTCATTTGGAAATCAAGGTCCCAGAGTTTGGAGGAGAGTGGAGAGGCACTCAATCCAAGCTGCTTGAGGTCTAGTGTGAAGCTTCCACAATCAGTGATGGTTTGGTGAGCCATGTCATCTGCTGGTGTAAGTCCACTGTGTTTTATCAAGACCAAAGTCAGTGCAGCCATCTACCAGGAAATTTTAGAGCACCTCATGCTTCCTTCTGCCAACAAGCTTTTTGGAGATGGAATTTTTATTTTCCAGCAGGACTTGGCACCTGTCCACACTGCCAAAAGTACTAATACCTGGTTTAATAATAAATCACAGTATCACTATGCTTGATTGGCTAGCAAACTCGCCTGAGAATCTATGGGGTATTGTCAAGAGGAAGATAAGAGACACCAGACCCAACAATGCAGACGAGCTGAAGGCTGCTATCAAATCAAACTGGGCTTCCATAACACCTCTGCAGTGCCACAGGCTGATCGCCTCCATGCCACGCTGCATTGATGCAGTTATTCATGCAAAAGGAGCCCCAACCAAGTATTGAGTGCATTTACTGTACATACTTTTCATTTGGCCAACATTTCTGTGTTTAAAATTTTTTTTACAGTTGGTCTAATATAATATTCTAATTTTCTGAGATAATTAATTTTGGGCTTTCCTTGGCTGTAAACCATAATCATCAACATTAACCTAAATAAACACTTGAAAAAGTTCACTCTGATTCTATATAATACTAGCAGAAAGACCCCTTTTCGCCTAGGTACAGTATATTTCATCTATTTCATTTAATGTTTCTGTGTGTCGTTGCAGAGAGAAAGTCAATGCAGCTGACAGAAGTTGATTTTTACCTTCATTTTTTCAATCCCCATTGGCTGCGGAGAGGGAGGGGGCATGACCTGACCGGGTCGGGGGCGTGGCTTACCGGGACCTTGGGGGGGGGGGGTGCTTTTAGGTCCTTCTTTTCAGGGTGGCCTGAATTATAGGTCAATGCCATGGTAATTTGAGGAAACACAGTGGGTAGCAGTGGAAGAAAACATTGCTTCACATGGGTATATTTAATCTATTTCATTTAATGCTTGTGTGTGTGTCATTGCAGAGAGAAAGTCTCCTTCCCACCCATTCCTGTAGCTGACAGAAGTTGATTTTTACCTTCATTTTTTCAATCCCCATTGGCTGCGGAGTGGGAGAGGGTGTGGCCTGACCGGGGCGTGGTTTAGCGGGACCTTGGGGGGGGGGTTGCTTTTAAGTCCTTTTAGTGGAAGAAAACATCTTTTATTACTACTGAACGGTAGTAGTCTAATATTAGTCTATTTCATCTAATGTTTCTGTGTGTTGTTGCAGAGAGAAACTCACCCTCCCACCCCTGCAGCTGACAGAAGTTTATTTTTACATTCATTTTTTCAATCCCAATTGGCTGCGGAGGGGGAGGGGGCATGGCCTGACAGAGTCGGGGTGTGGCTTAGTGAAACCTGGAGCAGGTGTTGTAAGTCCTTCTTTTGAGAGTGGTATGAATCACAGGTTGGTGCCATGGTAATTTATGAGGACATGCAATGGGTAGTGGAAGATTTACTACTGAACGGTCATAGTCTAAAATTAGTCTAAAACATAAGTTATATTTATGGTAACCGGAATACCCCTTTAACAGTATCATCCACAGCGCTCTGCCCCTTTAAAGCATTGAATAGAAATGACTGGATTGTTACCTAAGATCCTCAACTGGCTGCTAATTACCTGGCTGCGTTGTTATGGAAACCTGCCCTCCCTGTGTGTGTCTGTGCAGAGAATGGCAGTTGGGGTTTAAAACCAATGCTGTCAGGGTAATATTGGCTAATGCAGGTCATATTTTGGGAATATCTCGCGAACGTTATGTCCTAGAGAGATGAGACCTGGTCTAAAACCTTCCCGGGCACCTGATGTACCTGTAAGCCGAATGTGGTGAAAATCGGTCCAGTAGTTTGGTCGTGCATAGAGAACAGACAGACAGACAGACAGAAACTCATTTTTATAATATTAAGAGATATGTGTTCCACTTTTTGTATTGAATTACTGGGAAAAAAAACTTTTTGATGATATTCTAATTTTTTGAGATGCACTTGTAATACTACATGTTTTAGGCTGTTTGCATCAGTAATTCCAGTAATCTTTGATTTTGTTAGAGGGGTGAAACTGTGGTCTGACACTACAGAATTTGGGGGGGGTTCACATTCTTTTATATATCATTCCATCCATAAATCTTTGATTGTCTAATTGGGGTGAAATTGCGGTTTCATACTACAGATTTTAAGGTACTCACGTTCTTTTATATATAATTCAATCCGTTAAACCTGGATTTTCTAATTGGGGTGAAATTGCGGCTTGATACTAGATTTTAGGGTACTCATGTTTTTTTTATACTTAATTCATAATTGTATAATTGGGGTGAAATTGCAGTCTTCTACTACACATTTTAGGGTGCTCAAGTTCTATTATACATAAATATATCCATTAATCCCTAATTGTGGAATTGGTGTGAAATTATGGCCTGATACCACACAATTTAGGGTGCTCAAATTCTATTATACAATATCCGTTAATCCCTAATTGTATAATTGGGATGAAATTGCGGTCTGATACTATAGATTTTAGGGTGCTCAAGTTCTCATATATAAGTACATTCATTCATCCTTATTTTGGGGGTGAAATTGCAGCCTGACACTACTTTTTACCCTTATAGTTATTGTTACAGTACAGTTTGTCCGACAGACAGGTGACAAGCCCTTTTAAAAGAACAGGCAGTGGCCAAAATGTTTCTGGAGCTGGCAGAAGTAGCAGCAGAATACGGGAGGGGGGGGGATGTTGGTAGCAGCAGTCACAGACCAGAGCTGCCAGTGTCAACCAGCAGTCGTGTTTTGACCAGCAACCCAGGTGTCCTTGAATGGTTGATCTTCAACTTCATCTCAAGTGAAATCAGACACCCCCAGCCAGGAGTCGTGGGTTCCTCTGACACCAAGCTTAGTTGGCATGGCCCGGGAACAAGCTCTCCTCCTCTTACTACTACTCCTTGCTCGTTTCGTTAGCAATCGATCACCGAGACGATTGCAAAAAGACAACAGTATGCGTGTACTCATCCAATTAAACAGAAGCGGAACGTGCTCCTGGCCAAGTTGCTGGTACTACAGTCTCTCCCTTTCCATGTGGTGGACTCTGCACCTTTCAGAGAACTGATGGCTTTTGCCGAGCGAAGGTGGAGAGTCCCAAGCCGTCGTTACTTCTCCAAAAAGGCTGTACCAGCCCTGCACATGTATGTTGAACAGAAGGCGGGCCAGTCCTTGAGCCTGTCGGTGTCTGCTAAAGTTCATGGCAGTGCCAACTTGTGGAGCTGTAACTACGGTCAAGGACAATATAGGTCCTTTATGGTCCACTGGGTAAATGCGGTTCCTGCCCAGCCACACCAGCAACTTGGCCAGGTGACGGCACTGCCACATCCATGTTCTCAAGCTGTGAGTCCTGAGCCAATGTCCTCCTCTGCCTCCTCATCCTCCACCTTGTCCTCTGCCTCCACTGCAGGCACAATTCGGAGTGCCACTCCAGCATACCACCTGTGCAGAGGACAGTGGTGTCACGCTGTTCTGGACCTGGTTTGCCTGGGTGAAAGGAGTTAAACTGGGGAGGAACTGCTCTGCATCCTTCAAGAGGAAATTGAATTCTGTCTGTCTCCTCGCCAACTTAAAATTGGAACTAAGATCACCGACAATGAGAAGAACATTGTGTCGGCGCTGCGTCAAGGAGGGCTGACCAATGCGCCTTGCATGGCGCAAGTCTTTAATCTCATTGTAAAGCATTTCCTGAAGTCTTCCACCCAACGGCAAGACATCCTGAAAATTGCTAGAAAACTGTGCATGCACTTCAGCCACTCTTACACTGCAAAGCATGCCCTTCTTGAGCTGCAAAGGCACAAAAGTGTTCCCCAACATCACGTGAAATGCAATGTTTCTACCCATTGGAACTCCACCCTCCACATGTTGGACCGACTATATTAGGAGAGGAAGGCCGTGATCGATTTCTTCATGATGCAGGCGGACAGGAATACTCCCCTTCAATGTTAGCCAGTGGCACCTCATGTGTGACACCTGCTGTTTGCTCAGGCCCTTTGAGGAGACCACTTTATTTGTCAGTCACCAGGACTATAGGATGAATGACGTCATTCCACTTCTTCACGTCCTGGAGCAGATGCTGAGAAATCTGGCTGGATAGGGGACAGGAGAAGTGGCGCCTAGTTCTCACAACCACCTGAGCTCTGTGGGGGCTGAAATGGAGGAGGAAGACATTTACACACAAGCAATGTATACAGAAATGGGTAGTTTTTCTGCACAAGTTACAGGAGAGGAGCAGGAGGAGCTAGAGGGTGATGAGGAAGACCAGGCAGATGACCCCGACACACTTTGGCAGTATGCAGTGGAGATAGAGGCAGGGAGTCCCTGAGTCCCTTGCGCAAATGGCTAGATGCATGCTGAGTTGCTTGCATAGTGACAGCTGTATTATCTCCATTCGGCAGAGGGATGACTACTTGCTCTCCACCATGTTAGACCCTCGTTACCGCTCCAAAATGGGGGCCTTTTTTTCCACCTGCTGGGAGGAAGGATAAAGTCAACTACTATCGAGACATCCTATGTAGCCAGTTGGCTGCTGCCTATGTGTGCCATCGCCCATCCACACAAAGGTCTGACCAGTGGGGCCCTCTGCTCTCATGTTCTACTGGCATGGCTGCTCAAGAGGGTTGGGGGGGCAGGAGCAGCACCAGCTCCATCAGCAGCATCTTAAGTCTGGAGTCTCTAATTAGCTCTTTTCTTCACCCGCCTACTGAAGAAACCACCCACCAGTAGCAAGACATGGAACAGAACCTGAACCAGCAGGTGGTGGCATATTTTTACTGCACCCTGCCACCCCACATCCATGATCCCCTGGACTACTGGGCAGCCAAACTTGATGTGAGGCCGCAACTGTCCAAGTTTGCCCTGGACAAGCTTTCCTGCCCAGCCACTAGTGTGAACTGGGAGTTTAGTGCAGCAGGGGGCATAGTTACCCCAAGGAGAACTCGCCTTTCCACTAACAATATGGAGAGACTGACCTTTTGTGAAGATGAATCAAGTGTGGATCAGCCAGGATTTCCACACGCCAGTGCCTGATGCATCAGACTAGATCATTCTGGGTGCCACACCCAAACTTTGTGAAAAGATATCTGTTTCTTCTGGCCACCTGCTTCAGCCACTATTCTGATGCTGTTACCCGCCTGATGCCACACACCTGCTGCCTCAGCTGCCATGTTCTCCTACTTCAACACTGTGTTGACTTCTCATGCGGTTGCCACCTCTTGACTCTGTGACTGGGCTATTGTGTTGACTCCTCATGCGCTTGCCACCTCATCACTCTGTGGCTGGGCCACTGTGTTGACCCCTCATGCGATTGTCACCTCACCACTCTGTGACTGGGCCAGTGTGTTGACTCCTCATGCGGTTGCCACCCTCCGCATATTGTAATTGGGCCACTGTGTTGACTCCTCATGCGGTTGCCATCCTTCCCACTCTGATGGGGCCACTATTTTCCCTGTTTGGCCTTGTTGACATCACTATTTATTTTACCTTTCTTCTGATCTGTCAGAAAGATGGAAATTGATAAACACAATGGATCCTGTATTTGGAGCATCCATAAGGCCTGTATCACACGGTCCCTATTTTGCATCAGGATATGCTCATGATTTGGAAATCAAAAGTAGGTACAAAACACAGAAGGCATGCAAACTTCCAAAACATGTCATCTCTGTTTTGGATCCACTCCTGTTGTTTATTTTTGGCCTTAGCAATACTGATGAATTACTGACCAAATGCTGACCATGTGGAGGCCGATGCTCAAAAGACATGATCCATTTTTTGGGGTTTGTTCTTAGGACGGATCAGAAAAAGGGCAAATAAACAGTGACGTTAACACAAGCTTACTGTTGACATCCTCTCCACTTTGTCATAGGGGCACTACTTTTATCAGCATGTAACAGAACATGACAGCGTAAAAGGAGTGCACTCTTTCACTCTATAGTACAATCTTGGGCCACTGCACGGTTCTTTATACCTCACGTTAACATTGACCTATAAGGATAAGTTCACACTTGAGTTATTTAGTCAGTTTTGGCTCCGCAAGTGACGTGTGAAGTGATTCTAAGAGTGACACCTGTCAACTTCCTGTCAAACAAACGCAAAGTTAGGCCTCATGCAGACATCCGTGGAGCATGGTCCGTAAAAAACCCGGACTGTGCTCCTGCTGAGTGCAGAAGTGCACAGTGTCACGCCACAAAGCGCACGACGTCATAGCAACCAATAACGCCGTGCACTCCTGCACTCAGCAGGAGCACAGTTCGGGTTTTCACGAGGGACTGGAAATGAGAACAAAAGGCCTGTGTGATTTCATGTGGAAGATTTAAGCATTGGCCCTTTGAAGAGGGGATATCCACAATGAATACATGTGCTCTTTTATTTGGCTTATTACCAAATTCAAAAAGGTGCTGACGACTTTTTGCTAATGTGGCTCTTGCATGAGACAGACAAAGGGTGTGCACCTGCTCCCTAAGTTGATCCAGTTCCTCTGCTACTACCCAAACCAAAGAAGATTTCTGTTTGCTTCAATAGATGACCATTAACTGGTTCAACACTTGGGTTCAACACTTGGGATGAGTGCTCCTTCTTAAGATGGGAGCCTATCCTAATGAAAGAGCCCCTGTATAAAACATTGGTGAGCCTCATATACCATCAAAGGATCTTAGTCCATTGTAGAGTTAGGGCTCTTTTACACGAGCGGATTCAGTCCGAGAAATCCGCAGCATGTAGGAGAGCCAAGCCCTGTTCTGGACAGAAGAGGCACGGAGCATTAACATGATTAATAATGTTCCGTGCCTCTCTGTAATCTTTTAGTTTCAAAATGTATTTATTTGACTGATGGCAAAAATGACAGCGAGGAGAAAGCGTACAAGGTACATTACAATACATAATGTAGAAACAAAGTTCTCCTACAATCGTAAACTGATGATGAACATCTTTGAAAAGAGGTATCAATCATTAAAATATAACAATTATAGAACAGCGTGGTCTCATCATTAAACATAAAGTAAGCGAGACAAGTAAAATTGAGGAAGAGGGGTGTAGCCCTCGGGGACTCCCCCGGTCAAGGATAAGGGAGAAAGGAAAAGGGACAGGGGTATGCAGGAAGTCTTCCAATGTTCAGAGCATTCATTTAGAGAGACAAGAAGTACTGTAAATTAGGAGATTTAGAACAGTTTAGCCAGGGGTCCCAGATTTGTTGATATCGCTCCCTAGTGTCTGTCAGTGTAGCATTTAATTTTTCATATAAAGCTATACGGTTAATTCTGTGTATGACTGCTGACATTGAAAGAGAGGGAGTTCGCCACCTAGATGCTATGTGGATCCTGGCAGACATCAGAATATATTGAAGGAGTTTATAGGTAGTATTATTGAACGTCAGTGGTTTAAGGCCTAGGAGATATACTGGTGCTGATAGAGGAAGATCTTTTCCAAATACTTCAAACAGTCCTCTTTTTATATTGGACCAGAATCGCCGTACCACGGACAAGTCCACCAAATGTGAAGAGTGGTTCCTGATTCTTGGCAGCCTCTAAAGCATAAGGGAGAGACAGTTGGATATATAAGATGTAGTCTGGAGGGTACTAAGTATATTCTATGTAGGAGCTTCAAAGAGGTTTCCGTTAGGGTAACCTGCCAACTGCCTTTACTAATTGTCGTACAACACTCAAACCATTGTTCTAATGTGAGGGTCTCCCCTAAGTGTATGCCAGTTTGATGTCTGGGAGAGGTGAATTCAGGATAGAATAGATGGAGGAAAGAGTACCTCTCTCTGAAGCTCTGTACTTGCAGAGTCTTTCGAACATAGTAAAGTCTATTACGATGTGTGCCAGAATCTTGGGGGTTAGAAAGTGGAAGACTTGAGTAGCTCTGAAGAGTTCAGAAGACGGAGGGGAATAAGCAGAAATAAAGTATGCCCTGGACATGAGCATAGAGCGAAGTACAAAATCGCCAAGATAGCGAAGTTTAGTATGTTTCCACCAAATAAATGCAGTCGGTGGTAAACCTGGGGGGAATAGGGGGTTTCCAAATAAAGGAAGCATAGGAGAGATGGGGCTTTGCAGTTTATATTTAAACCACACCTTTCTCCAAAGTTGTAACATAAGGTAGGGAATCTTTACTGATCTCAAAGGGATGTCAGGAGACCAGATTAACGCCAATGGAAACACTGGCTGTAATAATTCTGACTCCAAAATAACCCATTGTGGAGGATTAGGGAAGGTATGAAATGATACCAGTTGTGTCAATCTGGCTGACAAATAGTATTTATAGAGGTGAGGTACTGAAAGCGCTCCCACCCTTTTATGTATTTGCATAATATTCCTGGCTATACGTGGTCTCTTATATGCCCATATAAAGCGGAAGATTTCCGTCTGTAAAGACTTTAGGGCCATATCTGTTATTGGGATGGGAAGGGATCGAAAGAGATATAGTATCCAAGGTAAAGTGACCATTTTTACGGTATGTATTCTTCCTATCCATGAGAGAGTTGGAGAATTTCAGTTTATTAGTTCCTGGTGGAGCTTTGGGATAAGACGTACATAATTCCATTTGAAAGTGGTGTCAAGGGTTTTTGGCAAATTAATTCCCAAATATGGGAGATAATTATCTCTGTTTTTAAAACCAAAATCGAGTGAGATTAAATCTCGAGTAATCAATGGTATGTTACAATGCAGTATCTCCAATATTTTGGCATTGATCCGAAGGCCAGAATAACAACCAAACATATTCAAACATTTCATCAAATAAGGCAATGTGGTCAGGGGTCTTGTAGTAGTAAGAAGCATGTCGTTAGCAAAAAGACTAACTTTATATTCACGCAGACCAATTTTCACCCCTGCTATGTTCGGATCAGTACAAATCATTATGGCCAACAGCTCAATAGCCAAAGCGAAAAGGGCAGGAGAGCGGGGACAACCCTGACGAATACCCCTACAGATGGGAATAGAAGTAGGGTCATTAGTCGGTAATTTAAGGAAGGCCGTGGGAGTCGTATAAAGTGTTCGTATAGAGCGTAAAAAAGGACCAGATATACCCATTACGGACATAACCTGCTAGAGGTAAGACCAGGAAAGGCTATCAAAGGCCTTTTCAATATCCAAGGCCAATAAGGAAAAAGGCTTGGAGTTCGTATTAGCCCATTGGATGATATTACAGACTTTCCTTACATTATCCGGTGCTTGTCTACCAGGGATAAATCCCACCTAGTCGTAATGGATCAAATTAGGGAGATGACAGTTGAGGCGTTTAGCTAAAATAGAGGTGAAAATCTTTAGGTCAACATTAAGCAGGGATATGGGGCGATAATTTGCGGGGTATAAGGGGTCCTTATCAGGCTTAGGGATCACTGTTATTAGTGCATTAAGCATATCAGATGGAGGATGTAATTACACAAGGTCTTGAGATCGGGTGTCAAGATATCTTTCAATTTTTAAAGTAAAGTGCCGAAAACCCGTCTGGGCCTGGGGATTTGCCTATTTTAAGGGAGGCTATCGCCAAATCTATTTCCTCTTCAGTGATATCAAGGTTAATGGATTCCCTAGCAGACGAGGATAGGGTAGGGATTGGTAGAGTTGCAAGAAAAGAGAAATATCTTAGAAATATTGAATATCTATAGAAATATCTTCTGCGGGCGGGTCAGAGGGTGGAGAGTACAGTTTCTGGTAAAAAGTATGGAATTGTTGGTAGATTGTAGTTGGGTTGGAAGTGGTCTGCCCCTTAGTGTCTTTGATTTGGTATATAGTGTTAAGGCGTTGTCTAGCCCTTAATTTAGCTGCCAGCATTCTATCTGGTTTATTAGCCAATTTATAAAATCTAGCTTGGGTCCATCTCAGGGTCTTTTCGTTGCGGTGCAATAGAGTGGCATCTAGCTGAAGCTTTGTATCTTTAATAGCTTTAAAAAGGTAGAGGGAGGGCTGTCTCTGGTTAGCTAGTTCCAAACGGAGTAACTTGGATTCTAAATCAGACTGAACTTTAGAACATTCTGTAAATAACTTAGATGCCTCAGCTATGATGACTCCTCTAATGACAGTTTTAGGTGCGGCCCAATTAACTGCAGGCGTAGTGTCGGAGGAGATATTAACCCCTTGGCGCATTTACATAGTAACATAGTAACATAGTTTATAAGGCCGAAAAAAGACATCTGTCCATCCAGTTCGGCCTGTTTTCCTACAAGTTGATCCAGAGGAAGGCAAAAAACCCTGTGAGGTAGAAGCCAATTTTCCTCACTTTAGGGGAAAAAATTCCTTCCCGACTCCAATCAGGCAATCAGAATTACTCCCTGGATCAACGACCCATCTCTAGTAACTATAACCTGTAATATTATTACACTCCAGAAATACATCCAGGCCCCTCTTGAACTCTTTTAGTGAACTTACCATCACCACCTCCTGAGGCAGAGAGTTCCATAGTCTCACTGCTCTTACCGTAAAGAATCCTCTTCTATGTTTGTGTACAAACCTTCTTTCCTCCAGACGCAGAGGATGTCCCCCTTGTCACAGTCACAGTCCTGGGGATAAATAGATCATGGGAGAGATCTCTATACTGACCTCTGATATATTTATACATAGTTATTAGAGCTCCCCTCAGTCGTCTTTTTTCTAAAGTGAATAAGCCTAATTTTGATAATCTTTCTGGGTACTGTAGTCCACCCATTCCAGTTATTACTTTAGTTGCCCTCCTCTGAACCCTCTCCAGCTCTGCTATGTCTGCCTTGTTCACAGGAGCCCAGAACTGTACACAGTACTCCATGTGTGGTCTGACTAGTGATTTGTAAAGTGGCAGGACTATGTTCTCATCACGGGCATCTATGCCTCTTTTGATGCAACCCATTATCTTATTGGCCTTGGCAGCAGCTGTCTGACACTGGTTTCTACAGCTTAGTTTGCAGTTCACTAAAATTCCTAGGTCCTTTTCCATGTCAGAGTTACCTAATATTTTACCATTTAGTATGTACTGGCGACTTGCATTATTCCTTCCCATATGCATAACCTTTTGTCAGTGTTGTACATTGTTGTACATTTGTCAGTGTTAAACCTCATCTGCCACTTCTCTGCCCAAGCCTCCAGTCTATCCAGATCCATCTGTACGTCCAAAATGCAAGTAAGTTGTGGCATTTGGACGTACAGTTACGTCCAAACTGCTTATCGGGACTGTGACACTATAAAGAGAGCAGAGACCTCGGGGAAGCCGGCAAGGGACCAATCAGAGATGTCCCTTGCCGGCAAGCACTCCGATTGGTTAGTCTCTGCAGAGACTAACCAATCGGTGCGCTCCATTTAGAAAAAAAGCCGGTTTCAGGCTGTGATCTCCATGCTGGAGATCACAACCTGAAAACAGGCATGTAGATGCCCCCGGGGGGTAAGTGAAAGTGATCCCCAAAAGCCTCCATTGCCCCCCCCATGCCTAGGTTGCCCCCCCCCCTTCTGCACTTTGTATTGTGATGGCAGCAGCTCAGGATCGGAGCCGCTGCCATCTGCAGAGAGTGTGAGCTGTAATTACAGCTCACACTCTGCTGCTACAGCTGAAATCGGTGCTGGCACCAATTTCAGCTGTTTAACCCCATAGATGCTGCGGTCAGTAGCCGCCCGCAGCATCCATGGGGTTAAGAGGGAGGGAGCTCCCTCTCTCTGCCATCGGGCCGCCGCTGCTGCAGTGGCAGTGGCCCGATGGTTACCATGGCAACCAGACGCTTTACAAAAGCGTCCTGGCTGCCATGTAAGAGTTAATAAAACATAAAGGGGTATTATACAATGAACCCACTACAATTATGTACCTACCCTCTGGGTCTACAACAGTGGTCTCAATCTGGAATGGTAAGGTGTTTTTAATAAAAACAGGCCACTCCTCTGCTTTTACTGGGGTATGGTGCATGAGTCAACATAGTATACCAGTTATGAAAGTACCTAGGACAAGATTTCGGAGTAAAATGTGATTCTTGGACACAGATAATATCAGGCTTAAGCCTGTCGTATTGAAGAAAAGCTTTACGCCTCTTTTGTGGAGAATTAAACCCCCTAACATTATGTGATATGATCTTACACATGACTAGTGCATAAAGTAATGCTTAATCCCTGAAATAGGGGAACATGTCCTGAGCATACGGAAAATAGGAGGGAAGGGGGACAGGAAAGAATAGAGACCGGGAGAGTCCATCGAGAACCACATATGTGAAAGGAGTCAGTAACTCGTAAGTGCAAACTCAGTAGAACTACTAGAACAGTAACAGTCAGGGACCACGTGTCGATCCAAACATGTCGGCAACATGTCCTGAAATGCACAAGGCGTGGGGGGAACATGGAGCTCAGGCTCCGCGGCAATCAGCTCAAATAATAACATACACAAAGAAGGTAATCATAAAAGTAAAAAGAAAAGAAAAGAAAAAAGAGAAAAGCATATGTGTCCATAACTAGGGGATGAGGCAGACGATGCAGTACCCCAACCACAGGGTTGTGCAAAGCGTCTAATGAAGAAAGATCAGCCTTACCATGGAAAATCTCCATATCTAGATGGGCCTCAACATCTGCCCCAAACCTACAAGCACAGCGTCGCTTATGGGGTCGACAATTCAATATATGTGGTCCTCAGGAATTCAAACAATAGAAAGTGGAGAGGTCAAACTATCCGAGGATATAGAAACAGGAAAGGGAAACACATATTGAAAATATATATAGAATGGTATGTCCCCTCACCCTAACCAGCAACAACGGATCGGGAGCAAAAAGTACGCCTATCACGACCCCCAGTCACAGCTCGCGGCAGGGGGAGACACCACTTTAATCATACAGTACTAAAAAAAGACATTGAAGTGTAATGATCAAACTGAACTAGATCTATGGTCCCAGTAATGGAATCTAAACAGGCTGTCAGTATAGACATATAGTTTTAAAGGGTAAAGACCCTTTGTATATCCTTGGGAGGACGAGGCTACCCTATTCACCCAGCAGGCAATGTTCTGTCGTGTGCTGTAAACATCAAACTCACACCATAGGGCAAGGGGGTTGTCCTGCCAATCAATTATGTTAAAAACAAGAAGAACAATGTATACTGAAAATACAAGTGGTATGGTGCGCTCTCCCACCCCAGCCAACGACAGCGAACCGGGCGCATAAAGCTTGCCTATCACGATCCTCTGCCACAGCTCGCGGTACGAGGGAGCACCACCCCAACCAGCAAAAACAATTTAGAGAAAATAAGCAAACTCTAACAGTCCAGTAACCAGAAAAATAAAACCTCGTCAAACAGTTAGTATAGACCTATGGTGTTGACCTGCTGTAGAATCACAGGAAAGTTCAACTTCTCAGACAATCTTTCAGCGCGCTTTAGAAATCAAGGAGGATCCTGAGAGCGCCCAGGGGGTAGCTAGAGGTTCAGCACAGGGGGGGCGAAACATACTTGAGTGGGCCCCCCACTTAGTGGCTTCCCAAACGCACGTTTCCAACTTCACAGGCACATACTACTAGTTGTGGTTATAATATTGTATTAGAAAGATGACTGTATAAACTGCTAGATCATCTATGCTAAGTACAGTACAATAGACTTTCTACATACCACATAATGCAGTAAAATATAGGAGTAATAGGAGTAAAAAACAAGAGGACTCCTATGTTAAAGGAAACCTGTCCCCAGTTTTAACATCACTAAACTAACAGCCCCCTGCCCCCATCAGACCTCAGATCAGCTTAATGTGCCCCCATCAGACCTCAGATCAGTGTATTGTGCCCCCATCAGACCTCAGAGCAGCGTATTGTGCCCCCATTAGACCCCAGATCAGCAGAATGTGCCCCCATCAGACCTCAAATCAGCAGAATGTGCCCCCATCAGACCTCCGATCACCAGAATGTGACCCATCAGACCTCAGATCAGCCTAATGTGCCCCATCAGACCTCAGATCAGCGTATTGTGCCGCCATCAGACCTCAGATCAGCGTATTGTGTCCCCATCAGACCTCAGATGATCAGAATGTGCCCCATTAGACCTCAGATCAGCAGAATGTGCCCCCATCAGACCTCAGATCAGCAGAATGTGCCCCCATCAGACCTCAGATCAGCTTAATGTGCCCCCATCAGACCTCAGATCAGCTTAATGTGCCCCCATCAGACTTCACATCAGCGTATTGTGCCCCCATCAGACCTCAGATCATCAGAATATGCCCCCATCAGACCTCAAATCAGCAGAAGGTGCCCCCATCAGACCTCAGATCAGCGTATTGTGCCCCCATCAGACCTCAGATCATCAGAATGTGCCCCCATCAGACCTCAGATCAGCGTATTGTGCCCCCATCAGACCTCAGATCAGCGTATTGTGCCCCATCAGACCTCAGATCAGCGTATTGTGCCCACATCAGACCTCAGATCAGCATATTGTGCCCCCATCAGACCCCAGATCATCAGAATGTGCCCCCATCAGACCTCAGATCAGCTTAATGTGCCCCCATCAGACCTCAGATCAGCTTAATGTGCCCCCATCAGACCTCAGATCAGCGTATTGTGCCGCCATCAGACCTCAGATCAGCCTACTGTGCCCCAATCAGACCTCAGATTAGCCTACTGTGGCCCCATCAGACCTCAGATCAACAGAATGTGCACCCATCAGACCTCAGATCAACAGAATGTGCCCCCATCAGACCTAAGAGCAGTGTATTGTGCCCCCATCAGACCTCAGATCAGCGTATTGTGCCCCCATCAGACCTCAGATCAGCGTATTGTGCCCCAGTCAGACCTCAGATGATCAGAATGTGCCCCGATCAGACCTCAGATCAGCGTATTGTGCCCCCATCAGACCTCAGATCATCAGAATGTGCCCTCGTCAGACCTCAGATTATCAGAATGTTCCCCCATCAGACCTCAGATCATCAGAATGTACCCCATCAGACCTCAGATCAGCAGAATGTGCTTCCATCAGACTATACGCTGCTCAGAATACCCTAGTCTAAATACTCTACCACATAATGCAGTAAAATATAGGAGTAATAGGAGTAAAAAACAAGGGGACTCCTATGTTAAAGGAAACCTGTCCCCAGTTTTTACATCACTAAACAGCCCCCTGCCCCCATCAGACCTCAGATCAGCGTATTGTGCCCCCATCAGACCCCAGATCAACAGAATGTGCCCCCATCAGACCTCAGATCATCAGAATGTGCCCCTATCAGACCTCAGATCATCAGAATGTGCCCCCATCAGACCTCAAATCAGCAGAATGTGCCCCCATCAGACCTCAGATCACCAGAATGTGACCCATTAGACCTCAGATCAGCTTAATGTGCCCCCATCAGACCTCAGATCAGTGTATTGTGCCGCCATCAGACCTCAGATCAGCCTACTGTTCCCCCATCAGACATCAGATCAACAGAATGTGCACCATCAGACCTCAGATCAGCAAAATGTGCCCCCATCAGACCTCAGATCATCAGAATGTGCCCCCATCAGACCTCAGATCAGCTTAATGTTCCCCCATCAGACCTCACATCAGCTGATGGGGGCACATTCTGATGATCTGAGGTCTGATGGGGGCACAATACGCTGATCTGAGGTCTGATGGGGGCACATTAAGCTGCTCTGAGGTCTGATGGGGGGGCACATTCTGTTGATCTGAGGTCTGATGGGGGCACATTCTGTTGATCTGAGGTCTGATGGGGCCACAGTAGGCTGATCTGAGGTCTGATGGGGGCAAAGTAGGCTGATCTGAGGTCTGATGGCGGCACAATACGCTGATCTGAGGTCTGATGGGGGCACATTAAGCTGATCTGAGGTCTGATGGGGGCACATTAAGCTGATCTGAGGTCTGATGGGGGCACATTAAGCTGATCTGAGGTCTGATGGGGGCACATTCTGATGATCTGAGGTCTGATGGGGGCACAATACGCTGATCTGAGGTCTGATGGGGGCACAGTAGGCTGATCTGAGGTCTGATGGGGGCAAAGTAGGCTGATCTGAGGTCTGATGGCGGCACAATACGCTGATCTGAGGTCTGATGGGGGCACAATACGCTTATCTGAGGTCTGATGGAGGCACATTAAGCTGATCTGAGGTCTGATGAGGGCACATTAAGCTGATCTGAGGTCTGATGGGGGCACATTAAGCTGATCTGAGGTCTGATGGGGGCACATTAAGCTGATCTGAGGTCTGATGGGGGCACATTACGCTGATCTGAGGTCTGATGGGGGCACATTAAGCTGATCTGAGGTCTGATGGGGGCACATTCTGATGATCTGAGGTCTGATGGGGGCACAATACGCTGATCTGAGGTCTGATGGGGGCAAAATACGCTGATCTGAGGTCTGATGGGGGCACAGTAGGCTGATCTGAGGTCTGATGGGGGCACATTAAGCTAATCTGAGGTCTGATGGGGGCACATTAAGCTAATCTGAGGTCTGATGGGGGCACAATACGCTGATCTGAGGTCTGATGGGGGCACAATACGCTGATCTGAGGTCTGATGGGGGCACAATACGCTGATCTGAGGTCTGATGGTGGCACAATACGCTGATCTGAGGTCAGATGGGGGCACACTGTTGATCTGAGGTCTGATGGGGGCATATTCTGATGATCTGAGGTCTGATGGGGGCACATTCTACTGATCTGGGGTTTGATGGGGGGCACAATACGCTGATCTGAGGTCTGATGGGAGCACAATACGCTGATCTGAAGTCTGATGGGGGCACAATACGCTGATCTGAGGTTTGATGGGGGCACATTAAGCTGATCTGAGGTCTTATGGGGGCAGGGGGCTGTTAGTTTAGTGATGTAAAAACTGGGGACAGGTTTCCTTTAACATAGGAGTCCCCTTGTTTTTTACTCCTATATTTTACTGCATTATGTGGTAGAGTAACTGCGTGCGTGCGTCAGGTCATAGTGTGCGCAGGCCAGGGAAGAGAGTGGAGCGCCAGATCGGAGGGCAGCCGCAGCGCAGGACAGGTAAGAAAGGTTTTTATTTTAACCTTATGTGGCTGGGTGGGCTGATCTGAGGTCTGATGGGGGTCCCTACATATAAGTGAGCGCTTTCACAATTTACTTTGGCAATAATGCAGTATTGGTGCCACTAACAGATTTGGGCTTTATGTCTTATATGTGTTTAAATACACAGATTCAGAAAAATGCTTTCTCTTGTGTAAAGCCCAAGTTGTCAACCTACAATGAGATTACACAACCCCCACCCCCATACATACACACACACACACACACACACACAGCAACAGTTGAACTGTCCAGAGATACCCTACTCTTTCTGTTGTTTTCAAATGCTACACTCTTAATTGTAAAATATGCGTTGTGCACTTGTATTGCTATTTTCGCAAAGCACACCAACACTTGAACTGTCTGGAGATGCCTTGTAAATGTTGAAATGTTGTACACTTAACTTCTATTTTTGAAGAAAAAAACACAATTATTCTTCTTTCTAGTCCCTTCTTTCTAGTCACTGTCTCTGATACTAGAATAGAAGCTTGATTGTGACTGTACACTGTTCCTATGATTTTTTTTTCTGTCAGATCCTGCATGGACTCATCCACCCTCATTCACAGCCCAACCCAGAATGACATTCTGCTCTTTCTGAAGGACACCTCTTTGCCTGCAGCAGCACGGATTGGCTCATCCAGGCTGTCAGAACACAACCCCCCCCACACACACACACACACACACACACACTTCTTCTCAGGGGTCATGTCAGCATCCTTTTTCCTGCTTTGTGCTTTTTCCCAACGACAAGTGCAGTAAAATGGTGTTGTGGGCCGTTTTACTGGATTCATCCAAAATGAACTTGAAAAACTTTGGATTCTCTTCCAAAATAATTTTTGGGAAGTTCATAACTAACCCAGTTTGTTAGGCACTGGTTCGCTCATCTCTACTGTGGGTCAATACAAATATAATAATGTCAAATTTATATATTTTTTTAAATATTTTTTCCCCTTTAATTCTGCAGGCTGTCAGCGTCCCAACTCCTGATACCAATCTTGTTTGAAAGCTTGGTATACCAGTTTTCAAACAAGACCATATCTCTAGCTGCCACAAAACCCAAGATATGAGCAACTATAGCAGCCCTCCATACAAACTCCCTGACTCCCCCCACACCACCACCACCACCACCACTGTGCTTCCGATTTCTGCTGGGGCTGAATTATTAAAAGGATTTTCCGTGATTTTAATATTGATGACCTATCCTCAGGAAAGGTCATCAATGTCAGATCAGCTGGGGTCTGACACTCAGCACCCCCAACGATCAGCTGGTTGAAGAGTAGACCGCACTCCATGTGAGCGCAGGCTTCCCTTCATTGTTTACCTGCTCGACGTTGACATGAGCTCCACAGAGGACTGGGCCAGGATTTTTAACTCTGGCCTTGACTGGCTAATGCTGGAACAACTGTGTGAACAGCGAATAGTATTAACATTACAATTAAGTGTGCAGTACAAACCAAAATTTGCAGATACCCCCAGGTCTGGGGTGCCGCAAATGTGCATGTGTTTGGCTCTGTTCCGGTCAGTTATGTACTGAATCCAGCACTTCATTTATTTTTGTTGTTCTGCTCCTATAATGGAGCAGAACAATGGAGAAAAAGAACACTGATGTGAAAGAGCATTAAACCCCTTAAGTACCGGGACCATTTTTGGTTTTGCATTTTCATTTTCCTCCCCACATTCCAAAGCAGGACTTTGGAGTGTTTTTCATCCATGCCGGAAAGATGATTATGCAGGTCAGATCATGTTTTTAGAACCCTAAGCATTAGTGTTGAGTGAATCAATTTGCTGCAAAGCCGAATTTCCTTGCGCCTCGTGGAAACAAATTGATTTTCCTAGAAATGGCGGTAAAAATGATACCTAATCCATTTGAGCACAAAGAGGCTGCTGCTGCCATCTTGCTTGGAGATCTGGTGCAAAATCTCATGCGCGGTGACCAAATATTATCCACCGTGTCAGCCAACTGAAGTACAATTAAAAGAATTGCAAATATCTATTTTAAGTTCAGATGATCATATTCTGTGTTGTCATACTGGCAATAATGCAGCAAAATAGTACAATTAAAGGGTTTCTGTCACCAGTTTTGGGCATATAAAACAGGATGACATTTGCAATGTGCAAATGTCACCTGATGCCCAAACTGGTGATCATTTTTTTACTGGTGCCCCCGTTTTTGAAATAAATCATCTTTTGTTGTATGCAAATGAAGCTTACTAGGTGCAAGGGGCGGTTACCTCGCACCTAGTAAGCTCCGTTTGCCCACCCGCGGTCACGCCTACCTTCACTTGATTGACAGGGCCAGGCAGCTTGTTGGATCCTCTGCCGGCCCTGTGCTCCATTCAAATCCCGCGCCTGCGCCCTGCGGAATAAAAGCGGCGCAGGCGCAGTGAGCGGCGCTGGCCGCCGGGCTCCCGGCTACCTCACTGCGCCTGCGCCGATGACGTCAGAGTACACATGACGTCATCGGCGCAGGCGCAGTGAGGTAGCCGGGAGCCCGGCGGCCAGCGCCGCTCACTGCGCCTGCGCCGCTTTTATTCCGCAGGGCGCAGGCGCGGGATTTGAATGGAGCACAGGGCCGGCAGAGGATCCAACAAGCTGCCTGGCCCTGTCAATCAAGTGAAGGTAGGCGTGACCGCGGGTGGGCAAACGGAGCTTACTAGGTGCGAGGTAACCGCCCCTTGCACCTAGTAAGCTTCATTTGCATACAACAAAAGATGATTTATTTCAAAAACGGGGGCACCAGTAAAAAAATGATCACCAGTTTGGGCATCAGGTGACATTTGCACATTGCAAATGTCATCCTGTTTTATATGCCCAAAACTGGTGACAGAAACCCTTTAAACAAAGTGATTAGACATAGTTTCCAATCTGATAACTCCTCATGTGCAACTAAACATCCCACAAATTTTCCTCAGGTTTCATACGATGTTGATGGATTCTGCGAGAGGAATCGAGATGTTCTTTTCATAGACCTCATTGAACTGATGCAGAGCAGTGAGTAGTAAGTACTGTAAAGCATAACTCCTTGGCTAAGTTCATTTTGTGTACATAGTGCTAAATTCTCAGGAAAATTAAAACTCAGTCTATAACATAAGCAAGCAATGGAACATGTTGCAAACATTTAAATTATTTGTGTAGCAGTATAAATGAAGTATATATAAAGTACTATAGGTATATACTACGGATAAGCAGATTTCTTGAAATTTGTTTCATGTAAGATTCATTGAGTTTTTGAAATAATTTGTTTAGTGTACAAATCAATTCTATACAAATCAAGTTGCTTCAATTACAATGAAAATTGGTATATAACACACTAGTCTCTTAGAACTAGAATTTTTTTGTGAAAATCTCGGTTTATTTGTGAGAGTGACCACTGACATACATAGCTATGGGTAAACGCATGTTTGACAGTGTTAACAAAGAGTATGTTTAAAAACACACGGCCCCATCGCATGTGTGTTACGCTTTTTCATATTCAAAAGCTTTCAAAATTGTACCTTATTGGGGTGCAGATTGTGTTTAAACACACAGGGGGAGATTGATCAAACTAGTGTAAAGAAGAACTGGCCTAGTTGCCCTTAGCAACTAATGAGAGTGCACCTATCATTTTTCACAGCTCCTTTGGAAAATGAAAAGTGGAATCTGATTGGTTGCTATGGGAAACTAAGCCAGTTCTACGTTAGACCAGTTTGAAAAAACTTCTCCACATGTTGTAACAGCAAAAAGACAATGGCTTGGTGGGACCAAACTTCCAAAAATTAGGATTTAACAGGGGCAGATTCCTGCCGCTTTTCATACACTCACTCATGTTATTGTCAGAAGAAAGAGTGATTTGTTGTGCACAAGGATCCAAAACGTATGCTGTAAAAGGGCAGAATGCCTGCCTGTTTTTATACAAACACAAGTGTGAATTGTCAGAAGAAAGATTGATTTGTTCTGAAGAAGCCTGGAAAAATTATCCCTTTTAATTGGGAGTAGCAGCAGTACAGTGTAGATGTGGAAAGGGTAGGTCAAATGTGGCATGTGGTCACAATAGTAACAGCACAGCATGGAACAGATAAGGGAATAGATGTGTGTAGTAATAGATGTGTGAAGTAGTAGTAGTAGTAGTGGCGAATGTGTAGAAGTAATGATAGTGGCAGTAGGGGTTTGGAAGCAGGGAATGGCAGCTGCGGCAGTTACAGCACTGGTAGTTGCAGCCATATTGTATGGCACATGATGGTAGGCAGGGCACCAGCGGAAGTGGCATGATGGTGGCAGCAACAGGCATACAGTACAGAACATAATTGTAGCCAGGCATACAGTGACATTAGAATGATGGTGGTAGCAGTCATATGGTACCGAACATGATGGCAGGCAGGCAGACAGTGGCAACGGGGTGATGGGGCACAGCCAGCGAGGGCAGATTTATTCATTGGCCTCAGACGTAGCAATGTGAAAGTCCTCATAGATCCGTGCCTTGTTCATTTTCACAAAATTGATGTATTTTACACTGGGGGTTTTGGTGTCTAAAACCTCAAGTTTCATTATATTATTGCCAGCACAGCACCCCAATAGCACTCTTCTGCTGAGCAATTACACATTTTTCAGTGCATTATATCTGCCCTTTGCTATTAAACCAATTATGGCAAAAGCATTTTACAGCAATAACGACAGTTTTAAACTAGTAAAATTAAAAGCACAAATACACAGTAGACACAAATATATTACCGCCCTTCCGGCATGGCGATATTGTTGGGTGGCGGCGGGATAATCGCATTGCAAATTTGCAACGTATGTATTACAGTTTTAAATGCAAATAACACAGTACACATAAATCTTACCAGCGCAAATAAAGTTCTCACTGGCATTGGAAAGGCATAACGTTATCATTGAGGAGCAAGGGGATGAGGTTGTGGATGGAGGTCATCTCAGTAACAGCAGGATGATGTGGAGGTCACTTCTGAGTTTGACCCCGTGCTTTGGAGCCAGGGGTCAGAGCATTCCTTCTACTCCTCCTTGCAGCACCAGAGAAGCCTTTCAATGTCGTCCTCTATTTCTTCACTGTCACCTCCTAATGGGGGGCCTTCTTTTTCCCTATGAAGAGTCAACAAAACCCTACCACGCACTCCAGCAGATAGTCGTGAGAGTTTCCCGGTTGTTGACTTATGTGAGAGCAGTCAGCATTTGGACAGCCATGAGGAATACATGGTTCCAGGAAAGGTAACGGATCCAATGCATAGCTGTGTTGGTGGTGGTGCTGATGGAACATGTTGCCATGGTGGTGGCAGTAGGGACAGTGACAGTGCAAATACAAGCAAATACAGGGATAGGGAATCAGGAGAGTGACAAGGAGCCCAGCATGAGATATCTGACATGGCCAGCACACAAAACAATAGCCATGTGCAGTGGTGTGCTGGGGGGGTGGGGCGGTGGTGGACCACACCAGGTGTCCACTGTCAGGGGGTGCCAGAGCCTAGAAGCTATGAGTGATCAGTGCTGGAGTGCCGGGAGCTTTACTACTGTGGAGGGGCAAAATGGGCATTACTACTGTGGAGGGGGCACAATGGGCATTACTATTATGAACATAGTGACATAGCAACATAGTTTATAAGACCGAAAAAAGACATCTGTCCATCCAGTTTGGCCTGTTATCCTGCAAGTTGATCCACAGAAAGGCAAAAACAACCCTTGTGAAGTAGAAGCCAACTCTTTTACTGAACTTACCATCACCACCTCCTCAAGCATAGTCTCACTGCTCTTACCTCCTCCAGGATGTCCCCTCGTCACAATCACAGTCCTGGGGATAAATAAATGATGGGAGAGATCTCTGTACTGACCCCTGATATATGTATACATAATTATTAGATCTCCCCTCAGTCGTCTAACCATTATTTTGATAATCTTTCAGGGCACTGTATTCCACCCATTCCAGTTATTATTTTAGTTGCCCTCCTCTGAAACCTCTCCAGCTCTGCAATGTGTGCCTTGTTCACAGGAGCCCAGTACTGTACACAGTACTCCATGTGTGGTCTGACTAGTGATTTGTAAAGTGGCAGGGCTATGTTGCATCAAGGGCATCTATGTCCCTTTTGATGCAACCCATTTTTTGGGGGGGCTTTGGCAGCAGCTGTCTGACACTGGTTTCTACAGCTTAGTTTGCTGTTCACCACAATTCCTTTTCCATGTCACCCTTTGTTTTACCATTTAGTATGTACTGGTGACTTGCATTATTCCTTCCCATGTGCATAACCTTACATTTGTCAGTGTTAAACCTCATCTGTCACTTATCTTGCCCAAGCCTCCAATCTATCCAGATCCATCTGTAGCAGTACATTGTCCTCTTCTGTTAATTACTTTACACAGTTTAGTGTCATCTGCAAAAATAGATATTTTACTGTGCAAGCCTTCTACAAGATCATTAATAACTATATTGAAGAGAATATGGCCCAATACTGACCCCTGAAGGGGGAACAATGGTCATTAGTACTAAGAAGGGAGAACAGATGTCATTACTACTTGCTATAAAGGGGCACAAAGGACATTGCAACTGTTATTGGGGCACAATAAGGCCATAACTACTCTGAAGGAGCACAGATAGGGCATTACAACTTTGAAGGGGCACAGATAGGGCATTACTACTGTGAAAGTTGTACAGTGAGGGCATAAATACTGTGAGGAGGCACAACATAGGCATAACTACTATGAGGGGGCACCTATCTGGACAAAACTACTGTAAAGGTTGTACAATGAGGGCAATGCTACTGTGTTTTCTCGTAACATGTTGAACTTCATGTTAGTGGTAAATTTCAGTCAAAATGTTTCACCTTTATTTATAAAAAATTCCTAAATTTACAGAAAATTTCGAAAAATTCACAATTTTTGAAATTTGAATGTCTCTGCTTTTAACCCTTTCAGTACCGGAGGTTTTTTCGGTTATGCATTTTCGTTTTGCGCTCCCTGCCTTCAAACAGCCATAAGCTGTATGAGGGCTTGTTTTTTGCGGGACAAGTTGTACTTTTCAACGCCACCATTTAATATTGCATACGGTGTAGTGGGAAGCGGGAAAAAAATTCCAAATCGGGTGAAATTGCAAAAAAAACGCTATTCCGCTACAGTTCTACGGGTTTCTTATTTACAGCGTTCGATGTTCATTAAAACTGACCAGTTACTTTCATTCTACTGGTCAGTATGAATCCGGTGATACCTAATATGTATAGTTTTTCCTGCGTTTTGATATATAAAATAATTATGATATGTGATAAAATAATTATAAAGTTGGCCTTTTTTTTTTTTGTCATATCTTGACCCCTATAACTTTTTGGTATTTATGTGTACGGAGCTGTATGGGGGCTCATTTTTTGCGGGGTGATCTGAAGTTTTTATTGATACCATTCTGGGGTGTGTATGACTTTTTGATCACTTTTTATTTAATTTTTTTTAGAAAAAAAAGCGACAAAAAACAGCGAATCGCCATTTGGACGCTTTTTTCCGCCACACAATTCGCCGTGGATTTTTTTTTTATATTTTAAAAGAACGGGCGTTTTCGGTCACGGTGATACCCATGATGTCTATATTTATTGTTATTTAGGTATTTATCCTTTTGAACTTTTATATATTTTTAATATATTTTTTAACATTTTTTTTTACATTTTTTGTGATTATTTTAAAGCTCAAATATGAGCTAATATATTGTGGTTTTTTTTTTCTTTATGAGCAATCAGGGATTTACTAGATGGAGATAAATCCAAGAATTGCTCATTTCTTATCCTGGCCTGCCATCTAGTGGCCAGAATAAGAATTGCACTTTGAAAGCTGTAAACCTCATCAGCGAGGTTTACAGCTTTCAGATCGTGTACAGACACCCCGATTGGCCACACGGGGTATCTGTACGCTTCTGGGTAAAGAAGCAACTAGATGCCGTGATCACGTGTGATCACGGCATCTAAAGGCCCAGCAAGATGTCGCCGATGGGGTAAGTAGCCGCAAGTCTCTGCTGTTAGAAACAGGCCATGACGCCCGCCGCACGTGCGAGCGGGCGCCATGTGCCCGCATCGCCCCAGCGCCGTACAGGGGGGAGCGAGGGGAGCGAGGAAGCATTGAAAACTATAAGGAAAAAAATAGAATATGTAAAAGACAAATAAAAACAGCCAAACTAGAGACCGAAAGATTAATCACCAAAGAGAGTAAAACTAACCCTAAAATGTTCTTTAATTATATAAATGGTAAAAAGTACAAACCTGAAGGTGTCGGCCCCTTACAGAGTAATAAGGGGGGAGTTGCAGAGAGCGATGAGGAGAAAGCAAAGCTACTAAATATCTTTTTCTCCACTGTATTCACTGAGGAAAATAAACTGTCAAATGAAATGCAGAATATAAAAGTAAATTCCCCATTAAAAATGCCCTGTCTGACCCAGGAAGAAGTAGAGCTGCGTCTTAAAAAGATTAAAATAGACAAATCGCCAGGACCGAATGGCATACACCCCCGTATCCTAAGAGACTTAAGTAATGTCATCGCCAGACCCTTATTTCTGATATTTAAGGACTCTATACTGACAGGGAGTGTTCCACAGGATTGGCGCATAGCAAATGTGGTGCCAATATTCAAAAAGGGTACAAAAACAGAGCCCAGAAACTATAGGCCGGTAAGTTTAACATCTGTCGTGGGTAAACTGTTTGAAGGTTTTCTAAGAGATGCTATCTTGGAGTACCTCACTGAAAATAAGCAAATAACTCCATATCAGCAAGGCTTCATGAGGGATCGGTCATGTCAAACCAATTTAATCAGTTTCTATGAGGAGGTAAGTTCTAGACTGGACCGCGGCGAATCAATGGATGTTGTATATCTGGACTTCTCCAAAGCATTTGACACGGTACCACATAAAAGGTTAGTATATAAAATGAGAATGCTTGGCCTGGGAGAAAATGTCTGTATGTGGGTAAGTAACTGGTTCAGTAAGAAAAACTGGGGGTCAGTCAGCACATCCAAGTATGCAGGTGCACGTCACCATGGCTGTAAATAGGAAAGTAAAACATAAAAAATACAACAGCACTCTGCAAACACAGACAATAAAATGAGTACAGATAATACTGCCATACTCACCATCTACACGATACTAGCGCTACATTGTAAATGTGAGATTCTTGGCAAATAATTTTGTACAAAAATTATCTGTGCCCGTCTGCCCTACATCAAGGCGATCTCTTTAAGACGGAACCTAACACTAAACGCCATAGTCGCTAAGTGCCATAGCAGCCTCCATTAACTACAGAGGATGCAGGCTCCACATGCATGCTAAGCCGACATTATATTGTACCTCTTATGGTGCCAAAATGGCCTCCACTGATTTCAGGGAATGCAGGCTCCACGTGCATGCCGAGCTCACACAATATGATACCTCCTTGGTGCCACACTGACCTCTATTACGCTCAGGGAATGCAGGTTCCATATAATGCTGAGCCCACTCTGTTTTCACCTCTCCTGGTGCCAACTGGCCTCCAATGCATATAGGGAGAGCAGGACACAGCTTTATGCTAACACTAATTAAAATCAGCCTGTAAGGTAAACAGGTTAGTTAGGAGTGCATGACCGAAATGGTGGAGTCAGGAAAAGGACCTAGGAATTTTAGTAAAAAGCAAACTAAGCTGCAGAAACCAGTGTCAGACAGCTGCTGCCAAGGCCAATAAGATAATGGGTTGCATCAAAAGAGGCATAGATTCCCGTGATGAGAACATAGTCCTGCCACTTTACAAATCACTAGTCAGATCACACATGGAGTACTGTGTACAGTTCTGGGCTCCTGTGAACAAGGCAGATATAGCAGAGCTGGAGAGGGTTCAGAGGAGGGCAACTAAAGTAATAACTGGAATGGGTGGACTACAGTACCCAGAAAGATTATCAAAATTAGGCTTATTCACTTTAGAAAAAAGACGACTGAGGGGAGATCTAATAACTATGTATAAATATATCAGAGGTCAGTAAAGAGATCTCTCCCATGATCTATTTATCCCCAGGACTGTGACTGTGATGAGGGGACATCCTCTGCGTCTGGAGGAAAGAAGGTTTGTACACAAACATAGTTTGTACGGTAAGAGCAGTGAGACTATGGAACTCTCTGCCTGAGGAGGTGGTGATGGTAAGTTCACGAAAAGAGTTCAAGAGGGGCCTGGATGTATTTCTGGAGTGTAATAATATTACAGGTTATAGTTACTAGAGATGGGTCGTTGATCCAGGGAGTAATTCTGATTGCCTGATTGGAGTCGGGAAGGAATTTTTTTTTCCCTAAAGTGGGGAAAATTGGCTTCTAGCTCACAGGGTTTTTTTTTTGCCTTCTTCTGGATCAACTTGTAGAAAAACAGGCCGAACTGGATGGACAGATGTCTTTTTTTGGACTTATAAACTATGTTACTATGTTATTCACCTGAGCTGGTAGATTATGTGACATTTTTACAGAGCACTTTGTTACAGACAAGGTGATACCTAATATATCTGTTTTTTATTTATTTATTTTACACACTATTTTATGGTGAGGGGGCTTTTATTTTTTTTTTAACTTGAAACTTACACAGTAAGACGCTGACAGTTGCCTAGGAGACCCAGCCTGCAGACTGATCTCCTGGGCTTCCATAGCTGGCAGGCTCAGATGCCTGTGTAAGGCATCGGAGCTGCCATGGCCATGGAGTCAGAGGGAGCTCCCTCCCTCTGCAGACACCACACGTGCATGTGAAAGGGCTAATCAGCCGGCATCACTGCATACAGCGATGTTGGCGGATGCAGCAGGGGCCCGGCTACCAGTAACAGCCGGGCCCGTACGTGAGAATGCATGAAGGGGTTAAAGTATTGAGGGGAAGGTTCCAGAGAAAGGACCCACCCCGGGTGCCAAACACCCTAGGTACACACTGGCCATGTGCATGATTTGCAGGATTAATATAAACAGTGGGCTCTCCTGCTCAGACTCCTCCTCTTCCTTGTCTTCTGTTCTATTGTGAGATATCTATAACAAAATGTGTGGCCATGAGAAAACTATTTGAAACCAGCAATTAGCTTATTTGCAAACTGATGTCCCACCTGGCCAAGTTTTTGTGGTTCAGGGTGGTAAATGTGACACACTTCACCTTAATTTTTCTGGGCTTTGGCCCGACTTGTGTGGAGGGACTCTTGGTGTGTGCATGTCATATGGGCAGGCATTCTTACCTCATTAAGGCCTCTTTCAGACGAGCGTGACGGATTCGGTCCGTGCGTTCTGTTTTTTCTGCGCGGGTGAAATACATTTTGATGCATTTTTCACGCACATGATAAAAAAACTGAAGGTTTACAAACAACATCTCATAGCAAATATCAGTGAAAAACGCATTGCATCCGCACTTGCTTCCAGATGCAATGCGTTTTTCACTGAAACCCCATTCACGTCTATGGGGCCAGGGCTACATAAATATCGCAGAATATAAAACATGCTGCATTTTTCACACAATGCAGAACTAAAGCGCGAAAAAAACACTCATGTACACAGACCCGTTGAAATGAATGGGTCAGGATTCAGTGCGGGTGCTATGCGTTCACTTCACGCATCGCACCCACGCGGAAAACTTGCTCGTGTGAAAGAGGCCTAAGACTTCATTTTTGGATGCTTGGTCCCCCAACAAGCCACAGTTTTTTCCCAGTGTTTGCTCAGTGTTTTCCAGTGACTGTGAGTGAAAGCCAGGTTGATCTAAACAAAGAACAGCTGTAGATCTTTCCCTTATACCTTACGTCTGTGTAGGCTCCATTCCTCACTTACAATCACTGATGAAAATCACTGACCAAAACACTCATGTGTGAATAAGGCCATATACTGAGTGTGTTTAAGCACCATATAGTAACATAGTTTATAAGGCATCTGTCCATCCAGTTCGACCTGTTTTCCTACAAGTTGATCCAGAGGAAGGCAAAAAACCCCTGTGCGGTAGAAGCCAATTTTCCTCACTTTAGGGGAAAAAATTCCTTCCTGACTCCAATCAGGCAATCAGAATTACTCTCTGGATCAACGACCCATCTCTAGTAACTATAACCTGTAATATTATTACCCTCCAGAAATACATCCAGGCCCCTCTTTAACTCTTTTAGTGAACTTACCATCACCACCTCATCAGGCAGAGAGTTCCATAGTCTCACTGCTCTTACCGTAAAGAATCCTCTTCTATTTTTGTGAACAAACCTTCTTTCCTCCAGGCGCAGAGGATGTCCCCTCGTCATGGTCACTGTCCTTGGGATAAACAGATCATGGGAGAGATCTCTGTACTGTCCCCTGATATATTTATACATAGTTATTAGATCTCCCCTCAGTCATCTTTTTTCTAAAGTGAATAACCCTAATTTTGATAATCTTTCTGGGTACTGTAGTCCACCCATTCCAGCTATGACTTTAGTTGCCCTCCTCTGAACCCTCTCCAGCTCTGCTATATCTGCCTTGTTCACAGGAGCCCAGAACTGTACACAGTACTCCATGTGCGGTCTGACTAGTTATTTGTAAAGTGGCAGGACTATGTTCTCATCACGGGCATCTATGCCCCTTTTGATGCAACCCATTATCTTATTGGCCTTGGCAGCAGCTGTCCGACACTGGTTTCTGCAGCTTAGTTTGCTGTTCACTAAAATTCCTAGGTCCTTTTCCATGTCAGAGTTACCCAATGTTTTACCATTTAGTATGTACTGGTGACTTGCATTATTCCTTCCCATATGCATAACCTTACATTTGTCAGTGTTAAACCTCATCTGCCACTTCTCTGCCCAAGCCTCCAGTCTATCCAGATCCATCTGTAGCAGTGTACTGTCCTCTTCTGTGTTAATTACTTTACACAGTTTAGTGTCATCTGCAAAAATTGATATTTTACTGTGCAAACCTTCTACAATATCATTAATAAATATATTGAAGAGAATAGGGCCCAATACTGACCCCTGTGGTACCCCACTAGTGACAGTGACCCAATCTGAGTATGTACCATTAATAACCACCCTCTGTTTTCTATCACTGAGCCATTTACTTACCCACATACAGACATTTTCTCCCAGGCCAAGCATTCTCATTTTATATACTAAACTTTTATGTTGTACAGTGTCAAATGCTTTGGAGAAGTCCAGATATACAACATCCATTGATTCCCCGCGGTCAACTCTAGAACTTACCTCCTCATAGAAACTGATTAAATTGGTTTGACACAACCGATCCCTCATGAAGCCATGCTGATATGGAGTTATTTGCTTATTTTCATTGAGGTACTCCAAAATAGCATCTCTTAGAAAACCTTCAAACAGTTTACCCACTACAGATGTTAAACTTACCGGCCTATAGTTCCCGGGCTCTGTTTTTGGACCCTTTTTTGTAATATTGGCACCACATTTGCTATGCGCCAATCCTGTGGAACACTCCCTGTCAGTATAGAGTCCTTAAATATCAAGTATAAGGGTCTGGCAATGACATTACTTAATTCTCTTAGGATACCGGGGTGTATGCCATCCGGTCCTGGCAATTTGTCTATTTTAATCTTTTTAAGACGCCCCAGTACTTCTTCCTGGGTCAGTCAGGACACTTTTTTTTTTTTAAATCAAAAAGTTTTTATTGGATTTTTACGAATAAATTGGCTGATCAAGCCACATATACAAAGATATGGAATACAACAAACAAAACAAAGAAACAATAAATCACACGGTACATACTAGGTCATGCGTAAATTAATAAGACACATGGGCATCATCAGGCGCAAAAGCCCTCAGGGGCGAGATACAGGGAGAAAAACGACATGGTGAAGAAATGCAGGCATATTTGGAAGAAGACCAGGCGTCCCACATCTTCTCGGTTTTAGAAACCGTGGACGTTGTGTGGGCGATTTTTTCATATAGAAAGGTGGTATTTACTCTATGTACTACCTCAGTATTGGATGGGACAGTACAACTCTTCCATTTGCTAGTTATTGCTAGTTTGGTTGCTATGAATATATGCGTTGCTACTAATTTACAACTAGTAGGAATAGCGTTGAGCCTAATCAAGAGTAATGCCAGCTCAGGAACAGGAGCAATAGTCTTCTTGGCTATCTCCGAAATCATGGCAAATATTCTGTGCCAAAGTGCAGTTAGCATCAGGCAGCTCCACAGAATATGGAGAAGAGTGCCTCTGCCTCCACAGTTGCGCCAGCAAAGATGTGAGACACCTGGATACATACGGCTTAATCTGTCAGGCGTATAATACCACCTCAATATGGTTTTGAAAAAGGCCCCCCATCTGTAAGTACAAAAGCCGAAGGGAAGATGTTGGAGAGGAGGGTTTAGACCAATATTGGAGGATATCAGGGTTGGCTTCCACGAAGGTGGACTTGGTGGACGAGACATGGTGCCTGATCTGCAGGTATTTGTAAAAGTCGGTATGTGGGATACCGAATTCTCGATTGAGGTCTTGAAAGGTACAAAGGGTGCCATTCGTATAAAGTTGGGAGATTTTAGTTAGGGAGCGGCTCCTCCAAGAGGAAAGATCTAGGTCTTGGACAAACAGCTCCAGTAACTCTAAGGGGGATTCTTCCTGTAATGAGATATCTTTATGGCTGCTCGATGAATGGTAAGACTTCCAGCAGTCTATTCCTACTTGGGTGAGATAAGGTAATGAAGAAGGGGGAGTATAGGAGGGATTCAAAGAAGCTATTAGTAACGCCTTCAAACAATGGGAAGGGGTGAGGGTGGACTCAATCGTACTACAAGGACTATTTGATGAGGCTGACCACCAGGTCTTCAGTTGGGAAACTACCATGGCGGTGTAATAGTCCGCCAGATTAGGGAGATTGAGGCCTCCGCAGGGTCTACGTCTCGTGAGCAATTTAGAGGCCATGCGTGGCTTTTTATTAGCCCACACAAATGAGTTCAATAGCTTGGAAGCTTTATTAAAGAAGGAATGAGGGAGGGTTATGGGGAGTGCTCGGAAAAGGAAAAGGAGTTTGGGAAGGGAGAACATCTGAAAGGCCGCAATGCGGCCTACCCAGGAGATCTCAAATTTAATCATAGACTGTAGATCTGATGCTAGCTGTTTTAAGAAGGGAAGGTAATTCTTCTCATATACGGAAGATAGAGTTAGTGAGGGTTATTCCTAGATACGCTACATGTGTCGGCTGCCAATCCAGATGATAGAGTTTTCTGAGGTGTTCCCAGACCGAGGGGGAAAGATGGAAGGGTAGGGCCTGGGATTTTGTTGTGTTCAATTTGTAATAGGACAGTTCGCCAAAGTGCCGGATAGTATCTAGTAAGGCTGGGAGAAAGGTTTCAGGGTTGCTCAGGGAAAGGATGATATCATCCGCATATAACGAGATGCAATGGGAGTGAGGACCGATGTGTATTCCTTTAATATGTGGGTTAGCTCGGATGGATTGGGCCAAGGGTTCAATAGCCAGTATGAAAATAAGCAGGGAAAGGGGACACCCCTGTCTGGTCCCGTTGGTGATGGGGAAAGGGTCAGACAGGGTGTTATTAACGAACACCCTGGCAGACGGGCACGAATAGAGAGCTTTAACCCCTTCGCGACCAGCGCCGTACATGTACGGCGCTGGGGCGATGCGGGCACATGGCGCCCGCTCGCGGGTGCGGCGGGCGTCATGGCCGGCAAGTCTCTGCTGTTTCTAACAGCAGAGACTTGCCGCTACCTACTGTGTCGGCGGCGTCTTCCGGGGTGACTAGATGCCGTGATCACACGTGATCACGGCATCTAGTTGCGTCTAAACCCGGAAGCGTTCGCTTCCGGGTGGTGTACAGACACCCCGTGTGGCCAATCGGGGTGTCTGTACACCATATGAAAACTGTAATCCTCGCTGGTGAGGATTACAGTTTTCAAACTGCAATTCTTATTCTGGCCACTAGATGGCAGGCCAGGATAAGAAATGAGCAATTCATGGTTTTCTGAGTCTATAAAACCCAGAATTGCTCATAAAGAAAAAAAAAAAAAGCCACAATATATAAGCCCATATTTGAGCTTTCTAATAGTAAAAAAAAAATTTAAAAAAAATGTTAAAAAATATATAAAAATAAAAAAGATGTAAAAGTTCAAATCACCCCCCTTTCCGTATAAGTAAAAAATAAATACCTAAATAACAATAAATATAGACATCATGGGTATCACCGTGACCGAAAACGCCCGTACTTTTGAAATAAAAAAAAAAAATTCCAATACGGCGAATTGTGTGGCGGAAAAAAGCATCCAAATGGCGATTTGCTGTTTTTTGTCGCTTTTTTTTCTAAAAAAAATTAAATAAAAAGTGATCAAAAAGTCATACACACCCCAGAATGGTATCAATAAAAACTTCAGATCGTCCCGCAAAAAATGAGCCCCCATACAGCTCTGTACACAAAATACCAAAAAGTTATAGGGGTCAAGATTTGACAAGGAAAAAAAAAAAAAAAAAAGGGCAACTTTCTAATTATTTTATCACTATGAAAACGCAGGAAAAACTATACATATTAGGTATTGCCGGATTCGTACTGACCAGTAGAATGAAAGTAACGGATCAGTTTTAATGCACATCGAATGCTGTAAATAAGAAACCCGTAGAACTGTAGCGGAATAGCGTTTTCTTTGCAATTTCACCCGGTTTGGAATTTTTTTCCCGCTTCCCACTACACCGTATGCAATATTAAATGGTGGCGTTGGAAAGTACAACTTGTCCCGCAAAAAACAAGCCCTCATACAGCTATGTGAACAGAAAAATAAAAGAGTTATGGCTGTTTGAAGGCAGGGAGCGCAAAACGAAAATGCAGAACCGAAAAAAGCTCCGGTCGCGAAGGGGTTAATAGAGGAAAGGATGTTACCAGAAAAGCCCATTTTGTCTAGGACGGCAAATACAAATGACCAATTCAACCGGTCGAATGCTTTTTCTGCATCTAATGTGACAAACAATGCTTGATGCTTTTTCTTATTAACATAGTCTAAAAGGTGGATGGCTCTTTTCGTGTTGTCGTGTATCTGCCGTCCTTTAACAAAACCCGTCTGGTCAGGGGAGATTAAGGAGGGAATTATGTTGGCGAGTCTGTTGGCTAGCAGTTTTGAGTAGATTTTAATATCCGTATTAAAGGGGTATTCTCATCTTGGACAATGGGGGCATATCGCTAGGATATGCCCCCATTGTCCTATAGGTGCGGGTCCCGCCGCTGGGACCCGCACCTATAACGAGAACGGGGCCCCCAAAGAGAAGAAGTGCGCACCGCGCAAGCGCGGCCCGCTCTCCATTCACTTCTATGGGGCTGCCGGAAATAGCCGAGCCAGCGCTCGGCTATTTGCGGTGGCCCCATAGAAGTGAATGGAGAGCAGGCCGCACTTGCGCGGTGCGCACTTCTTCACTTCGGGGGCCCCGTTCTCGATATAGGTGCGGGTCCCAGCGGCGGGACCCGCACCTATAGGACAATGGGGGCATATCCTAGCGATATGCCCCCATTGACCAAGATGAGAATACCCCTTTAAGGAGTGAAATTGGGCGGAAATTCTGGGGTTTATCTGCTGGCTTACCGGGTTTAGGTAAAGTGACTATGGTGGCTTCTAGCATTTCTTTAGGGAAGGAGCCTATGCCCGCAGCAGCGGAAATTAATGAAGAGAGATGGGGGAGCAGGGTTTCGGCAAAAGTCTTATAGTACATGTTGGAGAGACCATCGGGGCCTGGGGATTTGTGGAGTGGTAGGGCCTTAATGACCTCCATGATTTCTTCCTGACTGAAGGGAGCATTTAAGGAGACTAACTGGTCCGTAGACAAGCTAGGTAGGGAGAGGGATGACAAAAATGTAGTAATGGAATTGTCAGTAGGGATAATACCAGGGTCCTCTTTAGCCAGATTATATAGGGAAGCATAGAATGACTTAAATTCCTGGGCTATATCTCTAGGGAAGTTAATCTTAGATCCGTCGCTCTGTCTTACCAGGAAAGGAATGCGAGATTTGGCGGAGGCTGACTTGACTCTTTGTGCCAAAAGCTTGCCAGCCTTATTGTCTTGTGAGTAATACAAGGACTTAGTTCTTTTCAGGTTGTTCTCATATTTGTATAATGAGCAATTCTTCAATTGCAGTCTGAGGGTTCGAAGGGATTCTGAATGTGCAGGTGACGGGGAGGCTTTGTTCAAGTGCTCTAAAGTTCTAATTTTAGACAGGGTTTCCATGAAAACGCGGTCCCTCTCAACCCTGGATCTGTGGCCAATCTTTATGAAGATTCCTCTGATATACGCCTTGTGAGCATTCCACAAAATGGCCGGGTCCTCCACAGATCCAAAGTTGACAGAGAAATACTCCTGTAGTTCTCTCAGGAGTTCTGATTTAAGCCTGGGGTTAGACATCAGGTAGGTGTTGTTGCGCCACGTGAAGTCGCGTTTACCGCAGCAAACATCGGCCATTGTTATGGATATAGCTGAGTGGTCCGACCAGGTAATGTCTTCTATGGTGGAAGACCTGGCCAAGTCAAGGGCAGTTTTGTCTAAAAGGAATAAGTCTATTCTAGAGTACGAGTTGTGAACTGGGGAGAAGAAGGTGAAGTCTTTCTCTGAATCATGCTGGAGTCTCCAGATGTCATAAAGACCATTATGGAGTAGTAAGTTTATAAGGGCTGTAGCTTTGGGTCTAGTGCTAGTGGTAGAGTCTAAGGTCGGGTTTGGAGTGGCGTTAAAATCACCGCCCCAGATGATTGCCCCCCGCTTAAGTCGATTGACTTTTTCACATAGAATGGTGATAAAGGAGCTCGGGCAGCCAACTGGGGCGTATACCGCAACCAATGTATATGTGACATTGTTAAAGGATCCTACCAGAATGATGTATCTACCCTTAGAGTCAATAACAGTGGATATAGGTGTATAAGCGACGTTGTTCTTAATAGCCAGCAAGACTCCCCTTTTCTTTTTCACATGGTGAGACTGTATAATGTGTGGGAATTGTGGATGTTTAATTCTGTGGGCGTCTTGTGAGAGAAGGTGAGTTTCTTGGGCAAAAAAAATGTCACAGTTCAGGCGTCTAACTTCTTTCCATAGTAAGGAACGTTTAAATGGGCTATTCAGGCCTTTAACATTAATAGAAGACAATTTAAGAGCCATGACTATGAAAAATACGATGCGTGGATATAAATATCATTAATCCCATTATGTTGGAGGCCAATGTGTGAAGACATGAAAGGTATATGATGAACCTAGTGTACCAATAGTAGTACCTTGTGCGTGGTGCATATACAAGCGCCAGGGTTATCCGTGCGCAGGATGACATTAACAAGAACAAAACAATTCAAACAAGCAAACAAACAGGAGGTAAACCGCCTAGTAAGCAGGTTCTCTGGAGAGGGGAACAGTCACTCACGGTTCAGGCCGAGCAAAAGTAGAACAGAACGGAGCCGATCGACAGATCTAGCAAAGTCGAGAGGTTGTAAGTAGGCTATCTTCTGTTTCTCCTCTTAGAAGAGACCACTTGCCAGTCAGATGTCAGTCTATGGGGCTGCTTGAGGAGGTCCTCAGGGGAACAAAGTGAAATGTTCCAAGAAGCTAGGATCTTTGCACCTTCTTTCACGGAAAGAATAGCGTGGGTAACTCCATCTCTGTGTATGAGGATCTTCGTGGGGAATCCCCACCTGTAGGGTATCTTGTGGTCCCGAAGTGCAGCTGTGATGGGGAGTAGCTGGCGTCTTTGTTGTAGGGTAGCTGCTGAGAGGTCCACAAAAAGCTTAATACCGTTGTACGGTGCAGGGAGCTCCTAGGGGTAGTATCTGGAAGATGACGAGGCCTAGCTACTCTGTGGATCCTATCTATGATGAAGTCTTCCGTAGTAGCATTAGGTAAAAGTGCTTTTATTAGTCCTTGAGCATAGGCACATAGATCTTGAGGCTGGATGTCTTCACTGATGCCTCTGAGTTTGACATTGTTCCTCCTGGACCTGTCTTCTAAGTCGACGAGCTTCGCTTTCAGGAGGTCAATCTCATCGGACATAGCATTGTGGGAGTCCACTAGTTGGTTAAAGGAGGTAGCATAATCACCCATCTTGTCTTCTATATGGGATACACGTCCGCCTAGTTGATTGACAGATGCGTGAATCGGTTTTATCAAAGACACTATGTCGCCTGATAGCGATGAGATGAAGGCAAGGAACATTTCCTTAAGGAGGTTGCTGGAGGCTGGAGCTTCAGAGGTAGGGAAGGAATGTAGGGCAGCAGAGGCAGACTGAGGGAGGCCCGCCACCGCCGAGTCTAGCAGGGAGTCGCCTTCAGTGGCGTCATGTCTGGGCCTCTGCTTGGCGGGGCTAGAGTTTGGTGAAGGCCCAGTGGAGCCTCTGGGGCCTACCTGCGGAGAGCCTGCTGGTGTTGCCTTATCCCCGGTGGTAGGCCTCTTCATGTCAGGTTGCAGGCTTGAGATGCCAGGGGAGGAGGGCTGAGCAGTTTCCGGAGAGGAGCTGCCCCCGGAGAAGGCCGTACGCGGTGAGGCCGCGGGTGAAGGCGCCACGTTACTCGAGGCTGGTGAGCTCTGCGCTAACGAAGGATCGGCGCCATCTTTAATCTCCTCCCGGTTGAAGAAAAAGTCCAACTTGCCCTGCTTTTTCACGCCCGCTTTCCTCTAGTCATCATCAGGGAGTTGTGAGGAGCTGTGGGGAGTTAGTAAATGCGGGTGTAAGAGAGATAGCTTAGGCAATCGCTGCTAGAAGGTCGGAGCTCAGCATTCAAGCGTCCATTCCGCTCGGCCAGCAAGCCACGCCCCTTCCAGACAGGACACTTTTAAAGGGGAATTCACTTTTATATTCTGCATTTCATCTGACAGTTTATTTTCCTCAGTGAATACAGTGGAGAAAAAAATATTTAAGAGTTTTGCTTTCTCCTCATCGCTCTCTGCTACTCCCCCCTCATTACTCTGTAAGGGGCTGACACCTTCAGATTTATACTTTTTAGTATTTTATATAATTGAAGAACATTTTAGGGTTAGTTTTACTCTCTTTAGCAATTAGTCTTTCAGTCTCTAGTTTAGCTGCTTTTATTTGTCTTTTACAAATTCTATTTTTTTCCTTATAGTTTTTCAATGCTTCCTCGCTCCCCTCCTGTTTTAGTGATTTAAATGCTTTCTTTTTGTCATTTATTGCTTTCTTTACAGTTCTATTTATCCACATTGGTTTTTTCTTGTTTCTTATCATTTTATTCCTATACGGTATGTACCTCTCACAATTAGATATTAGGATGCTTTTAAATATATTCCATTTTGTGGCTGTATTTTTATTTTCGAGGATTTTGTCCCAGTTAGTTAGACCTATGGCCTCTCTTAGTTAGATAAATTTTGCATTTTTGAAGTTTGGTATTTTTGTTCCTCCCTGAAGAAATGCTTTTTTTAATGACAATTTAAAGGTTATTATTTTATGGTCACTGTTACCCAGGTGTCCCCCAACCTGCACATCTGTTGTTCTGTCAGGTCTATTGGTTAATACTAAGTCCAGTATGGCCGTCCCTCTAGTCGGGTCCTGAACCAGTTGGGAAAGGTAATTGTCTTTGGTTATTGCCAAGAACCTGTTTCCTTTATGAGATATACAGGTTTCAGTTTCCCAGTCTATATCTGGGTAGTTGAAGTCCCCCATAATAACAACCTCATTCTGATTTGCCGCCTCGTCTATTTTATTTAGAAGTCGATTTTCTGTGGCCTCTGATATACTAGGGGGTTTAATAAACTCCTATTAGTATTTTATTATTGTTTTTGGCTCCATTTATTTCTACCCACAGTGACTCCACATCTTCATGTCCCTCACTTATATCTTCCCGGATTGTGGGCTTTAGACAGACCCCTCCCCCTCGCCGGTTTTGACGATCCTTTCTAAAAAGATTGTAACCCTGTACATATGTTTCCGATAAGGAATATTTCCAGAAGCTTTGGAATAGGCAGAAACATAACCTACAATGGCACAGTGTGCAGTCAGCAATAGCAAATAATATGACACTATCATTGATAGTGCTTAGGGAGTGGGGAGATAAAAAGCAAAAATTCATTAAAAAAAAATTATGGAAAGAGATAGCATTTTCCTAAACATTCTGAGAACATGGCTAGAAGGTTAGACGATGGCTAGATTGGAGGAGTGTTTAAACTAGCGGCTAGTGGATGGTAATTACATTATAGGAAGGAAAGAGAGTGCAGACCCTGGGTTGAGGTAATAGAAGTGGGGTGGAATGGAGAGAGGGACTAGAACAGTTCATAAGCAAAGGTGTAGAGTAAAAAAAAATCTTAATTGTGTGTGTACGAATGCTAGAAGCCTAACCACTAAAAATAGTGAACTGGAATTAGTAATGTCTGAGGAGGACTATGACATAGTGGGAGTCATGGCTGCATATGACTAGGTGGTTAACATACAGGGTACAGTTTGTTTAGAATGGATTGTAAAAACTGGAGAGAGGAGGGTGCACAGTGCCTTCTCAAAAAGCTGAGGATAGGTCATTAGTATTAGGGCTCATGCACACGAACATGTGCTGTCAGTGCCCATGCTGTGGACCGCAATTTTCAGCCCACAATGCAAGGTCACTGACTTGGGGCCACCGCATTCAAATTGCGGACCCATTCACTTGAATGGGGTCCACAATCCGCATCCGCTGGTCCGCATCGCAAAAAAGTAGTGCATGCACTACTTTTTTGCAGTGCGGAGGCACGGCCAGAAAGACCATGGAAGCACACCGTAGTGCTTCTGTGGTGTTCCGATCCGTGCCTCCGTTCCGCATCTCCGTGATCTCAAGTGAATGGGTCCGCGATCTGTGATGCGGGGTGCACACGGCCGGTGCCCGTGTATTGCGGACCCAGTGTATGCGGACCCAGTGTATGCGGGCCGCAATACGGCCAAGGGCCGACAACGGCTGTGTGCATAAGCCCTTAGTCTTGGAAAACCCTTTTAACTGTAGAAACTAGTGTCAGGCAGCTGCAACCAAGGTTAATAAGATTATTGGGTGTATCAAAATGGACATAGAATCATGCGATGGAACATAGCCCTGCCACTTTACAAATCACTAAGGGCAATCTAATAACTAAATACTGTATAACTATATCAGTACAGAGATCTCTCCCATGAACTATTTATACCCAGGACTGACGAGGGGACATTCTCTACGCCTAGAGGAAAGATGGTTTCTACACAAACATAGAAGATAATTCTTTACTGTAAGAGCAGAGAGATGAGAGAGCCCTATGCCAGAGATGGTGGTACTGGGGAACTCACTGAAAGAGTGCAAGAGGGGTCTGGATGTATTTCTGGAGTGTAATAATATGACAGGTTATAGTTATTAGATTTCTGGAGAAGTGTTGTTGGTCCAGCAAGTTATTCTGATTGCATTATTAGAGTTGGGAAGAATTTATTCCCCCTAAAATATGAAAAATTGTCTTTTACCTCAAAGGGTTTTATGCCTTCCTCTGGATCAACTTGCAGGATAACAGACTGAACTGCATGGATGTACCGTATTTTTCGCTTTATAAGACGCACTTTTTTCCCCCCAAAAGTAGGGGGAAAATTGCGGTGCGTCTTATAAAGCGAATACAAGTGAGCGCTTCCATTATGGAAGCGCTCACTTGTATGTATCAGGTGCCGGACCCCCAACAGACCTCAGATCAGCCCACCCAGCCCCATAAACATAAAATAAAAAACTCTCTTACCTGTCCTGCGCCGCGGCTCCCCTCCGGGTCCGGCGCTCCTGTCTTTTCCGGGCCGGCGCTGCACTGTCCTGACCGCGTACAGCATCAGGACGTGGTGTGCGCACTATGACCTGACGCTGCACGCAGGCAGGTGACAGTGCAGTGCCGGCCTTAGAAGTCAGAGGAGCGCTGGACCAGGAGGGGAGCCGCGGCACAGGACAGGTAAGAGAGTTTTTTATTTTATGCTTATGGGGCTGGGTGGGCTGATCTGAGGTCTAATGGGGGTAGGGTGGGCTGATCTGAGGTCTGATGGGGGTAGGGTTGGCTGATCTGAGGTCTGATGGGACAGAGTGGGCTGATATGGGGGCACAGTGGGCTGATCTGAGGTCTGATGGGGGCACAGTGGGCTGATCTGAGGTCTGATGGGGGCACAGTAGGCTGATATGGGGGCACAGTGGGCTGATCTGAGGTCTAATGGGGGCACAGTGGGCTGATGGGCTGATCTGAGGTCTGATGGGGGCACAGTAGGCTGATATGGGGGCACAGTGAGCTGATCTTAGGTCTGATGGGGGCACAGTGGGCTGATATGGGGGCTGATGGGCTGATATGAGGTCTGATGGGGGCACAGTAGGCTAATATGGGGGCACAGTGGGCTGATCTGAGGTCTGATGGGGGCACAGTGGGCTGATATGGGGGCTGATGGGCTGATCTGAGGTCTGATGGGGGCACAGTAGGCTGATATGGGGGCACAGTGGGCTGATCTGAGGTCTGATGGGGGCACAGTGGGCTGATCTGAGGTCTGATGGGGGCACAGTGGGCTGATCTGAGGTCTGATGGGGGCACAGTGGGCTGATCTGAGGTCTGATGGGGGCACAGTGGGCTGATCTGAGGTCTGATGGGGGCACAGTGGGCTGATCTGAGGTCTGATGGGGCACAGTGGGCTGATATGGGGGCTGATGGGCTGATCTGAGGTCTGATGGGGGCACAGTGGGCTGATCTGAGGTCTGATGGGGGTCTGACATGGAGGGCTGATGGGGTTCGGACATGGAGGGCTAATATGGGGGTCTGATGTGATGTCCTGAAATTTATGGGGGGGTCTGATATGAGGTGTGATGAAAAATATTTTTTTCTTACTTTCCTACTCTAAAATCTGGGGTGCGTCTTATCATCAGGTGCGTCTTATAAAGCGAAAAATACGGTATGTCTTTTTTCAGCCTTTCAAATTATGTTACTATGTCCAAGGAAACTAGAATGTGTTATATTTCAATTTTCAGGGCAATTGGTTCACTCTGGTTGGAGTAGAATCAATTTGGGTCCAAATTGAACTTTTTGAAAAAAGTGGAGAACCTGAAGCTAACCGAATCTTTAAAAGTTCTCATCTCTATTCCAAACCATTACATGTTTAAAAGTGTAAGAGTTTCAGTTATTTGGCTACTACGATTAACATAAAAGCACTTACAAATGTAAATATGTGTTTGTTTTTTGTCTAGCCAGTTCATACAGAGCCTCTTCCCAGAAAAATTAGATTCAGATAAGAAAAGCAGACCAACTACAGCGGGTTCAAAAATCAAGGTAATATGAATCAAAACCTAGTAACTATGCTATAGTACCCTTTGACTGAGCAGACAATTATTGGGAATAAATTGCACGGAGAGGTGCGAGCTGCAGCAAACACCTACAGGGTGTGGGGATGATTGATTGCTAGTGCAATCATTTGTCCCCATACAGATTCATGGTTTCTGGACAAATTGCTGTTTACATAGAACAACCTGCTGCCCAGAAACTACTGTATGAGTTTTGATGCGCTCACCTGGTCCAGGGAGCGGAGCCATCTCTTCTTTGGTCAAGACAGCTGAACAAATTTCTTTAGAAGATCCAGAGCATCAATGTTGTTAGCAGGCTCATAAGATCTTTCTCTTCTCACAAAACCTCTCCAATCCACCAAAAAGAAGGTTTTACCTCTGACTTTTTTAGCGTCCAGAATATTCTTGTCTCTGGTCCCATTCTCTGAGCCAACAGGAATAGCAGCAGCAACTGAATATCTGCAGTATCATTTGAACACAGATGGCTTGAGAAGGTAAACATGCGTTAACGATGTGTAGAAATAAAGGAAGACATAACTTGTAACTGACCGAATTTAACTGTGTCAAAACCTCAACAGGACAGGATGTAATGAGGTGCCAACTGGTATGAGGATACCTTAAATCTGATGTTTTTATAAAACAACCAGACCTTGTTCCAAAAAAAGAAGACTTACCATTCTATTCACTGGGTTGATTATTTTAAGAAAACTCTGCCCAGGGGAGCAACATAACCCAGCCATATAGATGTCAAAAGGATGGTAGGTGCCCTCCAGATGTCTCCATTCTCCAAGATCCAATTCAATGAGAAGCAGTTCTCTCCCTGATGGAACAGTGGTGTTCTGTAGAGGACAAAAAGCCACAGGTGGCCACATCTTCAGGTGATCTTACCGGAGGAACCTCTTTGGATGAGGACAGCTCACATACACTTCTAAGAAAAACTGCCTAGAGCCATCAGGGTGATGCAAAATAAAGGCTGAGGAGAAGGTCTGCTTGAGAGTCTGGAGTGTGGATTCCACCTTAGTCCCCACCCCCTAGCATTCATCCCTTTGCGGGTAAGTGTGGAGATAGGGGTGGTGAGAAATGATTATGTTGTCCGGGTTCAGAGATGAACCCAGGCATATCCCTATCTTCAACCCACCGGCCCCCCTGACCTGAGCATTGGAGCATTTCCACTGAGTTGTGAGGGCAAAGGTATTTTTTGGAGATCTGGTGATGTTCCAGGCTCTCCATTGGAAATGCTAGGCAGAGGCTTCCGCCTAGCAGTGAGCCTGGTGACGTCAATGGCACTTATGGGCTGGCTTTAGTGCTGCCCTAGCCTGTAAAACAGCTAGGACAGCGCTAAAGCCCGTCCATCAGAGCCGATAACGTCACCAGGAACACTGCTAGGCAGAAGCCTTGCAGTGTAATAATATAAACCAAAACTACAACTCCCAGCATGCCCAGACAGCCTATAGATATCAGCCTACAGCAGGGCATTGTGGGAGTTGTAGTTTTACAACAGCTGGAGGGCCACAGGTTGAGCATCCCTGATATAAACAAAAAAGCCCTTGCCCTGTGCAATCATGAAGTGTTCCGATGCTCATGTCAGGGAAGCTGGAGGGGTGGAGATGGGGATTTATTCCAGAACTGTGGACAGCTTTTCTGGGCCCATCTGAATACCATTGTCGGAGATTATATAGCCCAGGGAAAGGAATGGAAGGAATTTTTTATACTTAGCACATAATCTGTTTTCCTGAAGATGCTGAAGAACAGTATTGCATATGAGAAATCAGATCCAGAGAGAAGACCAAGATATCACCCAGGTAAACCATGACACGGGTATTGATCAGGTCTTTGTAGATCTTGTTAAAAAATTCTTGGAAGACAGCGGGAGCATTACACAGGCCAAAGGGTATAACAAGAAACTTATAAGGTCGGTCACAGGTATTAAACATTATATTCTATTCGTCAACCTCTTGTATATGGATTAAGTTGTAACTCTCCAAATATCCAACATGGTAAACATTCTGACTCCAATGAGTCTTAAAAAGAGTTCTAGAATTAGGAGCAGAGGATATTTATTCTTTAGAATGATCTTAATTAGGCCATGGTAGTCCATCCTTATTCTTCGGTAAACAAAAGACAGCTCCCACAGGAGAGGAAGGCTTCTGGACAAAACCGCTTTCAAGGTTTTCCTTTATATAATCAGCTGTGGCCTGGGACTCATGTGAAGACAGTGGGTAGACATGGCCATGTGAAGTAGTGGTTCCAGGCATCAGGTTGATGGGGCAGTTGGAAAGCCAATGTGGAAGCAGATTCTCTGTCTCGTTTTTGTCAAAGACCTCTTTGTAGATGGCATAAGTGGGAGGCAGACTGTTACGACCAGTTGCTGGGACCCAAAAGTCAAACCAGAGAATGTAAATTCTCGGTGTCAGCCAAAGGATGGCGGACACTAACCCCTAGGGTGTTATTCAGCACTCTCATAGGAGACAGGACAGAACGCAGCAAGAGAGAAACTGAACCACTATCTACAGGATTAGTTAATATGGTTGACAGTTGACCCACAGAGTCAGGAAATGGGTAAAGCTCCAATAGCTCAAGTTGCAGTAAGAACCACAGTTAGTGGGAACTGAGTCCAATAGCAGACATAGTGGTGGGAAGTGGTATTGCAGAGAAGACTGGAGTAAAGGCAGCAGCTGATGATGATGATGTTGATTGCCAGAGGCAGAAGCTGAAGCGTGGTCAGAGACAAGCCAGAGGTCAGAAATGTTGGAGATACAACAACTACAGCTTAGTCTTTTGCTGAATAGACTGCAGTTTATTGTTGTGACACTAGATGTCGCTGTTACTAATGCTTTGTTTGTAGTCTAGCTATGCATTATCTATGATATGTTGTATTTCCTGTACATGTGATGTGAACTCATTGATTTCTTTTTCTTGTCTCTGAGCTATTCACCATGTAAGGTGACCTTCAGTTATTGCATGCATGTTCCAATAAACCCAGTTCCTGTTACTCCACAATGTCTGATCTAAACTGACTCTGCTGCACCCAGCAACCATACTCTGCAACAAGAAGCTGGTATCAGATAGTAGCATGGTACAGATTTTAAGATAGGCCCAGGGTTAGACAGGTTCAGAAGCTGATGCAGGTGGCAGACAAACATGATGGTCAAACAGGCTGGGTCAAACACAGGAGATCAGAACAGAGCATCTTTGCTAATACTGATAGTAACTCAATCCTCATGGAACCTCCTGGAAGAGGAAGCTTCTATTTAACCTTGTAACCCGGCCCAGGGGCCGTTCTGGAAGGCAGGAAGCATGCTCCCCTGGAAGCATAAATGACAGGAAGCTCCATCATCGTATGGAGCACGGAGGGAGCATTGTCGGAGGATACGCCTGGCAGGCACGCCCCTGTCACATCTGGCGGAGACAGCAATGGGAAGCAAGGCAGAAGATGCTGGGGATATGACAGGTGAGACAGTGGGAGGTATGGCAGAAGGCCCAAGCCTAACACAGACCCTGCAAGTTGGATAGAATCTGTGATCTCCAGAAAGAAAGCCCAGCAGTCAGGCATCGTGAATGACATTGTGATCCCCAATGAAGAATCTGTCCTTGTCCCAGTTAATGACAGAAGCATGAAGATGTATCCATGGTAACCCCAACAACAGGGGCTGATAGACTCAGGTAGAATGTAGAATGAGATCTTCTCAAAGTAAAGAAGTTCCACCTGGAGGTCCATGGGCACAAAAAGACACAGAATGCATTCAGGAAGAGGTACTCCATTAACACCCTAAAGGCTTCTCCAGGTGCACAATAGGTATGAGGTACTAGGTCACAAAGTAAATGCAGAAAGTTAATTGCCAAACTGGAATCAAGAAAAGCTTGTTCAGTAAACTGGACATTTCCGCATGAAAAGGTCACACAAACAGTTCGTTTTGAAGAGAAAGTATTCTTGCCCAAGGTTTTCTCTCCAACCAGCTCTAGACATTGGAGTCACTCTTGGAGAGGACAGGTCTTCACGTAGTGGCCCTTGCTGCTACAGTACATACACAAATTGTTTCTGCATCTGTGGTGAAGCTCCTCATCAGACAGATTACCTCTGTCCAGTTACAACGGCTCCAAGATTAGGGTCATTCCCTTTCCAGAGGTGAGTGGCCATGACTGACCCACAAGGGTCAAAAGACATCTATGCAGAGAAGAAAGGGATCAGGCAAAACAGGGACAGGCCGAGGTTAATGCAGGGAGAGTTTGTGTAACATAGTAACATAGTAACGTAGTTTGTAAGGCTGAAAAAAGACATCTGTCCATCCAGTTCAGCCTGTTTTCCTACAAGTTGATCCAGGGGAAGGCAAAAAAAACCCTGTGAGGTAGAAGCCAATTTTCCTCACTTTAGGGGGAAAAATTCCTTCCCGACTCCAGTCAGGCAATCAGAATAACTCCCTGGATCAACGACCCATCTCTAGTAACTATAACCTGTAATATTATTACACTCCAGAAATACATCCAGGCCCTTCTTGAACTCTCTTAGTGAACTTACCATCACCACCTCCTCAGGCAGAGAGTTCCATAGTCTCACTGCTCTTACCATAAAGAATCCTCTTCTATGTTTATGTACAAACCTTCTTTCCTCCAGACACAGAGGATGTCCCCTCGTCACAGTCACAGTCCTCGGGATAAATAGATGATGGGAGAGATCTCTGTACTGACCTCTGATATATTTATACATAGTTATTAGATCTCCCCTCAGTCGTCTTTTTTCTAAAGTGAATAACCCTAATTTTGATAATCTTTCTGGGTACTGTAGTCCACCCATTCCAGTTATTACTTTAGTTGCCCTCCTCTGAACCCTCTCCAGCTCTGCTATGTCTGCCTTGTTCACAGGAGCCCAGAACTGTACACAGTACTCCATATGTGGTCTGACTAGTGATTTGTAAAGTGGCAGGACTATGTTCTCATCACGGGCATCTATGCCTCTTTTGATGCAACCCATTATCTTATTGGCCTTGGCAGCAGCTGTCTGACACTGGTTTCTGCAGCTTAGTTTGCTGTTCACTAAAATTCCTAGGTCCTTTTCCATGTCAGAGTTACCCAATGCTTTACCATTTAGTATGTACTGGTGACTTGCATTATTCCTTCCCATATGCATAACCTTACATTTGTCAGTGTTAAACCTCATCTGCCACTTTTCTGCCCAAGCCTCCAGTCTATCCAGATCCTGCTGTAGCAGTGCACTGTCCTCCTCTGTGTTAATTACTTTACACAGTTTAGTGTCATCTGCAAAAATTGATATTTTACTGTGCAAGCTTTCTACAAGATCATTAATAAATATATTGAAGAGAATAGGACCCAATACAGACCCCTGTGGTACCCCACTAGTGACAGTGATCCAATCTGAGTATGTACCGTTAATAACCACCCTCTGTTTTCTATCACTAAGCCAGTTACTTACCCACATACAGACATTTTCTCCCAGGCCAAGCATTCTCATTTTGTATACTAACCTTTTATGTGGTACCGTGTCAAACGCTTTGGAGAAGTCCAAATATACAACATCCATTGAGTCGCCGCGGTCAAGTCTAGAACTTACCTCCTCATAGAAACTGATTAAATTGGTTTGACATGACCAATCCCTCATGAAGCCATGCTGATATGGAGTTATTTGCTTATTTTCATTGAGGTACTCCAAGATAGCATCTCTCAGAAAACCTTCAAACAGTTTACCCACAACAGAAGTTAAACTTACCGGCCTATAGTTTCCAGGCTCTGTTTTTGGACCCTTTTTGAATATTGGCACCACATTTGCTATGCACCAATCCTGTGGAACACTCCCCGTCAGTATAGAGTCCTTAAATATCAGAAATAAGGGTCTGTCGATTACATTACTTAATTCTCTTAGGATACGGGGGTGTATGCCATCCGGTCCTGGTGATTTGTCTATTTTAATATTTTTAAGACGTTGCTGCACCTCTTCCTGGGTCAGAGAGGACACTTTTAAAGGGGAATTTACTTTTATACTCTGCATTTCATCTGACATTTTATTTTCCTCAGTGAATACAGTGGAGAAAAAGTTATTTAGTAGCTTCGCTTTCTCCTCATCGCTCTCTGCTACTCCCCCCTCATTACTCTGTAAGGGGCCGACACCTTCAGGTTTATACTTTTTAGTATTTATATAATTGAAGAACAATTATACAAATTGTTAAACATCCGTTAAACAGTCCGAGGTAAAGGTAGATAGCTCAGGGTCAGAATGTAGAACAGGCAGAGGTCGGGTCAGGCAGGGAAGGTTTTTTCCAGGAAACAGGCAGAAGATAGTACTAGGCAGATGAACGTAGAAATAGCATATCTTTGCAGGAAACGTGCAAACTAGAATCTATTGCTCAGGTACTCTATCACAGGAGGAAGGTGCGAGAGAGAGAGAAATCAGTACCGCCCCCCCAAGACAATGTAAGTGCCCAATGTTAAAGTGTGAATCCACCTTTGCATATTACATTTAAGTGGTCAAATATAACTTTGCATAGATCAATAGTACAAACAACTATAGAAAACTTTCCTATGCATCTTCTTACAGAAAATATGCAATCAGCTGTCCCCCATGCCCTGCTTCCTAAACTAATATTCACTCTGAAATTTCTACTGACGCCCAGCTAGCAGAGGTATCAAATTAAGGGTCAATAGAATGTCTATGGAAAGGGGAGGGAGGAGTAAGAATGTGATGGATGATACAAGAGAGACACACAAAGAGACTGTGCCACCTAAATATACAGTTTCTATCTTAATCCAAGTTCTTCATTCACATCCATACAGGTTGGTAATTATCTATAATGTCCTCCATGATCCTGGGTGTGCTTTTGAGTAAGTGAGAGAAAATTAGGAAGCATATTTCAGTGTGCAGTGCATGGAAACTAGTCTCCACCTACCAGCTCTGGGAGAACTGCAAACTACACATACAGCATGAACCAGGGAAAACTGGTAGAAAATTTCCAGATATAAATTATATAATGGCTAGATATTGTGTTATTCTAGACACACTTTACTATTAATTTATGCAATGTTAGTTGAAGGGTTAGGTACACTTTAAATATCTGACAGGTTTCAGATAACGAACTACCTTTTCTTAGGTGGCATTATCTGTCTTGACAATTCATAGTCAGATTCTCATTTTTTTTGTGTGTTAAGGTGAATTTGCACTTTAAAGAAACACTCTACAAAACATTTCTGACTTGGTAGAAAGGTACATAATGTAAACTTTAGTGAAGGTACACAGCCTCCTATGTTTGAACAGGAAGCTAGTTTCTTTCTTTATTTCTATGGGACCCTCAGTGTTAGGCCCCATTCACACGACCGTATGTATTCCATGTCCGTATAAAAACGGAACGGAAGACATACGGAATGTCTTCCGTAGTGTTCCGCATTTTTGCACGGTGTGCATTCCGCATTTTTTTTCTCCTATGGAAAAATTAATGGGTCCGTATGGATAAGATACGGAAATGAACATACGGTCGTGTGAATGGGGCCTTAGTCTCATAGAAATGAATAGAGAAACTGACTTTCTTTCCTGTGTCAGTTGTAGAGTCTGAGGATTGGTTACATGACACAACTAAGACTCAGAAGGTACATAGGTTTGAGCGCACAAATACAGTCACTGGTAAGGTATTGTGTACCTTCTCTACAGTTTACATCATGCACCTTTCTAATAAGTATGAGAATAAAAACTTTTTTGGGAGTGCTTGTTTAAATTATGTAATATGTGTGTGTGCCTTCTTTGTTTGTGAAAATTACAATGCTGATAAAGTACAATAAGGAAAAAAGGGAGGTTTTGAGGTCATTGCAGGAAGCAGCAGATGTTCCTCAACAAACAACAAGTAAACAGCTAAAAAGAAATGGTTATCCCTTAACCACTTGCCGACCTTGTACGAGAATGCCCATCCTAACAGGTCAGTACTTAACGCCTTAGAACGAGCATCCTCGTGCTCGGGTTAACTGGCTGCCGGGCCCCGTTGTATCCGCTAGCATCGGTGATAACACCAATGGCGGCAGATTAACCCCCTGTATGCCATGGTCACACTGACCGCGGCATACAGGGGGTTTGCGGTAGCTTGTACATCTCCATCGGGACCTTGTGCTGCGGTGACAGGGAATCGATGGTTGCTATGGCAACCCCGACTGCAAGCTACGGAAGCACAGGAGATCCAGCCACAGGACTGGGTCTCCTAGGCGACTGTCAGCTTCTTACAGTGTAAGACGCTGACAGTTCAATACAGCACAATACAGATGTGTGGGATCAGATCCTGAAATGTTGAAGTCCCATAGTAGGACATAAGTCAAAAGCAAAAAAAAAAGTGAAAAAAAAAGTTTAACAATAAAAAAAATAAAAGTTTTAATTTAAAAAAGCCCCTTCCCCATAAAAAGACACATATAAAATTGTAGAAAATAGAAGAAAAAAAAATAAAGAACACACATATTAGGTATCACTGCTTTAGTAACAACCTGCTCTATAAAAATATCACATGATCCACCCCATCCGGTCAACAATTTAAAAAATAAAAACTGTGCTAAAAAAGCCATTTTTGTCATCTTTCATCACAAAAAATGTAATACCACGCAATCAAAAAGTCATATGTACCCAAAAATAATACCAATAAAACCGCCATCTCATCCTGCAAAAAATTAGACCCTAACAAAGACAATCTCCCAAAAAATAAAAAAGGCTTTCAGAAAATAGAGACATAAAAACATAATTTTTTTGTTCCAAAAATGCTTTTATTGTTAAAAACCAAAATATATTTAAAAAAACAAACATATTAGGTATCGCCGCATCCGTAACAACCTGCTCTATAAAAATATCACATGAGCTAACCCGACTGGTGAACACCATAAAAAAAAAATAAAAACCGTTCCAAAAAATAATTTTTTTTGTCACCATACATCACAAAAAGTGTAATACCAAACGATCAAAAAGTAGTATGTACCCCAAAATAGTACCAATCAAACTGCCATCTCATCCTGCAAAAAATTAGACCCTAACTAAGACAATCTCCCAAAAAATAAAAAAAAATTGGCTTTCGGAAAATGGAGACATAAAAACAAGATTGTTTTTCTTTCAAAAAAACTTTTATTGTGTAAAACCAAAATAAATAAAATAATAAATAAAAAAATAGACAAATTTAGGTATCACCACATCTGTAAGTACCTGCTCTATAAAAATATATAATTTACCGTCAGGTGAAAACAGTAAAAAAATAAATAAATAAAAACCGTGCCAAAAAATACATTTTTTGTCACCATACATCACAAGAAGTGTAATACCAAATGATCAAAAATAAGTATGTACCCCTAAATAGTACCAATCGAACCATCAACTCATGCCGCAAAAATTGAGCCCCTACATAAGATAATCACCCGAAAAAGAAAAATAATATGGCTTTCATAAAAAGAAGACACAAAAACCTGATTTTTTTTTTCAAAAATGCGTTATTATGTAAAACTGAAACACAATGTTCTATTTTTTTATGCGGAGCAGCGGCACGGAGCTGGTTCATGCCACGGCTGCCCGCTCTCATAGAAGTGAATAGGGACGCATCTATTACGCAAATTTGCGGAATAGATGCGGACCCATTCACACGGTCGTGTAAATGGGCCCTTATCAGCAGCAGTGGCAGTAACAGTGTGTTCCACGATTCATAGCTAATCCCTTCTGTTAAACAAAAAGAAAGGTATACAGCATCCTTCTGTAAAGTAAAAAAAGTGCTTGCCCTGTGTCCAAATGGCTCCTTAGTGGAACAAAATAAAGAAAAGGAGCCAAGGCCAATAAAAGTGGCGGAGAGTAAAAAAATGATCTTTTAATGAATGTTGTGGCAGTTCAAACACATGCTTTTTATTCCTATCTGTTAACTGTCGAATCACTGTGCGACAGTATAATCGGTCAAAGTTAGTGTCAGTTCTTTTTTTTATTGAAATAATTTTTTGTACAATGAGAAAAAGTAGCACAGACATGCATGGATAAATCTGTATCAAGTCACAAACAAGATGCTGAACAAGAGTGAACAGCAACATAGAGAAATGAACATTATCAGTAGTATACAAATAAAGGACTAAATAAAGCCTTTTCTCATACCACGTCCTATTATTATAATAACTGTAGTCATCTGAATTAAATCATTAACAGAAAGAAAACCCATAAAAATATTCCACTATAGGTACTCTCCTGCCTTTCACAATATTACAGCTATACACACTATACAATGCCAATAGAAGGTCTGTTAGCATAATTACAAGTAAAATGCAAAAAACAAGTACTCAAAACAAATATAATTAGGGAGAGTTTACATTTCCGTTTCATTTTCCGTTTCTCTGATATGTCAGAAGAGCAGAAAATAAAAAAAAAAACAGGATGAATCTTGTAAAAAACAAACAACAAACCAAAAAAAAGGATCCTGTAAACGAATGGATCCTGTTGCATCCGTTATGCACATTTGGCATCTGTTTGAGCCATTTCTGAGATCTGTTTTTTCAGACGGAAAAAAGTAATGCATACAGGACTTTTCTTCCTGTCTAAAAAAACGGATCTCCGGTAGAAATGGCTCAAACGGATACCGAAATGTGCATAACAGATGCAACAGGATCCATTTGTTTACAGGATCCTTTTTTTTTTTTTTACAAGATACTGTACATCCTGTTTTTTTATTTTCTGTTCTTCTGACATATCAGAAGAACCGAAAATGAAATGGAGATGTGAACTCTTGCTTACTTGAATACACAGAATAAAATAGCATAACCAATTTCGAACAACCACAGGAATAGCGTCCAATAGGTAGTGCATTTCAGCTGTGCATCCTTGGTATGGGGCTGAATGAATAAATACACACATAGATTTATTATACATTCTTAGGCCGGTTTCTCATTTCACATATGCATTTTATCCACTGGAATTTCCACCAAAAGCCTCCACTAGCGAGATAACATAGTTTATACATAACATAGTTTATCAGGCCGAAAAAAAGACATCTGTCCATTCAGTTCGGCCTGTTATCCTACAATTTGATCCAGAGGAAGGCAAAAAACCCCTGTGAGGTAGAAGCCAATTTTCCCCACTTTAGGGGAAAAAAAATTCATTCCCGACTCCAATCAGGCAATCAGAATGACTCCCTGGATCAACGACCCATCTCTAGTAGCTATAACCTGTAATATTGTTACCCTCCAGAAATACATCCAGGCCCCTCTTGAACTCTTTTAGTGAACTTACCATCACCACCTCCTCAGGCAGAGAGTTCCATAGTCTCACTGCTCTTACTGTAAAGAATCCTCTTCTATGTTTGTGTACAAAACTTCTTTCCTCCAGACGCAGAGGATGTCCCCTCGTCACAGTCACAGTCCTGGGGATAAATAGTTCATGGGAGAGATCTCTGTACTGACCCCTGATATATTTATACATAGTTATTAGATCTCCCCTCAGTCGCCTTTTTTCTAAAGTGAATAAGCCTAATTTTGATAATCTTTCTGGGTACTGTAGTCCACCCATTCCAGTTATTACTTTAGTTGCCCTCCTCTGAACCCTCTCCAGCTCTGCTATGTCTGCCTTGTTCACAGGAGCCCAGAACTGTACACAGTACTCCATGTGTGGTCTGACTAGTGATTTGTAAAGTGGCAGGACTATGTTCTCATCACGGGAATCTATGCCTCTTTTGATGCAACCCATTATCTTATTGGCCTTGGCAGCAGCTGTCTGACACTGGTTTCTGCAGCTTAGTTTGCTTTTTACTAAAATTCCTAGGTCCTTTTCCATGTCAGAGTTACCCAATGTTTTACCATTTAGTATGTACTGGTGACTTGCATTATTCCTTCCCATATGCATAACCTTACATTTGTCAGTGTTAAACCTCATCTGCCACTTCTCTGCCCAAGCCTCCAGTCTATCCAGATCCATCTGTAGCAGTATACTGTGCTCTTCTGTGTTAATTACTTTACACAGTTTAGTGTCATCTGCAAAAATTGATATTTTACTGTGCAATCCTTCTACAAGATCATTGATAAATATATTGAAGAGAATAGGGCCCAACACTGACCCCTGTGGTACCCCACTAGTGACGGTGACCCAATCTGAGTATGTGCCGTTAATAACCACCCTCTGTTTTCTATCACTGAGCCAGTTACTTACCCACATACAGACATTTTCTCCCAGTTCAAGCATTCTCATTTTATGTACTAACCTTTTATGTGGTACAGTGTCAAATGCTTTGGAGAAGTCCAGATATACGACATCCATTGATTCGCCAGTCAAGTCTAGAACTTACCTCCTCATAGAAACTGATTAAATTACTTTGACATGACCAATCCCTCATAAAGCCATGCTGATATGGAGTTATTTGCTTATTTTCATTGAGGTACTCCAAGATAGCATCTCTTAGAAAACCTTCAAACAGTTTACCCACAACAGATGTTAAACTTACCGGCCTATAGTTTCCGGGCTCTGTTTTTGGACCCTTTTTGAATATTTGCACCACATTTGCTATGCGCCAATCCTGTGTAACACTCCCTGTCAGTATAGAGTCCTTGAATATTAGAAATAAGGGTCTGGCTATGACATTATTTAATTCTCTTAGGATACGAGAGTGTATGCCATCCAGTCCTGGCGATTTGTCTATTTTAATCTTTTTAAGAACCCACTATACTTCATCCTGGGTCAGACAGGGCACTTTTAAAGGGGAATTTACTTTTATATTCTGCATTTCATCTGACAGATTATTTTTCTCAGTGAATACAGTGGAGAAAAAAAATATTTAGTAGCTTTGCTTTCTCCTCATCGCTCTCTGCAACTCCCCCCTCATTACTCTGTAAGGGGCCGACACCTTCAGGTTTATACTTTTTACCATTTATATAATTGAAGAACATTTTAGGGTTAGTTTTACTCTCTTTGGCGATTAATCTCTCGGTCTCTAGTTTGGCTGCTTTTATTTGTCTTTTACATATTCTATTTTTTTCCTTATAGTTTTTCAATGCTTCCTCGCCAATCTCCTGTTTTAGTGATTTAAATGCTTTCTTTTTGTCATTTATTGCTTTCTTTACAGCTCTTTTTATCCACATTGGTTTTTTCTTGTTTCTTAACCTTTTATTCCAATAAGGTATGTACCTCTCACAATTAGATATTAGAATGCTTTTAAAAAATATCCCATTTTGTGGCTTTATTTTTATTTTTGAGGACTTTGTCCCAGTTAGTTAGGCATATGGCCTCTCTTAGTTGGCTAAATTTTGCTTTTTTGAAGTCTGGTAATTTTGTTCCTCCCTGAAGAAACACTCTTTTGAATGACAATTGGAAGGTTATTATTTTATGGTCACTATTTCCCAGGTGTCCCCCAACCTGCACATTTGTTGTTCTGTCAGATCTATTGGTTAATACTAAGTCCAGTATGACTGTCCCTCTAGTCCGGTCCTGAAGCAGTTGGGAAAGGTAATTGTCTTTGGTTATTGCCAAGAACCTGTTTCCTTTATGAGATATACAGGTTTCAGTTTCCCAGTCTATATCTGGGTAGTTGAAATCCCCAATATAATAGATATGGTAGATAGATAGATAGATAGATAGATAGATAGATAGATAGAATCACACACACCTTTCACATACATACACTTGCTTTTTATGCAAGCTAGATGGATTTGTCAGGCTGTAGAGGATCCAGAAGAGTTGATAAAACCCTGAGCACATGGCTGGGTTTCTCCTCTTCAGAGAGCAGTGCAGGCCTCCTCCCACATTCACTCTGGTCCCGACTAGACACTGACAGCAGAGCAAAGAGCACATTATATATTGACTATACTGGATCACTAACCTCATTGGACTATATTAATTTTATGGGACTATTTTTGATATTTTTATTCATTTATCTTTTTTGTATTTTTATTTTTTGTATAACTGGGCCCAGCTAATTATTCTTTTAAAAGATTCAATATCTATTTAAATAAATTAATATCATAAATTTACACTATTACTGCATAATTTTTAATTCTATTGTATAATTTTAATTTTTATTTCTATTGCATATAATTATATATAAATTCATCTATTTATTTATATATTTATTTTTGTACTATATGAATACTACTAGATTATTATTAATTACTAACTACTAGAATAATACTAATTGCCACAACACCTAATGTAAGAGTGCCCACCCAACAATAACATTATATTTGCTTTCCTTTAACAAGACCCTTGGGTAAGGTCAAGGGTGAGAGCACCTTATTTCATCTTCTCAATACTGGTGAGCCACTATATTCAACTACTACATTTAACTATTTCAACCCAACAGTAGAGCTCCCAGGATTAGAGAGAATGAACATTTGGGAAGTTATGGCAAATAAGTGCAAATTTGCAGAAGAATTTGAATTTGAAGTTATAAATGACACACAAAATCTAACTCCACCACCAATAAGATTAGATGAAACATACAAAGAATTGGAGAAATTATTACACAGACAGTTAAGAAATAAGTGGGAAATAAGATCCCTGAATCAATTTCTAGATGGAGATATAATCCCAAAAGGCTTACTTCTCACTAAGGACCCAGCACAGGATCTTGTAAACAACGAATTTCAGGCAGAATGGGATAACTTCTTGAGAACACAATCTAAAGTACTGATCAGGATGATAATCAAGAGAAGGACACAAATCATACAAGACATTGTATTACAAATTAACTCTTTGAAAGAGAAAATAGATGGTTTCACACCAAATGAAAATACAACAAAATGGCAAGAAAGGATATGTAAGAGCCTAGAAACACTAGAAAAAGAGATAATCACCAAAAAAACTAAAAAACTGAATTGGCAAAAACATAAAGAACAAATAATGCAAAAAATAACAAAAAACACAATTAGCACACAACCAGAAACAACAACCAACAATACGAGGATGAACACATTCAAAATACCTACAGCCAATAGGTATGAACCCTTATCTGAGCCCCGTTTTTTAGATCAAACTCCACCACATCATCGAATAAGAACCAGACACGAATCCCCAACACAAGTAGAATATGCACAAGAGAGAACACGATCACCCAATCACCACTACAATTTGAGACACCGGCAGAATCAACACTACACGGATCACTACGAAGGAACGACATCAAGGCACAGGAATCACCTCAATCCAAGACCTTACCAATCAACACAGAAGTACCCAAACAACCACAACAATTACACTCATCAAAACACCAGACCTCGAACACGGGCACAGCAATACCAAGGAAGACAAGACGAGGACAGAGAAAGACAGGAGAGAAGAGGGAGTCATCACAGGCAATAACTGACAATGTAGTTATAAATTTAAGTAATGCACAGTTAACAGAACTCAGAAGAGTTTAATGCAAAAAGGATTGAAATTTGCCCCCACCACACACATAGATAAGTTCAATACGTTTATAGGAATAGAAAAATTTATTAGGAAATTATGTTTGAAAAAATACTACATAAAAAATCCAATCACAAGAACAACTAATATAAATCCAATGTACACTCACACAGAATTAAGGGAACCATCAAGAATGTATCCGAAACAAGAAATTAGTCCTGAAATGTCTACATTTAGGAAGAATATAGAGAATGAAATAAGGAAAATTAAAATTAATAAAAACAACAACAATTTAAACAAGAAAGAGATACGAGCAATTAAGGAACTTCAAAATAATGAAAATATTACCATCCGACTGGCAGACAAAGGGGGCAGTATAGTTGTACAGGATACGAATAATTACAATCAAGAATGTATCAGACAACTGTCAGATTCAACGACATATAAACACATCCCATCAGATCCAACAGACAATTTTAAGAAACAACTATTAGAGTACTGCAAAACAGGGTTAGACAAAGAGATCTTAACAGAGAAGGAATTTAAATTCATAACAACAGCTCCAGACAGACTCCCTGTTTTCTACTGCCTCCCCAAAGTTCACAAAACACTCCACAACCCCCCAGGTCGCCCTATCATTTCAGGCATTGGTTCTATTACATCCAACTTATCACAATATATCGACAGATTATTACAACCATTGGTAAAAAATATTCCATCTTACATCAAAGACACTACAGATATTATACATACCTTAGAGAAATTACAAATTCAACCACAGTGGCACCTAGGCACAATAGATGTAAATTCCTTATACACCACCATCAAACACGACAAAGGAATAGACGCCGTCGACAAACATCTCATTAATTTCAGCACATTCCCAATAGAACAAATAGACTTTATCCTAAATGGTATCAAGTTCATACTATCACATAACTACTTCTGGTATGACTCCAAATTTTACATACAACAACAGGGGACCGCCATGGGGACCAGGTTCGCCCCCAGTTACGCTAACATCTTTATGGCGCAGTGGGAATCGGACACCATTGCGCCAAAACTGGGGAAGAACCTGGTCCTCTGGCGGCGCTATATAGATGATGTAATATTTATATGGCAAGGGGAAAAAGACGAACTGGACAAATTCTTAACCAATCTCAATACGAATGATTACAATTTAACATTTACCTCTACAGTCAATAATAAAATAGAATTTTTAGATCTGAATATAACTACCATGAACGATCGTATAATATGCAGTACGTTCCAAAAGCCTATAATGAGAAACAGTTTTATTCTGTATACCAGCTGCCACCTACCTAGGTGGCTTTTAAATATCCCAAAGAGCCAATACCGGAGATTGAAACGTAACTGTTCCTTAACGGATAAGTTCGAAGAAGAAGCATCAGCATTGACGAATCAATTCCTACAAAGAAAATACCCCAAAGAAATACTAGAAACATCTCTCAACGAAGTCAGAAAATTAACCAGGGAAGAATTCTTTTCACAAAAACCCACACAACCTAATAAAGAGGAACAACCTAGGATAATACTTCCATTTAATGCACAGTTTAAACACATACAAAGGATTATCCAAAACCATTGGCACATATTGACAACAGACAAAGTTATTGGCGCCACCTTACCCACATCACCATTAATTACATTTACGAAGGCCCCTAATTTAGGCCTAAAAATCGCACCATCAATAAAGAATAAAAAGAACGTCACTAAAACACGAAACTGGCTACAAACGAAGGGTTTCTTCAGATGCGGAAGATGCTCAAACTGTCAAATTACGAATTTTCCAAAAAAAACCATAGAAGTCCGGTCCACCATTACCACTCATATACATAGAGTAGACGACTGTATTACATGTGATTCCACGGACATTGTATATCTCCTACAATGTCCGTGCAATAAACAATATGTGGGAAGGACTAAAAGATTTCTTAAGAAACGCATTTCAGAACACATCAATAATATCAAAAAAGGTTACCTACTACATACAGTATCCAAACATTACAAAGAGTACCATAACCAGGACCCTTCAACATTAATATATACAGCGCTGGATAAGGTTACCAGACACTGGAGGGGAGGATGTCATATTAAAAATATGTCACATCTGGAATCCAGAAGAATATTTGAATTTAATACCCTGGTGCCAAAGGGCTTAAACGCGGAGATGGAGATCTTCGGCTTCTTATAAGGGAGACATATGGGAGGGGTGCCCTTTGGGGACAACCATCGCTGTCAGGCTGTTTCCCAGCACAGCGATGGCTCTCCCTGAGAGGCCCCCGCCCCCATTGATCATCAATCAGGAGATATCTGAAAACAATAATAAGAAAGAAATAAACAAAACTTCAAAAAAGACAGGATAGACATAATCAAACAATCTTTACAGAAGTAAATGATGAAAAAGAAAAAGGGAACACAAAAAGACAAAAAAACAAAAAATAAAAAATAAGAAAAGATCATGAATACTTACCTACGTATCTCTGAATAAGTAAAGAGCGTCATAAGGCATACCCTTAAGACACTGCCATCATCTGAAATGTAGAAAAGAAATTTATATATAAGGAATAAGAAATACAAAGAATAAAGAATAGAGAGTATAAATAATAAAGAACTAAGTATATGTGAGGAAAAATATAATGAAAAATATAATGAGAAGTTTATGATATACCTCCAAGACATAGCCACTACTTGCAATAAGAAATAGAGAAATAAAAAACATAAATAATTAAATATACATGAAATAATATAACAACAACATGATAAGAGAAATTAATATATAAGAACCATATATGTATATACTGCATGTCACCATTCCACATGATTTGGATATATTGTCCTCAAATTACATCATATTCACTGTGGTTTTATTTTGTCATATTTACATTTTAGCAATATATCCCTGGAGTGATATGCCAATCTCAGGTGTACTCTCATTTACCATTATTCATTGTTTCATATATCTACATATATTTATTTATATATATATATATATATTTATTTATATATATTTTTATTTTTTATTTTTATGATTGACCTGAAGTGGGAGAAAGGGTTAAAGAAGAGCCCCATATGTCATTATTCAATAAATCAAATCACCTACTCCAAGGGGAATTGATTAAACCTGCTATAAAAAGGGAGGAGAGAACGGATCTCTTTACCATTGAGAAAGGGGGCAGCTAAGACCCCCGAAACGCGTTTGGGATAAAGAGATCCATAGAAGCACTCAGACTTTTTTCAACACCAACGCAAAATATAAGGAGCAATCATTATATAGCCCAAATCATTTTCACCCACATCGGAGTAATATATCCAGGACAGAGCGCTCATAAAACAGCAGCACGTACCGCAGCACGCGCCCAGCTAGATCCCACGTGGTTAACACAGGAACGCCGGGAGACGCGCGCGAGTTACATCGTGAATTGCCGCCAAGCGGAGGAGTGAAGGAGAACGAAGGAGCAGACGGGTACCAGAGGAGGGGGCAAAGTACTCAGCCGGAACGGCATACGAACGTGTTATTTATTACTACTATACCGGGCACACAGCAACGTACTATATGCGTTTGCATTTACAAACCTGCTGCTAAACTGGTATTAACAAACACCTCAAACAGAATTTAAAGGCTACCACTGCATAAAAGACTATTGTGGGAGTACCTATATTGACTATACTGGATCACTAACCTCATTGGACTATATTAATTTTATGGGACTATTTTTTATATTTTTATTCATTTATCTTTTTTGTATTTTTATTTTTTGTATAACTGGGCCCAGCTAATTATTCTTTTAAAAGATTCAATATCTATTTAAATAAATTAATATCATAAATTTACACTATTACTGCATAATTTTTAATTCTATTGTATAATTTTAATTTTTATTTCTATTGCATATAATTATATATAAATTCATCTATTTATATATTTATTTTTGTACTATATGAATACTACTAGATTATTATTAATTACTAACTACTAGAATAATACTAATTGCCACAACACCTAATGTAAGAGTGCCCACCCAACAATAACATTGGATTTGTCAGGCTGTAGAGGATCCAGAAGAGTTGATAAAACCCTGAGCACATGGCTGGGTTTCTCCTCTTCAGAGAGCAGTGCAGGCCTCCTCCCACACTCACTCTGGTCCCGACTAGACACTGACAGCAGAGCAAAGAGCACTACTGCCATAATATGACAGTAAGTGAAGAGGAGCAAACTGGGGAGGTGGAGGGTGGGAGTTCTTAAGGAAGCTCCAGGGAGATTTTTTTAAGGTAGCCGCATATGCTGCTGCTGACAAGAGCTGCTGATAGCGTTAGTGGGGTCCTTCACTATACGCTGCCTGCTGCATGTGAGGCCAGAAGTTTACATAATAGTACATGTAATCCTGCCTGGCTGACACCCTTGCTACTGCTCCCGGGCATCTTCTAAGCTCAGGGCCCCAAAGCAGCTGCTTCCCCTGATTCCCTGATAGCTACGCCCCTGGTGTCAGTTCTAATTTATCACCATGGAATTAACTGTGCAGTGCCCCAAGATTCAAGTACAGGCCTCATGACAGAGTGGGACTGTGGCAGCAGCAGTAATGGCAGTAACCATGACAAAAATGGCCCCATGACACGGTGGGGACTGTGGCAGCAGCAGTGGCAGTATTGGCCCCATGAAAGAGTGGGGACAGTGTCAGCAGTAGCAGTGGTGGCCCCATGACAGAATTTGGACAGTGGCAGCAGCAGTAGTGGCCCAATGACAGAGTGGGGATAGTGGCAGTGACAGTATTGGCCTCATGACAGAGTGGGGATGGTGACAGCAGCAGTAGTAGTAGCAGAAGTAGTGCCACTACTGTCACTGCTGCTGCTGCCACCGTCTCCACTCTGTCAAGGGAATGGCAGCAGCAGTACTGTCCCCATGACAGAGTGTGGACAGTAGCAGCAGTGGCAGTAGTGGCCCCATGACAGAGTTGGGATTGTGAAAGCAGCAGCAGTAGTGGACCCATGACAGAGTAAAACAAAAAAATATTAAACCAATATTTTGAGCATCCATAAAGCCTCTTTCAGACGGTCAGTATTTGGTCAGTGTTTTGCAGGAGTGGAATTATTTGCATCTCATCTGTGTTTTGGACCCACTCCTGCTTTTGGCTTACAAATTCTGACCAAATAATGAGGAAATACTGACTGTGTGAAAGGGGCCATATGGATGCACAAAATACAGGGATTTTTTTTCTGACAATTTAGAAAAAGGGAAAAATAAACTATGATGTCAAAAAGGACAAACAGGGATAATAGTGGCCCCATAACAGAGTGGTTATTGGGGAAAACAGCAGTGGCAGTAACAGGGACACTAGTGGCCCCATGACAGAGTGGGGAGGGGGGGATCACAGCAGTAGCAGAACCCAACTGCAGTTTAATAGCAAGGCCCAGTTTCATGCATATCTTTAAAAAAAAAAAAAAGTAATGTGTTTATCAGTAAACCAAGAAGCCCTTTTATAAGAATGACAGAATGACCAGAATGGTTGCAGCACATGGCCAGAAATAACATCACATTTTGCTGAATATTCCGTTGTGCCAGCACACTACAGTATGATCATGAGTGGCAGAATGATCTATTCTGTTGCATCAGGCACTGGTGTCTGGAAATCTTGGTTGATCCACACCTGATTCATCTAGGAAAAGCGAGTTCTCTTAGGGGTATCTATGTCCCCTGCAGCACTGAACACCTGCTGTGTTGCCACAATACTGTCCATGCAGGAAATCATGGCCTTGGCAAACTCACCAGTTGCGGCCACACTTCAAGTCTGCATGCCCAGTAGTCCAGGGAACCTTAGCTCATGGGTGACAAGGGGCAGTCTAAGTATGCCACCGCCTGCTGGTTGAGGTTCTGCAGCATGTCCTACTGGTTTCTTCAGTAGGTGGGTGAAGAAAACTGCTCATCATAGACTCCAGACTGAAGTTGCTGCATATGAAGTTGGTGCTGCTCCGGCCCCCACCACCACCACCACCACCACCAGTCAAGATAGTTGAGCTTGAAGCTTGAGAGTAGAGGGTCTCCCCAGTCAGACCTTTGTGAGGACGAACGATGGTCTCGTAGGCAGCGACCAATGACTACACAACAAGTCTCTCTAATAGTCCATTTTTGCATCCCTCTCAGAAGACACCTATCAAAATGGGACCCAATACCAACACTAATAATTACAGGGGCAATCCAGATGCAGCAGAAATTGACAAACAAAAAATTTGCACATTTCTTCCAAAAGTCATTAAAAGGATACATTTTTATTGTTAGACGTATAAAACCAACATATAAAAGGTATAAAAGACCACAAGGACATGCACAGCCATGGTTATGTACAAGAAGATAAGACAATTTTTAAGGGGTACAAATAAGAAATCAATCAAACCACAATGTGGAATACCCCCATTAATCACACACTATATACCAATATACAGACCCAGATGAATGGCACCTCCACAGAACACCCCAACAGACTTCCCTGAGAAATCTGATGTGAAACACGGTGTTGGTGGTTTATCAGGCAATGCTGGGAAGGGCGTTTTGCCTTTGCAGAGGCAGAGGATGACATTGGCGCAGAAATCCCAGCATTACAATTCAAAGTTGGCATGGTGTGCCTGGCCCAGAATCACATTCACCCTGGAGAGGGTTCAGAGGAGGGCAACTAAATCTCTACAAACGCTTCTTTCAGAGCAGTCTCGGTCTATTTCCAAAATTTGGAAAAATCCCTAGTAGCCTCATCAGCTGCAGGAATACCAGAAGTAGAAGACACTGGAAGTGGGATGTTAGGTTGTTGACCATGGACAACAAAAAATTCTGACTTTTTGTAAGCCTTGCTGACATGATTGTTGTAAGAAAATTCAGCCCAAGATAATAGTTCAACCCAGTTGTCGTGATGAAGATTAGTGAAGTGATGCAAAAAGTTGGTAAGAATTTGGTTGACACGCTCTACTTGATCATTGGACTTCAGATGATACACTGAAGAAAAGTCCAGGGATACATACAGTACAGTAGCTTGCAAAGAGTTCTCCAGAATTTTGATGTGAACTGTATGCCTCTATCAGACACAATACGGGGAGGGAAACTATGAAGACAGAAAATTTGTTCAATAAATTTCTTGGCCAGTTGAGGAGCAGAAGGGTGTCCAGGCAGAGGAACGAAATGCACCATTTTAGAGAAGTGGTCTACCACTACCCAAATCACAGAACAACCAGAGGAAGTGGGCAGATCCGTAATAAAGTCCATGGCTATTTGTTGCCAGGGAGCCTCAGGAATAGGAAGCGGAAGCAGAAGGCCAGCTGGATGTTGTATGGAAGTCTTACTTTGTGCACAGAAAGGACAAGCAGTGACAAATTCTTAGATATCTTGTCGCATGGATGGCCACCAGTACCGTTGTGTGATGAATGTCTTGACCAGCATGACCTGCCATTTTAGATAAATGGCCCCATAGTAAGACCTGCATCCTGAGAGATTCTGAAAGAAAGGAGGAAAGGGAATAGTATAGGAAAGGGTCAGGTAGTACAGGTCTGAGGTTTCAGCCGACTGGGGGTTGCTCTTCTCAGGGCAGGTGCTCCGAATACAGCCACGTTAGTAATTCCCCACCCTAGCATTGAGCCCAATAGCAAAAGAAATCCAGGGTACTAGGGAGATGAGGAAGGTGAATGGACGTGGACATAGAGTAGACTAACCCTACCTGACTTAAGAGTAGGAAGACCCGCTACAGCCATCACGAGTCTGTGAATCCTCGATTACCTGACCAGCTGATGTTCTAATACAACAAGAGCAGCGCACCCTTCCACCTATTTATTATACTTTTAGTTTTATAGCAAAAATGAATAAAAGCTCAGTTTTATCTAAATAAGAGTTTGAATTAAGTGTGTGAGAGCTAATTTATTTGTGTGCATTGCTGAGTGGCTGTGCCTGACTTTATTGTACTCTGTACCAAGTCAGAGCAGTGTAGTCTAGCTTATACACTGTGACTTGCTGTTGCTGCCAGGTTTATTCCATAGCAGCTTAGAGTAAACGTGATTAAACTTTTTTTTTCTCTCTTCCTTCTCCAGGGTGTTGCACAGGTGAGGTGTGGCTATCTAATTAGGAAAAGTTAAATAGCTAGTCTTGAGGGCAGTTCAGTCCTTTGAATCCAGAGGAAAAAAAGCAGACTGGTTTGAGTGTTGCATTTATAAAAGCAGAGTTTGATTTTTAAAAGCGGGTTTGAATTAAGTGTGTGACTTTAGATTACGTGACTTCAGATTCAGGGACTTTAAAAAGGGACTACAGTAAGTCGGTTTCATATAACTGTAATGTATTTTTTTCTCTCTTTTTGTATAATCCCTATTAGTATGTCTTCCATTATTGACAGAGCAGTCCAGTGCACATCTTGTCTGATGTATGCAGTCCTGGAACAGCCGTTTAAAGGTGCATATATTTGTTCAAAATGTGAGCAAATTGCCCGTTTGGAATCACACATCATGTATCTAACCGGGCGAATTTCAACACTGAGAAGCGCTGACAATTTGGAAAAGAGTTTGCTGCTCACTGAGCAAGCACTCTATGGGGTAGATGTGGGGGAGGGTGGTAGTGAGGAGGCTTAGGAAAGTGAGGTAGCTAACTGGGTAACAGTTAGAAAGCGGGGTAGAGGAAAAAGTGCGAGGGAGGCTAGCCCTGATCTGACACACCCCAACAAGTTTGCAAGTTTGGCAGATGAGGGGGATGCCACTTCAGGGAGAGCACTGCTGCAGCCGGACACTTCCTCTGCCAGTCAGGAGAATGTCAGCTCCAGTAAGCAGGGGACCAGGAGAGCAGGGCAGGCCAGACAGGTGCTGGTAGTGGGCGACTCCATTATTAGGGGTACAGAGAGGGCAATCTGTCACAAAGACCGGGATCGTCGAATGGTGTGTTGCCTTCCTGGCGCTCGAGTTCGGCACATCACAGATCAGGTTGACAGATTACTGGGAGGGGCTGGAGAAGATCCATCAGTCATGGTCCATATCGGAACCAATGACAAAGTTAGAGGTAGGTGGAGCGTCTTTAAAAATGATTTTAGGGATTTAGGGCATAAGCTTAGGGCAAGGACCTCAAAGGTAGTGTTTTCCGAAATACTGTCTGTACCACAAGCCACACAAGAAAGGCAGCGGGAGATTAGGGAGGTAAACAAGTGGCTCAAGAACTGGTGTAGGAAGGAGGGATTTGGGTTCTTGGACAACTGGGCCGACTTCTCTGTCGGCTACAGGCTCTACCGTAGGGATTGGCTGCACCTCAATGGGGAAGGGGCAGCTGTTTTGGGGGAGAAGATGGCTAGAAGGCAGGAGGAGTGTTTAAACTAGGGACTGGGGGGGAGGGTAACTACATTATAGGAGGGGAAGATAGTGCAGATAGAGACCTGGGGCAAGGAAATGGAACTGGGGGAGGAATGGAAGGAGGAACTAGAACAGTTCAGAAGGAAAGGTGTAGGGGAAAAAATATACATAAACCTCTTAACTGTATGTACACTAATGCCAGAAGCCTAACTAATAAAACTGGTGAACTGGAATTAGTGATGTGTGAGGAGGACTATGACATAGTGGGAGTAACTGAGACATGGCTGGATGATAGCTATGACTGGGCAGTTAACGTACAGGGTTACAGTCTGTTTAGAAAGGATCGCCAAAACCGGAGAGGGGGAGGGGTCTGCCTTTATGTAAAGTCCTGTCTAAAGCCCACACTGCGGGAAGATATAAGTGAGGGACATGAAGATGTAGAGTCACTGTGGGTAGAAATACATGGAGCCAAAAACAATAATAAAATACTACTGTAATAGGGGTTTATTATAAACCACCTAATATACCAGAGTCCACAGAAAATCTACTTCTAAACTAAATAGACAAGGCAGCAAATCATAATAAGGTCGTTATTATGGGGGACTTCAACTACCCAGATATAGACTGGGAAACTGAAACCTGTATATCTCATAAAGGAAACAGGTTCTTGGCAATAACCAAAGACAATTACTTTTCCCAACTGGTTCAGGACCCGACTAGAGGGACGGCCATACTGGACTTAGTATATTTCTGATATTCAAGGACTCTATACAGACAAGGAGTGTTCCACAGGATTGGTGCATAGCAAATGTGGTGCCAATATTCAAAAAGGGTCCAAAAACAGAGCCCGGGAACTATAGGCCGGTAAGTTTAACATCTGGGTAACGTCGTGGGTAAACTGTTTGAGGGTTTTCTAAGAGATGCTATCTTGGAGTACCTCAATGAAAATAAGCAAATAACTCCATATCCGCATGGCTTCATGAGGGATCGGTCATGTCAAACCAATTTAATCAGTTTCTATGAGGAGGTAAGTTCTAGACTTGACCGCGGCGAAACAATGGATGTCGTATATCTGGACTTCTCCAAAGCATTTGACACTGTACCACATAAAAGGTTAGTATATAAAATGAGAATGCTTGGCCTGGGAGAAAATGTCTGTATGTGCATAAGTAACTGGCTCAGTTATTAACGGTACATACTCAAATTGGGTCACTGTCACTAGTGGGGTACCACAGGGGTCAGTATTGGGCCCTATTCTCTTTAATATATTTATTAATGATCTTGTAGAAGGCTTGCACAGTAAAATCTAAATTTTTGCAGATGACACTAAACTGTGTAAAATAATTAACACAGAAGAGGACAGTACACTGCTACAGATGGATCTGGATAGACTAGAGGCTTGGGCAGAGAAGTGGCAGGTGAGCTTTAACACTGACAAATGTAAGGTTATGCATATGGGAAGAAATAATGCAAGTCAGCAGTACATACTGAATGGTAAAACATTGTGTAACTCTGACAAGGAAAAGGACTTAGGAATTTTAGTGAACAGCAAACTAAGCTGTAGAAAGTAGGCCAATAAGATAATGGGTTGCATCAAAAGGGGCATAGATGCCCGTGATGAGAACATAGTCCTGCCACTTTACAAATCACTATTCAGACCACACATGGAGTACTGTGTACAGTTCTGGGCTCCTGTGAACAAGGCAGACATAGCAGAGCTGGATAGGGTTCAGAGGAGGGCAACTAAAGTAATAACTGGAATGGGTGGACTACAATACCCCAAAAGATTATCAAAATTAGGGTTATTCACTTTAGAAAAAAGACTGAGGGGAGATCAAATAACTATGTATATCAGGGGTCAGTACAGAGATCTCTCCCATGATCTATTTATTCCCAGGACTGTGACTGTGACGAGGGGAAGTCCTCTGCGCCTGGAGGAAAGAAGGTTTGTACACAAATATAGAAGAGGATTCTTTATGGTAAGAGCAGTGAGGCTATGGAACTCTCTGCCTGAGGAGGTGGTGATGGTAAGTTCGCTAAAAGAGTTCAAGAGGGGCCTGGATGTATTTCTGGAGGGTAACAATATTACAGTTTATAGTTACTAGAGATGGGTCGTTGATCCAGGAAGTTATTCTGATTGCCTGACTGGAGTCGGGAAGGAATTTTTTTCCCCTAAAATGGGGAAAATTGGCTTCTACCTCACATGGGTTTTTTGCCTTCCTCTGGATCAACTTGCAAGATAACAGGCCGAACTGGATGGACAGATGTCTTTTTTCGGCCTTATAAACTATGTTACTATGTTACTATGTTACTATGTAAGAGATCCCAGACCTGATTATAGAAAAGTCTTTCCAGGCGGAATCTCGACGAGGCGATCCAAAGTAGAAGGAACATTCCATCCGGCCAGTTCATCCTTAATTTTCCCACAGAGACCTTCCCAAAAGGCGGCCATGAGTCCCTCATTATTCCATCCTAGTTCAGAGGCCAGCGTACAGAACTGGACTACATATTGGCCCACAGATTGACTCCCTTGACACAACCACAGTATAGAGGATGCAGCTGAGATGATACATCCTGGCTCATCGAATACCCTGCAGAAGGCTTCTAGGAAGGCCTTAGATCCATTATAACTGGGTCATTCCTTTGCCACAGAGAGTTGATCCAGGCCAGTGACTCTCTAGTAAGGTGCGACATAAGAAAAGCCACTTTGGCTCAGGCCGAGTAAAACTGGTGAGGCAAGAGTTCAAAATGTAGGGTGAATTGATTTATGAACCCCCGGCACTGCTTAGGATCACCATTGAAGCGTGGCAGAAATGAAAGGTGAAGTCCAGATCCTAGCATGTAGGGAGATGGTGAGGAGGGAGCTGGGTTAACAGTGGCTGAGGGACCTCATGGTGCAGGGTTGGCTGACATCAGGTTATTTAGGTGCATATTTACATTACGTAAATAGGACTGGATTTGATCCAGGCATTCACGCTGTTGGGCCAACTCCTGGTATAACTCAGTGAGACTGGGAAGGTTTTGATCAGCAGGGTCCATGGCCTAATCAAACTGTTATGATCAGCAGGTGAGAACCTGCTGCCCCACATGACCAACAACCTTTGAGGGTGATGTCTGAGCACATCCCTTGTTCTTCACACGATACCTCTGATGGTGAGGAGAGACTTTCACGAGGGAACTACCAGGTGCTACTTCAGAGGGGAATTGGAACCCAAGGGAATCAGGACCAGAGTGTGAACCCACTAGACTGACCTCCAGGTGACACAATACACCAAGTGGATGCTGGGAGGCCAGAGGCTGATCAGACTGAAGTGTGGTCAGGGTACGAAAGCAGAAGTCAGGGCAGGTGGGTTAACAATGTTTAACAGAACAGATTAAGTTTGAATAGCTCAGCAGGTGAACAAGATGTACAGGGCAATTACACGCAGCCTGTACTGTCCCTGCAATCTTCTTATGCTCTCCCAACAGTATCTGAAAACACTCCCTATGATCTACCTGCACTATCCCTGCACTCTCCCTCTTCAATATTCTTTTTTTAACTGTTTGTAGCAACACTGTCCCTAGCGCAGTTGCGCTTTTCACTTCTCTCCCTAAGCTCAGCTCACAGTGAAATGGTGAAGGTTATCTGTGGATTGGCTGACTGCATGGCATTATGGATGATCTCGTATTCCCAGGCTTCTTACTTTCACTTTGTGACATGCTTAGTCACAATTTTAGGAAAAAAATTATTCATTAGCATGAAGCAAGAAGAAATTTGTATTGTTGCAAATTAAATTTTTCCTAAACTTCGGATCGAATTTTAGGATATTAGTGACTAATATGCAAATAAGAGTTATAAACTGATGAACAATATGCATAGACCCTTGAAGAAAATTTAGCTATATGCCACGTGTCTAAAAAATCATCGGAATATATTAGTCTATGTAACTGATGACTATGTTTAGGAGGTGCATGAGGTCTCGCAAACAGGATTTATCCAAAATATAATAAAACACTAAATTTGAGTCTCAATCATGAAACACTTAGGGCTCGTTCACATCACTGTTCAGCCCTTCCGTTCTCCTGCTCCGTTATAGGAGGAGGAGAGCGGAAAGGACGGATTCGGAACATAATTGAGCTGAACGGAGCCTACGGACCCCATAGACTATAATGGGGTCTGTTAGGTTTCCTCTCAGAACATGATTTTTGGAGCGGAGACAAAAGTTGTGCACGCAGGACTTTTGTCTCCGCTTCAAAAATCATCTTGTGAGCAGAAACCTAACGGACCCCATTATAGTCTATGGGGTCCATATGGGCTCCTATAACGGAGCAGGAGAACGGAAGGGCTGAACGGTGATGTGAACGAGCCCTTACCAGTACCCTATAAAATAATGGGAGAAGATTCTGAACATTTGAGTAAAAAAAGAAATCTGACCTTTATTCGTTGTATAGTAAGTAATAAATGTAAGCTGTGCATCCTGTATTGTTCCAATTACAAAGAGATAACAGCCCTCAAGTTATTAAATGGTGGTCTTGGGTACAAACAAAACATGTTTGGAAAAAAATTGCCAATCCTCTTTTCTGGTGGTGAATGTACAAAGGACAAGAGGTTGAAGAAAAATGTAATTCTTGCAAAAAAAAATAAAAAATTCAAGCGCAGTGTATATTATGTGTCATAAACTTAACAGAATTCCAATTGGTAAGCATTATTATTATATTTATTAATCAATTAATTTTCTCACACAGCAAATCCTGATTCCCCTCCCCCCAAACACACACAAACACACACAAAAGGGTAGATCAGTAAGAAAGGAAATTAGCAAGAAAGCTGGAGAACTAATAAACACAATACTATAATGTTAATCAAACAGATTCAAAGTAGACAATCTCAAGGCTGTAGACAATTTAGTTTGCTGGAAGCCTTGAAGCGTAAAACTTCGATCTGTCTGAGATGTAGTGAGTCAAGATGGTCAATGTTGTATATTCCCTTTATCCTTAGGTAAGAGGCCATCTTGTTCCATGATAGATTCATTCATGGTATATATTCACCCTTGTGAGTAGTATAAAACTGTAGGAACAGTTATAATTGGTAAAGACAAGATGAGAGACTCAACAATATTTGAGAGGATCTGAACCAGCAGCTTGAAACTTTTTCTATATAGTTCATGAAGCCAGATCAGCAAAAATGTAAATATCTAAATTGCACATTTGCAAAATGACCAGTGTCTCTAGAGGTCTTCATTACACATTCCTTAACAGAATTGTAGTGAAGTTTAATCACCAAGTGCTTTTGGTAGGTCATCTGCTCTAGGTGCTGTAAGGGCACATTGTATTGTGTCTTTATCACAGTAGCAAGCGGACAGGTGAAGTTTTAAAGCAGCCATGAATGGCATTATTCAAGTCCACAACAATTCTATGTGTGTTGCCTACTGTTATGTTAATTGAACTAATTCTTTTTTTTTTTCCAGAAACAAGCTAATGACCTTGTAAACACTCTGATGAAATGCACACCTCATTATATCAGATGTATCAAACCAAATGAAACTAAAAGGCCTAAAGACTGGGAGGAAAGCAGGTCAGAAAATAGTTCATAAGAAGGGGTAGATGTGTAACTTGCATAATTAGCTTCCTAGTTTTATCATGCTGTGTTTTTTAGAGTCAAACATCAAGTGGAATATCTGGGTCTGAAAGAAAACATCCGTGTACGTCGCGCTGGCTTTGCTTATCGAAGAGTTTTTAACAAATTTTTACAAAGGTAGAAAATGCTAGTAACAATCAAGTCTGAGATACATACTGTAACTGTTTGCTGGACACCTTCAAAAAGTCTGCTATAACATTATTGATCAATCTACTTTGCTGTCAGGTATGCAATCCTGACACCAGAAACATGGCCTAAGTGGAAAGGAGATGAGCGTCAAGGAGTACAGCATCTCTTGAGATCTGTGAATATGGATACTGATCAGTACCAAATGGGGAAAACCAAAGTGTTTGTAAAGAATCCAGAATCGGTATGCTTTAAGAGTACTTTCTCTGATATTGTATCTTCTTTTAGGGAAAAATATACTGTAGCTTTTATTGATAAACACTTATATTGGGTCATTTATCAAACTGACGTAAAGTAGAACTGGCTTAGTTGCCCATAGCAACCAATCAGATTCCACCTTTCATTTTTGACAGCTCTTTTGGAAAATGAAAGGTGGAATCTGATTGATTGGTTGCTACGAGCAACTAAGCCAGTTCTACTTTACACTGATTTGATAAATGAACCACAATAATGCTTAAGGGGTTCTCCAGGAATTACAGAAATTAAAATACTTAAATATTACTTTATTATTAAAAAAAAAATCCTGAATACCTTTTATTAGTTATAATGACTTGTTTTGTCTAGGGAGCAGTTGTGTGCCTAATGTGTTTGGCACCGAAGGGGGGTCCTTTCTCTGGCAAATAGTTAAAAAAAAATTGTGCACGCTGACAGTGGTATAGCCCTTCACAGTAGTTATGTCCAGATATGTGCCCCCTAATGATTTGCACATTGTGCCTCCTCACAGTAGTTATGCCCACACTGTACAACCTTCACAGTAGTTATGCCCACATTGTGTCCTCTTAAAGTACTTATCCCTTCATTGTGCCCCCTTCACAGTAGTTATGTCCTCATTGTGCCACCTCACAGTAGTTATGCCCTATCTGTGCCCTTTCAGAGTATTTATGCTATCACCTTGCCCCCATAGCAGTTATGCCCCTTCACAGTAGTAATGCCCTCTGTGCCCCTTCACAGTAGTAATCCCTTCTGTGCCCCCTTCATAGTAGTATTGCCCACTCTGTGCCCCATAACAGTTATGCCCCTTCACAGGAGTAATGCCCTCTGTGTCCCCTTCACATTAGTAATGCCCTCTGTGCCCCCTTAACAGTAGTAATTCCCATTGTGCCCCCTTCATAGTAGTACTGCCCACTCTGTGTCCCATAACAGTTATGATCAACAAAATTTGCCCCTTTAGGGATTCCCTAGGATTATGTAGATAAGACTTAACTTTTATTAGAAATGTATAAATAACAAATATTGCACTCAAAAATATTAAAACTGTCAGCCGGCAGCTGTGCCCTATTGGTACTAACACCCACGTGTTGTGGGTATAATTAGGTAGCCAGGAGTCACCTTTTTATGAGGATATATTTTTATAGATACTATGTGACAACATATAGTTGGGGAATGGTAATAGCCCTTAATTCTGGAACATAGTATCATTAATAATAGAGGTTTAGAACTGTTGAGCCTATAATAGTTACTTTTGTTATAATTGCACTACAAACAGGCTTTCTGTTCGTTGTATCGCTGTGTGCTGCCACTATGCACACAGCGATCAATGCCTGGGCTGTATGAGAGAGTCTGCCTTATTTCAGGTCAGAGCCCTCTATATAGGCTATTTTCACAGTTCACTACTAACCTCTATTAGAAAAGGCTGGTCGTGCAGCAGCAATGGTTGTGTTGATAATGCTGCCTATGTTTTAATAAGACTGGGGAGCTGCTTCCCCAACAGAGCAGGCTTGTATAGCGGTTCGCATGCCACTGAGGGACACTGGAGCGTTACAGTCACGTGGTGCGTGACCGCTCCGGACTGTCCGTCAGCCTCTCCTGCGTGTGAATCTGCAAGTGCGCGATATGTGATCGACGCTAGGTACCGTCTGTGTAACTGATCGGGATTTGTAGTACCGATCTTTCACTGATCGGGGGAAAGGTGTCCCCGATCAGTTACACAGACGGTACCTAGCGTCGATCACATATCGCGCACTTGCAGGTTCACACGCAATACAGGCTGACGGACAGTCCGGAGCGGTCACGCACCACGTGACTGTAACGCTCCAGTGTCCCTCAGTGGCATGCGAACCGCTATACAAGCCTGCTCTGTTGGGGAAGCAGCTCCCCGGTCTTATTAAAACATAGGCAGCATTATCAACACAACCATTGCTGCTGCACGACCAGCCTTTTCTAATAGAGGTTAGTAGTGAACTGTGAAAATAGCCTACATAGAGGGCTCTGACCTAAAATAAGGCAGACTCTCTCATACAGCCCAGGCATTGATCGCTGTGTGCATAGTGGCAGCACACAGCGATACAACAAACAGAAAGCCTGTTTGTAGTGCAATTATAACAAAAGTAACTATTATAGGCTCAACAGTTCTAAACCTCTATTATTAATGATACTATGTTCCAGAATTAAGGGCTATTACCATTCCCCAACTATATGTTGTCACATAGTATCTATAAAAATATATCCTCATAAAAAGGTGACTCCTGGCTACCTAATTATACCCACAACACGTGGGTGTTAGTATCAATAGGGCACAGCTGCCGGCTGACAGTTTTAATATTTTTGAGTGCAATATTTGTTATTTATACATTTCTAATAAAAGTTAAGTCTTATCTACATAATCCTAGGGAATCCCTAAAGGGGCAAATTTTGTTGATCAAAGGTGTGATCAAACTGGTTTTGTATATATTAACACCCCGAGGATTACCCTATAGGGGATCTTGGCTATATACCATAACAGTTATGCCCCTTCACAGGAGTAATGCCCACTATGCCCCCTTCACAGTAGAAATTCCCACTCTGTGCCCCATAACAGTAATTCCCTACACAGTAGTAATACCCTTTGTGCCCCCTTCACAGTAGTAATGCCCATTGTGCCCCCTCTGTGTTAATAAAACAAAAAACAGTAACTACTTGCCTTTTCCCGTTCTGATGCTCATATCCAGATCTCCACCTGCAGACACAGATCACTCTGCAGCACTGTGTGGGAGGAGCACAGGCAGGTTCTGGGGCTGCAGGCTTCTCCCACACAGGCTGGCAGCGCAATCTGTTCCTGCAGAAGGCTCCCTGCTTCACCATCTAGTGCACCGGCCTGAAGAAAAGAGCTGAGTGGTCAATGTGAGTGACAGGAGTGCATCTCATTTGTATTGAAGAAAGCACTCATTGCTTCTCGCACCCCCCTGAGAGCGGGAACCTGGGGCGGACCGCCCCCTCCTGGCATGCAACTGCTAAGGAGCAACACAAAACCTGTCCTAATCACACAGCAGGACAAATTACTTTACAACACTGAGCTAAAGAGCTGCCTCAGCCTCCCCCCTGCTCTACTTGTCAGGGATTATAATCCTGAATACAGATTATAAAATCTTCAGCTGAATCTCTGTAGGAATGGAGTTCATGAGGAGACATGAAGTACAGAGAGAATGGACAGGACAGATTGTGGTAATGGAGACAGCATACAAGTACTCCTGCTTATTTGCCACATCCCCACTTGTCCATACACCATGTCTCCTCATGAGCTCCATTCCTATAGCGATTCAGCTGAAGATCATATTAAACTGTATTCAGGATCATAATCTCTGACAGGCAGAGCAGAGAGAAGCCTGAGGCAGCTCTTTAGCTCAGTGTTCAGGAGAGGTTCGGTGTGTACTAATAAGATGGTGGCCATTTTATTTCCCCTGATGATTGCTCCCCAGACAAAGCAAGCCATTCTAACTAATGAAAGGTATTTGGTAATAGATTAATAATTAACTAATATTAAAGTATTTTCAGTAATTTTATTTTTAATGATTCCCGGAAAAGCTCATTTTCAGTCATTTTATTTTCTTAATTCCCGGAGAACCCCTTTAATATAATGTTTAATATATTCCAATGTTTTGGTAGTACAGAACAAATAGACTGTGGACCAAATTTATAATTTAAATATGCCACTTTGTAGTGTGAAAAAGTTGCAAACTGCATGTTTGCGACTTTTCCAACAGCACTTGCTAAAAAATCTTTGCGCAAGTGCCATTACTCTGCCGGCCTTGCCAATTTCCTGAAAAGAGGGCAGTTTTTTGGCATAGAAGACACTGATTCTACGCCAGTTTCACTGCAGAGTTCAGTTCAGGTGCTGCATCTGGCAGCAGGCATAGTTATCATAGCCCAATGGGCTATGACAAATCTGCCCCTGTGTTTCTATATAATTCAACAACTTGTATTCTTTTTTTATTATTATACTCCACTCTTCATCAGCTGATTGCACTTTTTTACATCGCAGTAACAATCTAATGAGGCTGGGGTATGTCATGACTTAAAGGGGTTGTGCAGCCTGTACATATTGATGTGAGCGCTACATTCTCTTCAGGATTACACTGTGCGCTGTCTTGCTTGCAGTGGCGGTGCAGTGTAATTACTAGTTCTCGTCCCATTCAAGCATTTCTAATTACACTGTGCCACAGAGATGACGGTCAGTGTTATCTTGAAGCTCCATCTCCTCTGATTGGTAGGGGTGCTGGGAGTCAGATCCCCACAGTTCAGATATTGATTAGTTATCCTGAAGACAGCTAGTGTTGAGTGAATCGAAGCATCCAAAGTGGAATTCAAAGTTTACGAAAAATTTGGTTTGCCATGAATCCGAATTTCCTCACGCTTCCTGGTAATGAAACTGTTTTTCCTAAAATGGCAGCTGCACATGTTACAAAGTGAAAGTAAGTAGCCCGGGAATGTGAGACCAGCAGCCAGAAAATCCTCAGATAGCCATCCTCTGTGGAATCTGATTGGTTCTATGGGCAACTAAGCCAGTTTTCCTTTACACCAGTTTTGATAAATCTCCCCCAGTGTGCTTCAGTATATAAGGCAGGTGTAATATATCGCCATGTACAGCACGTTTTACTGAACCCACATTCAGAGTTAATCCATTCTGTTAGCAAAACATTTATGTTGCGTACATATTCCAGGGTGGTGTAATATTTTGTGCTGTTCAACTGTGCAGTGGAACGAAATTTATAATAGCGAATGCATTCTGTTAGCTGTTGCGTTATATAGTGTCAGTATTAGGCCATGGTTAAATATTTTGCACTGTTCAAATGAGCAGTGGAGCCAAATGTATCACGCCGATGCATTCTGTTAGCTGTTGCGTTACATAGTGTCATTATTAGGCCAATGGTTAAATATTTCACCCTGTTCATCTGTGCAGTGGAGCCAAATTTATCATTCTCAGCTCAGCGGTCTCCTAAAAAAAAATGTCACTGATTATGTGAAAATACAATAAAAGTTTGAAAGTACGTATTGTGCTTCTGGAAAGTGAGTGTGTACTTTTTCTCACCAAGACTTCACTTATGAAAACATGCACCTTTTGCCAGAGCTGATAAAGCTGTAAAAAAGCCTTTAGCTCAGTGGTAACATTGCTGCATTGCAAACCAAAGGTTTTTGGATACAAAACGCAATAACAAAAAATTATTTTTGTACCCTAGCTAGAAGACAAATTGAAATGATGTTTGACTTTGATTTCTGACTTTCCTCACTGGTCAGCTTCAGAGTCAGAATAATTTTCATAGTTGCTGTGTATTTGTTTGATGTATCACATACTGAAAAAAATCCACAACTACTTTTAGCTGAGCCTATAGCTCATTGGAAAGGCTTCTGGCTTACAAACACCAATCTTTAGGTTCAAGACCCAATAGAAACCTCAAAAAAACATATTCTTTTAACCCCAGCTAGGAGACAAATGCAAATGATGTTTGACTTTGATGTCTGACTTTTCTCACCTGTTAGCATCAAATGAGTTTCAGATACAATGTGTATTCGCTGCTAAATCACATAGCAAAAAAAAACCTGAAGTAAACCGATTTTGCACCCTAGGAGACACATCTATTGTACCCTAAAGTAAGTGAACCCCCCTATTGCACTCTAAATTAAGTGCACCTCTCATTGTACCCTAAAGTAAATGAACCCCCTGTTAGAAATTGAAACTAAGCCCGGGAACGCATTATGACTCATAATGCCGTGCAACCAGCCAGCCAGCAGATAATCATCCCCTGTGCTGTCACAGCCCTATAAAAAGCCAACTCCCACCAGGTCTCCACCATTTTATAGTGAACTGGGACACATATGCCAAATGATAATAACAGTGTTTAACAAAGCTTTAATCCCTTCTAACGCAGGCGTGTTTTCACCTTGCTGCCCAGGCCATTTTTTTGCAAATCTGACATCTCACTTTATATGGTAATAACTTTGGAACGCTTTTATTTATCCAAGCCATTCTGAGACTTTTTTCTTGTGACACATTGTACTTCATGGCAGTGGTAAACGAGTCAATATATTGACTAAAATTGAATTTCTCTACTTTTAAGACAGATAGTAATACATCATAAAATAGTTATCAATCAACATTCCCTACAGGTCTACTTTATGCTGGCATCACTTTGTAAATTAAATTTTATTTTTTTAGGATAATAGGCTTAGAATTTTAGAAGCAATTTTTCAAATTTTCAAGAAAATTTCCCAAACCACCAATTTAGTTATAAAGTGATTTTGAGGGTCTTATGTAATAGAAACCACCCAATGACTGACCACGTTTAAGAAACTACACCCCTCAAATTATTCATAACTGATGTTACAAAATTAACTCTTGAGCTGTTCCAGAAGAATTAAAGGAATATGGAGGTGACATTTCATAATTTCATTTTTTTGCAGATTCTTTATTTTAATCATTTTTTTCTTGCAACACAACGAGGGCTAGCAGCAAAATTAAACCTCAATATGTATTACTCTGATTCTGCAGTTTACAGAAATACCCCATATGTGATAGTAAACTGCTGTAGGGGCACATGGCAGTGATCAGAAGGAAAGGAGCGCCATATGGTTTTTAGAGGGCAGATTTTGCTAGAATGGTTTTTGGGTGTCATTTTGTATTTGAAGAGACCCTGAGGTACCCTTATAGTGGAAACTCTCAAAAAGTGACCCTATTTTGGAAACTACACCCCTCAAGGAATTTATTAAGGGCAGTTTGACCCTATAGGCATTTTATGTAATTTAGAAACACTTAGCTGGGAAAATGAAAAGTTTCATTTCTACAAACAAAATGTTGCTTTATCCCCAAATTTTTCATTTTCACAAGAGGTAACAGGAGAAAAAGAACCCTATAATTTGTTACCCATATAGCAACACCCAATACTGTACATGGTGGTAAACTGCTTTAGGACTCAGAAGGGAATGAGTGCCATATGCCTTTTGCAGCACAGATAAATTGATTTGCTGAATTGATTTTCGGGTGCCATTAGCTTTATTTTTTAGGCTATTGTCTTATTGCGGGATGAGGTGATGTTTTCATTGGTACAATTTTTGATCACTCTATATTATACATTTTGTAAGGTGAGGTGACAAAAAATGACCGTTCTGGCACTGTTTTTATTTACAGTATTTTTCGCTTTATAAGACGCACTTATTTCCCCCAAAAGTCGGGGGGAAATTGCTGTGCGCCTTATAAAGCGAATACTAGTGAGCACTTCCATTATGGTGCCAGGTGCGGAGCGGGGAAACATATTCACCCTCCTGCGCTGCAGCTCCGCCCCGGGTCCAGCGCTCCTCTGTCTTCTCTTGCCGGCGCTGCACTGTCCTGACCATGTACAGCATCAGTCAGGTGACAGTGCAGCATTGGCAAGAGAAGACAGAGGAGGGCCGGACCCGAAGCGGAGCTGCGGTGCAGGAGAGGTAAGAGAGTTTTTTTATTTTATCCTTATGGGGCTGATCTGAGGTCTGATGGGGTCAAAGTGGGCTGATCTGAGGTCTGATGAGGGCACAATGGGCTGATCTGAGGCTGATGGGGGCACAGTGGGCTGATGTGAGGTCTGATGGGGGCACAGTGGGCTGATCTGAGGTCTGATGGGGTCAAAGTGGGCTGATCTGAGGTCTGATGGGGCAGAGTGGGCTGATGGGCTGATCTGAGGTCTGATGGGGGTCTGACATGGAGGGCTGATGGGGTTCTGATATGGGGGTCTGATGTGATGTCCTGAAATTTATGGGGGGGTCTGATATGAGGTCTGATGAAAAATATTTTTTTCTTATTTTCCTACTCTAAAATCAGGGGTGCGTCTTATCATCGGGTGCGTCTCACAAAGCGAAAAATACGGTATTTATTTTTATAGTGTTCACCTGACAGGATAGATAATGTGATATTTTTATGAAACAGGTTGTTGCCAAATATGTTTATTTTTTTCAATTTTATATGACATATATGATATATCTTATGGGAAAAGGGCGCTTTTTTTTTTTACTTGAAATTTAATTTTTTATGTGTATTGTAATGCATTGCCTGTATTACCTTCACAGTCGTCATGTCCCCATTACTGCAGCACTGGGACCCAATGGGGACCCGTACCCTCCACAATAACCTACTATGCTGCGCTGACAGCAGCATAGAAGAAGTGAATACATTTTCACCAAAGTCAAGGCCCCTGCCCATTCATTCTTAATCTGTCTCTTATACAAAGATGGACTATGCATTAGACTGAGGCGGTGTAATATAAAGGCACATTTATATAGTTCATCTGCTGCTGCACCATTTCTACTTAATCTGTTCTGTTATACTTAGAATGTGCATCAGACTTAGAGGCACATTTATTAAGACCGGCGTATTAGACGCCAGTCTTAATAAAGGCCATATGCTGTCAGTGGATCTGGTAAAGTTATGAAGAGGCTCAAGCCTCTCCATAACTTTGGTGCATCCACCACCAGTTCTAAATGTAAGACAGCTTCCTAGCTATCTTACATTTAGACAGTTTTCTATGCCTAACACAGGCATTGAAAATGGTAAATGTGATGGGCCTGAAGGCCCGTACCCTTCCCCGCCCACGCTATGCCCACAAATTTAGACCTGGCGTGAGCAGGGCAAAGTCACAGATAAAAGTGCAGCTAACTGTTGCTCCATCATCTGCGCCTGAAATTTGCTTAATTTAGGCGTATTTCAGTATAGCAAATGATCCCCGGTATAACATATAGGTCCATCTGCTGCTCGATTAAAGGGGTTATCCAATATCATAAACAGCCCCACAGAGAATATACTTACCCCACTCACTGAATCGCTCCTGGTCCCCACACCGCCACTGCTGCTTCTCCCTGTACACGGATGAAAACATCCAGTGTCGGGGGGGGGAGCAGCCAATGGTAGGCGGGGATGGGGACGAGCCTCCCTAGCATCACCTGAGATGCGGGGACCCGGAGCGGCGTGTGGAGCGGGGAGTGGGGTAAGTATATTCCCAGTGAGGGGCCCGGCACATGGGGGGCTGTTTATGATATTGGAAAACCCCTTTAATAATTAATCTGTTCAGTTATACATAGACGTTCTGTGCATCAGACTCATTGTCAACAAGAAGTGTAATATATAGGCACTTTTTCTAGTCTATCTGCTGCGCCATTCATACTTCATCTGTTAAATAACTTATTCAGTTACTGTTCACTATGGTCAATAGACAATCGCTGGGCCCTCAAAAGGAATAGGCAGTGGCAAAAATGTCATGTCACAAGTAGCAACAGAAGCGGTGGTGGTAGCAGCAGCCGCAGCAACAGGCCAAAGCTGCCACTGTCATCCAGCGGTTGTGTTTTGACCAACAATCCATCTGTACTGGAATGGTTGACTCTTTAATCTTTTATCTCAGGTGATGACAGACAAAAAATGTAATCAGGGGGCACACCAAATAAATAGTAACCTCAGAGTGCAAGCCGTGCTATTAGTATTAACCCTTCCGGTACCACCGCCGTACATGTACGGCGCTGGAGCGATGTGGGAACATGACGCTCGCACGCACGCACGGTGGGCGTCATGGCAGGCAAGTCTCTGCTGTTTCAAACAGTTTCAAACAGCAGAGACTTGCCGCTACTTACCGATATAGACGATTGGTAACTAAAGGCATTAGATGCCGTGATCACGCGTTGTGCAGACGCCCCGTGTGGTCAATCGGGGTATCTGCACACGATCTGAAAGCTGAAAACCTCGCTGATGAGGTTTACAGCTTTCAATCTGTAATTCTTATTTTGGCCACCAGATGGAAGGTGGAAGGCCTGGATAAGAAATGAGCAAAAGGGACTTAGAATTGAGTTTTAAAAATCCCTGATTGCTCAAAATGAAAAATTAAAAAACATTATCTATATGCTCATATATGAGCCTTAAAATAATCACTAAATTAAAAAAAATATATATATAAAAAATATATAAAAGTTTAAATCACCCCCCTTTCTGTATACCGTATTTTTCGCCCTATAAGACGCACCGGCCCATAAGACGCACCTAGGTTTTAGTGTAGGAAAATAAGAAAAAAATATTTTTCATCAGATCCTCTTATCAGACTGCCCATAAATTTAAGGACATCACATCAGACCCCCATATCAGCCCCCTGTGCCCCCATACCATCTCACTGTGCCCCCATCAGACCTCAGATCAGCAGAATGTGCCCCCATCAGACCTCAGATCAGCAGAATGTGCCCCCATCAGACCTCAGATCAGCAGAATGTGCCCCCATCAGACCTCAGATCAGCAGAATGTGCCCCCATCATACCTCAAATCAGCAGAATGTGCCCCCATCATACCTCAAATCAGCAGAATGTGCCCCCCTCATACCTCAAATCAGCAGAATGTGCCCCCATCATACCTCAAATCAGCAGAATGTGCCCCCATCATACCTCAAATCAGCAGAATGTGCCCCCATCATACCTAAAATCAGCAGAATGTGCCCCCATCAGACCTCACATCAGCAGAATGTGCCCCCATCAGACCTCATATCATGCCCCCATCAGACCTCAGATCAGCAGAATGTGCCCCCATCATACCTCAAATCAGCAGAATGTGCCCCCATAAGACCTCACATCAGCAGAATGTGCCCCCATAAGACCTCACATCAGCAGAATGTGCCCCCATCAGACCTCACATCAGCAGAATGTGCCCCCATCAGACCTCAGATTAGCGTCTTGTGCCCCTATCAGACCTCAGATCAGCCCACCCAGCCACTTATAAAGACCATACTTACCGTACCTGTTCTGCGCTGCCGCTGCCGTCCGGTCCCACGCTCCGCGCTCTTCTCTCTTCCCTGCCGGCTCGCACTATGACCTGACGCTGCGCTGCAGCGTCAGGTCATAGTGCGTGCCGGCAGGGAAGAGAGAAGAGCGCGGAGCGTGGGATCGGACGGCAGCGCAGAACAGGTACGGTAAGTATGGTCTTTATAAGTGGCTGGGTGGGCTGATCTGAGGTCTGATGGGGGTCCCTACGTACAAGTGAGCGCTTCCTTATGGAAGCGCTCACTTGTATTCGCCCTATAAGACGCACAGCATTTTTCCCCCTACTTTTGGGGGAAAAAAAGTGCGTCTTATAGGGCGAAAAATACGGATTAAAAAATAAATACCTAAATAACATTAAATATAAACATCATGGGTATCACCACGACCGAAAACGCCCATACTTTTAAAATATCAAAAAAAATTTCCAATAAGGCAAATTGCCAAATGGTCAAAATGGCCGATTTACCATTTTTTCACTACTTCTCTTACCCAAAAAAATGTGATAAAATATGATCAAAAAGTCACGCACACTCCAAAATGGTATCAATAAAAACTATGGATTGTCCAACAAAAAATTAGCCCCTAAACAGCTCAGTTTATGTAACTAAGAATATGACGATGTAAGAAAAAAACATTTTTTTTTTCAAAGTTTAAATTTATTTTTACACTATTTAAACATAACAAACCTACACATATGGAGTATCGTTGTAATCGTACTGACCCAGAGAACGAAGGGCATGGGTCAGTTTTGCCACAAACGGAACGCCGTGGGAACAAAACCTGTAAAATGGTGGAGGAATTGCGTTTTTTTTTCCAATTCCCCCTATTTGGAATTTTTTTTACCGCTTCCCACTACATTTTATGCCATAATTAATGGCGGCATTAGAAAGTACAACTTGTCCCGCAAAAAATAAGCCCCCATACAGGGCTCACAGAAAATAGGGAAGAAAAATGAAAACGCAAAACCGAAAAAAACACTGGTACTAAAAGGGTTATACCATGTGAAGTGAGAAAAAGCAAAATCGCATACAAAGGCTGCACATCTCAATGTTAAAATCTATAATTTATTTAGCAAAATAAGTTAAAACCACAGTATACAATTACGACCATGTGTTAGGACAAAGCAATAAGTCCAATGTTACTATGTTACATCCCTATAATCACCAAGTCCTAAATATGGACAAATGTAGGCCACCAAAGAAATACTAAATTCATAATATGCAATAAATATGACATCAAAATAATGCATCTACTCATCAAATGTAGATACAGACAGGCATGGTGCATAGGTACAGCGCCCCATGTGTATCACTGGGTAAACCAGCTTCCCCAGGGGTCTCTGAGTCAATGCTACTGTGTCCAAAGTATATATGCTAGTAATTAGAAAGAGATAATAATCACCTGTTAGAACGTACATGAAGGAGGACAAGGGAATAAAATAATGGAATAAAATAATGGCGGATCGGCGTCCCTGGTGCATAGTCCCAGCGAAGAGAAGCTTAGTGAGGAAAGTCAGCAGCTGCAGGCCAGCACAGATTTGGAGGAGAGTTCCACTGTGTCCTCTCTTAGACGTGCAACTAGAGATGATGACAGTCAGGCGGCAGCACGTGTTGCAAACGGTCAGGGACATGGCTATAAGACTGGCGAGGGTGACATAAGTGATGAAAAGACATTAGTGGATGATGATGTAGGCGATCACACGTGGGAGCCGGGCAGCAGCAGAGTGGTAGAGTGCCGATTAGCCAGCAGGGTGGACCGGTGGGAGGTCTGGAGCCAAATGTGCCCAGGGTAGACAGTCTGCTACTCAGGAGCCTACTTGTCAGAAAATTACTAGTGGTGCACGGGTTCATAAAGGCAGAGGCAGGCAGTCAGCACTGAGTATGGAGGGTAAAATGTCATACTTGGCAGTGTGGGAATTTTTTATCAAGTCGCTGGAGGATGTTAGTGTGGCGATATTCAGGATATGTGGGAAAAAAGTGAAGCACACAGTCCAGGGTTGCCAACCGTCCAGAAATTTCTGGACAGTCCGTAAAAATAGGTGACTTTTTTCATGTGTCCGTGAAAAAAATTCATTATAATTGTTTTAGAGCTCACAGTAAATTATGGTAATGAGTTATTATCAGTATATTGAGCTATAGACATGTATCACTTATAATCTTCATCATTCATTATGGTTTTCCAATATGTCCGTAAAAGATGTTGGCCGTCCGTGATTTTGGGATAAGTTGTCCAGAAAAAAGAAAAGCTCTGGTTGGCAACCCTGACACAGTCAGGTTGCTAATTTTGACAACACAGCCCTGCTCCAACAGATGGAGCATCACAATAAAGTGGCCTGGTAAAACCGTGGCGCTAATTTAGTTGTACACAAGTATATTGAGCAGAAGGTGAACCAGTCCTTAAGCCTGTTCATGTATGGTAAAGTTCATGCCAGACGTGTGGAGCTGTAACTATGGTCACTGACGATGTATGTCCTTTACAGCCCACTGGATAAATGTGGTTCTGGCTCAGGCACACCAGCAACTTGGCCAAGTGATGGCAATGCTGTCTCTGCTTTGTAATTGTAGGATTTTTGTGCCATTGTCCTCCTCTGCCTCCTTATCCTTCTTTTTCTCCTTAACATCCACCTCAGCTTCCACTGTAGGCACAGTTTCCTCCAGTGGTCCTCCAGCATACCACCTATGCAAAGCACAGCGTTGTCACACGGTTCTGCACCTGGTCAGCCTAGGCAAGCTGAGTCATATCAGGGAAGAACTGATCCGCCTCATCAACCAAAAAAAAAAAAAATCGAATCCTGACTGTATCTTCGCCAACCAGAGATAGGAACCGCACTGACCCATGCACCCTGCATGTTTTTAGTCTTGTTGTCACGCGGTTGCCTTCCACTGAACTGCAAGAGCTATTAAAAATGTCCAGGAAACTTTTTATACACTTCAGCCACTCTTACCATGCACAACACACCCTCCTTGAGCTGCAAAGGCAGAATGGTATATCCATACAGCCCCTCATATGCGATGTTTCCACACGTTGGAACTCCACCCTCCACATGTTGGACCGACTGTATGAGCAATGGAAACCTATGACCGATTTCTGGATGATGCAGACAGACAGGACTACTACCCGGTGTAACTTTGATTATGATGTCATTCCACCTTTATGTCCTGGAGGGACCTGCTGCCTTTAATGCCATCTGCCCCTACTGTGATCTGCTACCATCTTGTGCTGTTACTGCCACATCTGTTGCTCCCCTCCCTACTCTGTTCTGGGGCCACTATTGTCACCCTTCATGCTGTTGTCACCCTCACCAGTCTGTTTTGGGGCCTCTAGTGCCCCTGTTTGGCCATGTTGACATCATTGTTTATTTTTCTATTCTTCTGATTCATCAGAATCCAGGCAATCCAGGGTCAGAGGCTCCAGCTGTGGCTTCTCCCTGAAACAGAGGGTGCCATCTGGTGACTCTTGTAGGCAGTGCATGCATCCTGCGCCTGCTGGTTCCTCCGGCCAAACTTCTGGTGGTGATGCAGGTACCAGGGGCTTAGACAATAAGGTAACCCCGGTGGCTGATCCCCCACGTATAGGCTGTGACGGGCTTGGGGCAGGTAAGACCATTTCACAGACCTGCAGCCCACAAAGTACTCCTTGCCATCCTCGTCGTCCGCAAGGAAGCCACAGCCTCGCTCGACTGAAAACCACAGGACGGTTCCTTTACGCCGTTCCAGTGTAGGGTCTCCCGGCCTCGAATGGTCCAGCACTTGGATGACCCAGTCCTCTACCGCATTCGCAAGAAGAATGCGTACGTAGGGTTAGCGTTCAAAATTTTAAGAACATTTACAAATCGTACAAAGCGAATCTGAATAAATCCGGATTTGCTTTGGAGTAGGAAAAAAGGAGGATTCGTAATGAATCTACGAAGCGGCGAATAGATTCGCTCATCTCTAAAAAAAAAAAAAAAAAAAAAAAAGGTACTTCTTTTGACACAGGTTGATCAAAACTGAAGATGCCTGCTGAACTACTACTTATTATTTTGGTGCAGATTACATTGCAAAACAGATCTGCTGGAGGCCCCTCTCTTTTCTTTCTGTTATGTCTACCAGAAGTACTTCAGATGCCAAAATCTCCTATTGTCCTCGTAATTTGGCAACCAGGATGGAACCCTAACGTAGCATTTATCCCACCGGAGGAGCTTACAGATATGCTTCAAGAGGTCTAAAGAGCCCCTTGGACCCTTCAGACCTCCTAGGGTCCACACTGTCCGAAACTACAGCATGAAGAACTCCCAGCGGCAAGTATCCTGTAGGCCATCCGGAGTACATAGTCAAGACCATCTTCTTACTCCCAACCAGGAGCTTTTTAGGGCTTTGTTGATGCACCATACCTCCTGTAGGCCATCCAAACAAGTATCCTGTAGGCCATCCGGAGTACATAGTCAAGACCATCTTTTTACTCCCAACCAGGAGCCTTTTAGGGCTTTGTTGATGCACCATACCTCCTGTAGGCCATCCAAACAATATAGTCTATCCCATATTTTAACTCCTAACCAGAAGGCTTAAAGGGCTTTGTTGGTATGCCATACCTCCTGTGGGCCTTCTAGACAATATCATCCAGCCCATTTTCTCACTCCCCACCTGGAGCACTATAGGGCTTTGCTGGTGTTCTATGCATTCTGTAGGCCATTAAACTTGAAACTTGTCAACCAGGCATAGCCACAGAATTAGTTCATCATGCATGCATAGTCACCAAGTTAGACAACCATCCAGACATGGCAGCACCTCGGACACGGCAGGTCACATACACACCCACTCAGAGCCCAAGTACAGTCATCCAAACATATTTGCCATCAAGACATGGCCACACATGGTGCCAGCCATCCAGACAGGGCTGAACAAGCCACCAGCCATCCAGACATGGCTGCAAAAGTCGGTAGCCATCCAGACACGACTGCACAAGTAGGCAGCCAATCAAACACAACTGCACCACAAGCAATGTATAGCTGCAGGAGTAGTCATTCCAGCAAGCATAAACACAAAAGCAATCAGCTACATAGGTATCGAGGCACATGAAATTATTCACCCCACCACAAAGTCCATCGGTTATTTCCCCAGGCCGCCCAGGCTCAAAGGCAGCCAGCCAGAAAGGCAGACAGGTCCAGGCTCAGACAGCCAGCCTGCAAAGGCAGCCAGCCAGATAGGCCCAGGCTCCCAGGCAGTGAGCCAGACACGCCCAGGCTCACAGGAAGCCCTACAGGCATGGACCCAAAGGACAGCCAGCCCTACAGGCCGTTCAGCCAAGGAGGCATAGATGCAAAGGCCAGAAAGACCTGAAATCAATCATCCAGTCCCTGAAGCCATCCGGCATTCATCTAGGCCATGAAGCCATGAGGCAGCCAACCAGGCCTTGACTCCAAAGAGTATCAAAGATTCAACTGTATCAACCATGCTAAAGGCAGCAAACCCATATGGATTAGGGCGAGCACCAGATTCACACCAACCACATGACAAATATTTGCTGTGTAACCCAACTTCAATCCATCATAAGGTGTTCCTTCTTTCACAGCCTCGATTTGATGCTCCCAGCTTCTCTGTCCACAGGACAGGAAACCACACTGAAGGAAGAAGTGGGTGTTCACTTTTTAATTGCTCTGAGGCTTCCTGTCCAACTGTGGGGGAAGCTCCATCTCTCTATGGTGCTCTTCAGATTTGATGACTTCTCTGAGGTAAATACAGCCTCTGCGGAATCAGTTTTGGGGACAGCATCCTATACTTAGAGATTAAAGGGGTTCTCCGGGAATTAAGAAAATGAAAAAACTTAATTTATGATAAATATATTCCTAAATACCTTTCATTAGTTATAATGGCTAATTTTGTCTGGGGAGTGATCATTAAGAGAAATAAAATGGCCGCTGTCCTATTAGTACACACAGAACCTGTCCTAATCACACAGGAGGACAAGTTACTTCACAACACTGAGATAAAGAGGCTCTCTGCTCTGCTTGTCAGTATAAAGCTGATATGATCTTCAGCTGATACCCTGTAGGAATGGAGTTCATGAGGAGGTGGGGATAATGATCAGTAGTACTTGTATGCAGTCTCCATTACCACAGTCTGTCCTGTCTGTCCTCTCTGTACTTCATTTCTCCTCATGAACTAAATTCCCCAGAGATTCAGCTAAAGATCTTATCATCTGTATTCAGGACCATAATCCCTGACAAGCAGGGCAGAGAGGAGGATGAGGCAGCTCTTTACCTCAGTGTTGTGAAGTAACTTCTCCTCCTGTGTGATTAGGACAGGTTTTGTGTGTACTGACAGGACGGCGGCCATTTTGTTTCCTCTGATGATTGCTCCTTAGACAACATGAGCCATTATAAATAATGAAAGGTATTTGGGAATATATTTATTATAAGGTAATATTTAGGTATTTTCATTTTCTTAATTCCTGGAGAACCCCTTTAACCGTCTAAACTTTTGTTTCAATCATTCATCCAGGGCTGGATGAGCAGGAAAACTTCCCTTGGTTCAAGCAAGGTAGAAAGTATCTCACATTTAAAGGGGTTGTCTCACTTCAGCAAATTGCATTTATCATGTAGAGAAAGTTAATACAAGGCATTTACTAATGTATTGTTATTATCCATATTGCTTCCCTTGCAGGCTGGATTACTTTTTCCATCATATTATACACTGCTCATTTCCATGGTTACAGACCACCCTGCAGGGGCGGATTGGCCATAGACCTTACAGGGAAATTTCCCGGTGGGCCGATGCCCAGCCCTTCTCACAGCCGGCTTGTGGAACTTTTGGGGACATATTTGTGCTGCTGGCAGTATTTTATGATGGACCCAACTACAAAATGGGGCCACTTTTAGTATTTTTTCCAGGGCCGCTTTAAGTTCCCAGTCCCGCCCCAGCCACCCTGTAATCCATCAGTAGTGGTCAAGCTTGCACACTATAGGAAAAAGTATCAGCCTCTCTGGTGGCCGGGACCATGGGAGCGCACATAGGCTAGTGGTTTTTCCTATATTGTGCAATCTAGGCCACCACTGATGGTATCAGTTATAATGGTGTCATTTTGGGGCACACATAACGTTCTGATTAACTTTTATTAACTCTTTCTGGGAGGTAGATGGGAAAAAACAGCAATACTGCCACTGACTTTTTACATGATAAATTTTACAGCATTCATTCTTCGTTATAAATACTGTAACATAATATCTTTATTCTCTGGGTCAGTATGATCACTTTTCTGCCATTTTTTTTAAATGGCATTTACCGTAGGGGATAATTTACATGATGCCAAACATATGGGGGAGATTTTCATTAGAAAAAAAGCATTTTTTATGTTTTTTTTTTCTTTTTTTACTTTTTTTTATCATTTAATAGTCCCACAAGGGACTTTTGATTGCTTTTAAAATACAATCCACTATCCCTTTAACAGTCAAGGCAGGCTTGGGGCCTATACCAGGCCCCAGCCTTTACACATTGGCACTCCACGATTGCATTTGCGGGCTGCTGCCGATGGGAGACAGAGTCTGCTTCCTCTGTCACTACTTACATGTAGTGGGTGCCATTGCCAGCACCATGTAAGGGGTTAAATAGTCTGGACTGGCACTCCTGCCGGTCCAGGCTGTTATAGCAGGAGTTCGGCTGTTAAGTGAGAGCTGAGTCCGTGCAGAGCTGAGACTGGGCTGCGTGAAAAGGCAGCGGCCCAGCCTAAGGCCCCTTTGTCAGGGCTGGGATACACAGATAAGGGGAAGTGATCCCTAAGCTTAATCCCAACCCCTTTCCCTGCCTATTGCCTACTCAGGCTAACCCCTGAGTCGACAACCTGAAGACTCGAAATACACTAGCAAAAGTGCAGGGGTAGGGAAAACAAACAAGACAGACAAAGAAGAACCAAAATGGATAGTCAGATAGCCATGTCAAAACCAGGAGAGTACGTCAGGAACAAAATCAGCAAGCCAAGAGTAGTCACAAAACACGCCAAAGGTCAAAGAACAAACTAGAATCTAAACTGCAGAGCACAAATGACAAACCAGGTGGTAGCAAGGAGACTCCAAACACTGGCAGCAAGGCTCACCTTTGAGGTCCTTAAATACCTAGCAGACCCCACCCAACCAGCTGACTGGGAGTAGAATGCAAGGAACAAAACTTAACACATGAGATACCAGATGAACCAGAAAATAAACACAGACTATATTGCTTGCGTTTTCCGGCGACCAGTAACAGGCCGCGAGCGAGTGTGCGCACCAGCCACGTCCCTGGCACTTATGATCGTCGCGCGCGTCCCCTGCCTGGGACGCGCATCCACAGCCAGAGACCATCGGCTGGAGGAGGAGCCTGACGAAATAGCGGAAGAAGCCTGGTCACGGGCAACCACATCGCCACCAGAGTCAGAGACAGGACCAGCAGAACGGGTGCAATGACTGCCAGTCCTGACAGTACCCCCCCTCCAGGAGGGGCCTCCTGACCCTTCTAACTCAGAGATGGTTTAGAAGGATGACTCTGGTGAAACAATCTCACTAACCGGGGCGCATGCACATCCCTAGCAGGGACCCAAGACCTATCTTCTGGACCGAATCCCTTCCAATGGATGAGGTACTGAAGGGAATTCCTCACCAACCTAGAGTCAAGAACCCTCTCCACCTCATACTCAAGATCTCCATCCACAACAGACGGAGAGGGAGGGTCAGGGAGGGGTACAACAGGGTCAACATAGCGCTTTAGCAGATTTTTATGAAAAGTATTGTGGACCCGCCATTCAGGGGGCAACGCAACCTTGAAAGATACAGGATTAAACACATGACAAAAGGACCGATGAACCTAGGAGCAAATTTCAGAGACGGAACCTTCAATTTGAGGCTTTTTAGTAGACAACAAGACTTTATCACCCACAACAAAAGTTTCAGAGACAGTATGTTTATTCCTGGAATGGTGGACCATTTGGCTTTGTGATTTTTTCAAGTTCTGCTGAACTCGTGACCACACTGTGCACAGTTGGTTAGTTATGGATTCTGCCCGAGGAGTATCAGAAACAGAACACGATGAGAAAGAAAACCTGGGGTGAAAACCATAATTACAGTAAAAGGGTGATGTGAGTGTGGATGAACTAGTGTGATTGTTGATAGCAAATTCGGCTAGCAGAAAATATGAGGCCCACTGATGCTGACAGTCAGAGATAAAAAGAAGAAGGTACTGGATCAGCTCCTGATTCATCCTCTCCGTCTGCCCATTGGTTTCAGGGTGAAAGGCAGAAGAAAAAGGACAATTTAACCTCTAATTTAGAACAGAAAGCTTGCCAAAACTTAGCCACAAATTGTACCCCCCTGTCGGATACCACCTCATCAGGAATACCATGGAGACGAACCACATGCTGGATAAATAGATCAGCCAATTCTTCCGCTGATGTCAGCTTTTTCAACAGAATGAAGTGACCCATTTTAGAGAAACGATCCACCACCACCCAAATTACAGTGCACCCCTGAGATGGTGGCAAATCGGTAACAAAGTCCATGGAAATGTTAGACCAGGGTTTGTCTGGCACTGGGAGCGGGAGAAGAGGTCCCTCAGGACGTCTCATGGGGATCTTTCCCCGCGCACAGACTTGACAAGCCTGAACAAAAGCATAAACGTCAGCATGCATACGTGGCCACCAATAATTTTGTTTCAGTAAATTTAATGTTCCCCGAACACCTGGGTGACCTGCTAGCACTGAACAATGTGTCTCCTCTAACACTCTCAAACGGCAAGACATAGGAACAAACAATTTGCCTTCCGGAAGGTCTTTTAGGAGCAGAATTTTGTTCAGCAAGAATTTGAGGTGAGAGGAGACAGCTGCCAGTACAATACCTGGAGGTAAAATGTTACCAGACTCAGACTCCGAACCCTCAGGAATACCGAAACTCCGGGATAAAGCATCAGCTTTAACATTTTTTGTACCCGGTCGGTAGGTAACAACAAAATTAAAACGTGAGAAAAACAAGGCCCATCTGGCCTGACGAGCATTGAGACGTTTTGCATTATCAAGATACACACGGTTTTTATGGTCTGTGATCACTGTCACTGGGTGAAAAGCTCCCTCCAAGAAATGGCGCCATACTTCAAAAGCCCATTTGATGGCAAGGAGCTCGCCATTCCCAATATCATAATTTCTCTCACATGCAGAGAATTTTTTAGAGAAAAATGCACATGGCCTGAGGTTTGTGGTTTGTGAGAGCAGAAGACCCTTGAGATAATACTGCCCCTACACCAACCTCAGAAGCATCTACCTCTACAATGAAGGGTTGAGAGAGATCAGGCTGAATCAACACAGGGGCTGTAGAAAAAGCTTTCTTAAGCTCCTCAAACGCAGAGTATGCTGCAGGAGACCAGTTGCTAGGGTCACCCCCCTTGCGGGTAAGATCCGTGAGTGGTTTGGCGATTACGGAAAAGTTTTTTTATAAAGTTTCTGTAGTAATTGGCAAAACCTAGAAACCGTTGAAGGGATTTTAAGTCAGTGGGACGGACTCAATCTGCAATTGCCTGAACCTTACACGGATCCATCTGTACATCGGAAGGAGTGACCACATAACCCAGAAATGAAACCTTTTGCACACAAAAAATAAATTTTTCCAACTTAGCAAACAAAGAGTTTTTTCGCAACCGGGACAACACAAGGCGAAGATGTGTGGTCAGATCTGGAGAAAAAAATCAGGATGTCATCCAGATAGACCACCATAAAGACCCCAATAAAATCATGAAAAATTGTATTCATAAAACCTTGGAAGACTGCCGGGGTATTACTCAGACCGAAAGGCATAACAAGATATTCGAAGTGCCCCAGTGGTGTGTTAAAAGCAGTCTTCCATTCATCTCCTTTCCGAATCAGATTATACGCTCCCCTTAGATCTTAATTTGTAGAACCAATTGGCCCCAGAAACCTGATTCAGAAGGTCCGGAATAAGAGGAAGAGGTCCAGAGTTCTTGACCGTGATTTTATTTAATTCGCAGTAATCAATACATGGCCTTAACCCACCATCTTTTTTCTCCACAAAAAAGAACCTAGCCCCCGTTGGGGACTCAGAAGGTCTAATATACCCAATAGCCAAGCTTTCATCAATATACTGCCTAAGTGACTCTCTTTCAGGTACAGACAGATTATAAATACGACCCTTAGGCAGCTTGACTTTGGGCAAGAGATCTATTTTACAGTCAAAATCCCTATGAGGAGGAAGGACTTGAGACAGGGGTTTGGAGAAAACATCCGCGAAATCAGAGATAAACTCCGGGATCCCAGCATCACATGCAATCGTGGTACAGAGTGAGACCTGAGACATATGGGCCTTACACTGATGACCCCAGCGAACAAGATCCAGTGTACCCCAGTCAATAACTGGATTATGTTCCTGGAGCCAAGGTATCCCCAGGATAACTTTCACCGACAAATTTTTCATAACCAGAAAAGAACAATATTCTATGTGTAGTGCACCCACCACCAATTTTATCTCAGGGGTGTGGAATTTGACCAAACCAGCACGCAATGGGGTCATATCCACACTTGATACTAGGATAGGAGGGGACAACGGAATCATGGAAGACAAAACCTGGGAAACAAAATCGTAGTCCATGAAATTAGCAGCTGCACCAGAATCCAAAAAAGCCTGACCAGAGCATGAGGCTGACTGGACTTCAATGGTGCAGGGCAAGAACATTTTAGAAATTTTTGGGAGTACCTGAGCTCCAAGGCAATCCTCCCGATAACTGCCTAGGAGCGGAAGTTTTTCCTGCTGTGACTTCTTGTGACAGGCATTAAGCTGATGTTCAGGACTCCCGCAGTAGAAACATAGTCGATTCCTCAGGCGATGTTCCCTCCTCTGCTCAGGTGTGATACCACCGAGTTCCATGAGTTCAGGTCCAGATTGACTTGAGACCGGATTGAGGACCGACTAAGAGGCAGGGGATCCCTGAGGAGACCGCCTGGACCTCAGGCATTTATCTGCCCGGATGGCTAGGGTCATGGCTTCGTCAAGGGTCTTAGGTTCAACATGAGCTAACAAAAAATCTTTTACACAGTCAGAAAGGCCAGTCATGAACAGGTCTTTCAAGGCTAGATCTTTCCAACCCGAGTCCGTGACGTACTGTCTAAACGTAGCACAATATTCCTCTGCCATTTGTCTACCCTGGCAGAGAGACAACAAGTGGGAAACAGGTAACGCAGGGCGGTCTGGTTCATCATAAATCTGACCCAGGGCAGAGAGAAAGTCATTTAAACTGGAAAGCAAAGGTGAGTCAGAAGGTAAAGAAAAAGCCCAAGTTTGTGGGTCGCCCCGCAGGAGGGACATCACCAACCCCACCTTTTGTGCTTCTGTCCCGGAAGACCGAGGTCGTAACGAAAAATACAATTTACATCCTTCCCGAAACAACAAAAATATCTTACAGTGACCAAAAAAAAGGTCGGGAACCTTAGGTTTGGGTGCAGGTGTCGGAGCCACGGTAGATGGCACTGGGGCCGATGCCTGCATTTTTTCCTGAACCTGAAGGCTAGAAGACATATTTAGAACCAAATTGGTCAAGGCCTGGACCTGTGAGACCACAACTGACATTTGCTCCATGGGTGGAATACAGGTTGCAGGCCTATTTTTGGGCCAGTGTTTCTGTCAGGGCTGGGATACACAGATAAGGGGAAGTGATCCCTAAGCTTAATCCCAACCCCTTTCCGTGCCTATTGCCTACTCTGGCTAACCCCTGAGTCGACAACCTGAAGACTCGAAATACACTAGCAAAAGTGCAGGGGTAGGGAAAACAAACAAGACAGACAAACAAGAACCAAAATGGATAGTCAGATAGCCGCGTCAAAACCAGGAGAGTACGTCAGGAACAAAATCAGCAAGCCAAGAGTAGTCACAAAACACGCCAAGGGTCAAAGAACAAACTAGAATCTAAACTGCAGAGCACAAATGACAAACCAGGTAGTAGCAAGGAGACTCCAAACACTGGCAGCAAGGCTCACATTTGAGGTCCTTAAATACCTAGCAGACCCCACCCAACCAGCTGACTGGGAGGAGAATGCAAGGAACAAAACTTAACACATGAGATACCAGATGAACCAGAAAATAAACACAGACTATATTGCTTGCGTTTTCCGGCGACCAGTAACAGGCCGCGAGCGAGTGTGCGCACCAGCCACGTCCCTGGCACTTATGATCGTCGCGTGCGTCCCCTGCCTGGAACGCGCATCCACAGCCAGAGACCGTCGGCTGGAGGAGGAGCCTGACGAAATAGCGGAAGAAGCCTCGCCATGGGCAACCACATCGCCACCAGAGTCAGAGACAGGACCAGCAGAACAGGTGCAATGACTGCCAGTCCTGACACCCTTAGTGACCACCGTAAAAAAGGTGTATTGATAGTCACGAAGGGGTTAAAAAGACAAACATTGTGACTAAAGCAAAATACTATGGGGAGAAATAATTTTTCATTTTCACAGTTCAATGTTAATAAATTCTATGAAATACCCTGAATTGCATGAGTGTTGTTTACAAAATGGAGTAATTTCTTGGGGGTTTTAATGTACTGGTACCTCATGGGCTCTGCAAATGCAGCATGGCGGCCGAAAAGCAATCCAGCAAAACCTGCACTTTAATAGACGAATGGTGCCCTTTTCATTTTGAGCCCTACAACGTCCCCAAAGAGCAGTTTGTAACCACATATAAGTTATTGCCATACTCAGGAGACATAGTATAACAATACATTTTCTCCTGTTAACAGTATTTTTCACCCTATAAGACGCACCGGCCCATAAGACGCACCTAGGTTTTAGAGGAGGACAACAAGAAAAAAAATATTTTTCATTAGATCTCAGGTCAGATCACCAATCAGACCCTCAATGTTAATCAGACCTAAGCTGGCAGCCCCAATAAGACCCCCAATGTTAATAAGACCCCAATAAGACCTCAGATCAGAACCCCAATCAGACCTCAGCTTAGACCCCAATGTGAATGACTCCCAATCAGACCTCATATCAGCCCCCCATATGTTTTTCACCAGCCCCCATTGCCTTTCATCAGCCTCCATTGCCTTTCATGAGCCTCCATTGCCTTTCATGAGCCCCCAGCCGCCATAAATTAGCCCCCAGCCACCATAAATTAGCCCCCAGCTGCCATAAATTAGCCCCCAGTCGCCATAAATATGCCCCCAGCCGCCATAAATATGCCCCCAGCCGCCATAAATATGCCCCCAGCCGCCATAAATTAGCCCCCAGCCACCATAAATTAGCCCCCAGCCGCCATAAATATGCCCCCAGCAGCATTACATGAGCCCCCCTTTGCCTCCTGTTTTATAAAATAAATAAAGCACTTACCTCTCCTGCTCTGGGACATCGCCGCTCCTCTCTGTCCGCGCTCTGCCTTCCCGCTGCCGCCGGCTCTGCTGTGAACTGGCGCGCACAGCGTGAGGTCACAGAGCGCCCTCACGCTGTGCGCAGCACTGCACAGCCGACAGACGAGTGGAGGACCAGGAAGCGGTGAGTACAGAGTCTTCAGCGCTTCCTGGTCCTCCGGTGCTAATGAGCGCTTCCAGAATGTGTCTCGTTTTGTAACAGTAGTTTGTCAAGGTCACCCCCCCTCCCCCACCCCCCGTTGTGATATACGGACATTCTGAATTCCCTGAAAATGTAGTGTATTGGGATCATCTCCATGTTGTGTGTTTACTAGTGTTGATCAAGCACCAAAGTGCTCGGGTGCTCTGGTGCTCGGGTAGAACACTTGGTGAAGCTCGAGTGCTCTACAGAGCACCCGAGCACATTGGAAGTCAATGGGAGAACCAGAGCACTAAACCAGGCACCCCCTGCTCTGAAGAGGGGAGGGTGTCTGGTTCACAGGAAAAGGTCAGAAAATGATGGAAACACCACTAAAATGGTTTGGGAACAGCATGGGAAGGATGTCTGGATGCATCTTGGATTCCCAAGTTGCTGCTGGGAACGATGTTTCCGAGTATTACGCCACTTTTACAGAATGACAATAATACGCCCAAAACCGAAGATAAAATCGATTTGAGAGGAAAAATTGTTAGGAAATTACACTGAATGTCACAGGTATTTAGGATGTTCAAACGTTATACAGCAGACGTAGCACAGGTAATGTCGCCTTGATTAGCGGCAGATAAAAATACACTGAATGTCACAGGTATTTAGGATGTTCAAACGTTATACAGCAGACGCAGCGCAGGTAATGTCGCTGTCACCAACAGCAGAAAAAATTACACCGAATGTCACAAATATTTAGAATGCGCAAACATTATACAGCAGACGTAGCGCAGGGAATATTGCCGTCACTAACGGCAGCAAAATATACACTGGATGTCACAGGTATTTAGGAGTCCCAAACGTTATACAGCAGATGCAGTGCAGTTAATGTCACCTTGATTAGTGTCAGAAAATAATACACTGAATGTCACAGGTATTTAGGATGTTCAAACGTTATACAGCAGACGTAGCGCAGGGAATATCGCTTTCACTGACAGCAGAAAAAAATACACTGCATGTCACAGGTATTTAGGATGTTCAAACGTCATACAGCAGACGTAGCACAGGGAATATCGCTGTCACCAACAGCAGGAAAAATGTCACCGAATGTCAGAAATATTAAGAATGCGCAAGCGTTATACAGCAGATGCAGCACAGGTAATGTCGCCTTGATTAGCGGAAAAAATTACACCGGATGTCAGGTATTTAGGATACACAAACGTTATACAGCACACACAGCACAGGTGGTGTTAAGGTAAGGGAATTTTGCCCCCAAAAAATATAGCAGCTAGATATAACAATAGTCCTTAAAAGGACTTTTGGGTCTTTTAAACAGAAAAACTAGCGCTGCCTGGCCAATTTCTATCCCTACACTATCTGTCCCTCCTTGCAGCAGCTCTCCCTGACTATATAGCACCCGATGACGCGTTCCTGGCCAGCCAAAAACTGTAAGGCCAGTAGCCAACATGGCTACGGGATTACAGTGAATGCCAGTACTTGCCTGCACGCTGATTGGCTGCGTAGCAGCCAAGAAACGTGCGGGGAGGGGACTCGAGCATGCTCGCCCAACACTAGTGTTGACATGTCGCGCCACCGAGGTGTCACGTTCATTACGAATGTCACCCAGGTGTTCTCCAATCCTCCGCCTTAGTTCACGAATGGTCTAGCCGACATACTTCTACATCTCTGATAAGCTGCCATTGCCTGACCCTGCTGAGGTGGTCTGGTGCATGATGAAATTATTCAAGGCTTTACACTGCTCTTACAAGCATTCTAGCATATGCACGGTGGAATTTCAGCGAGTTGTAGAATGTCGCAGATCAAGAGGTGTAATGGCAGACCGTTCACTGTGAGTCTAGCAGGGCATTCTTTTGCCACATGACTGAAATGTAGTGTTAAGCGAGCATGCTCGGCCGAACTCACTGTTTGGCCGAACATGCCTACGCTCGGGTCCACTCGGTGTTCGGCCGAACACCGAGTGTACTCAAGCACAATGCTCGAGTCTCTTCCCCGCACTGTAATGTACGCTAATGCGTACGAATTTGTATGCTTATGCGTACGCATTTGTATGCCAATGCATACGCATTGTGCGCTAATGCGTACAAATTCAGTTAATTATCATACTTTTACGAGTGAAAGGAGTAAAAGAGGAGAAGTCGCGATTGTGACCTTTTTCTATTAACCAGACACCGTCCCCTCTTCCGAGCGGGGGGTGCCTGGTTTAGTCCCATTGACTAACATTATGCTCGGGTGCTCGGCCGAGCACTCGAGCAACCCCTAGTGCTCGGCCAGAGCACCCGAGCATACGAGCACAGAGGTGCTCGCTCAACACTACTGAAATGCAATGACAGTCTTCTGGACATGGCCCTCTGCAAGCCAGTTTACTTTTTAAAAAATCATTGCATGACTGAATTTATCATGTGTGCCTTGCAGGGAGCATGTATTATATCCTCCAAATTAATAAAGATCAGCCATGATGTTTGTGTCATTGTAACAAACCACCTTGCCCACTTGTACTTGGTAAGGAGACAGTCAGGGGGATGTCTGCTGCTTGATACACTTTAGCTAGTGATCAATTGTGTGGTTACTCTCGCATATCAGCTTTAACGCGGCATAGCAACGCTTTACACTTTACACACATAATAGGAGAGAGGGGTATTGGGAATGATACTCTGCCTTGCTGCTGTTTGGGACTGGAGGATGTCCATGGAGGAGAATTTTGAGGGGGCAGATAACTGCCTGATGTGAGGACCAGACCAACACAAACGTGGAGGTGTCAACGAAAATATTATCCCAGTGGACCGTTGAACGATATGAACTGTCCCTGCCAGAAACAGCTGTTCCAGGTGTCAATGGTGGCTTGTACCATGCTACACAGTGCTGGAAATTTATTAAAACTTTTACACCACACTTCTGACATATTTTTTACCATAATTTGTTACTTTTTAAGATTTTTTGCCACAGTTTCTGGACCATGGAGGGGCAGAGATGCAACTAATTTATTAAGAGACATCTGCCTCTTAATAAATTAGGAGAATATTACTCCAGCACCGGAAGATCAAGATTGAGGTATGGGAATGCTAGAAAAAATTAACAGCTGGGCAGAAGTATGATTATCATACAGCAGAATTACATTTTAGTGAAGGTGCAGAAATCCAGCAACTTGGCTAGGTGATAGTACAGTTTGCACACAAGCTAATTGCTTATTTTAAATAGTTTTCTCATGGCCACACATTCCATTATGGATGTCTCATGATTGAGTGGAGGACAAGGAGGAGGAGGAGTCTGAGCAGTAGCAGAAGCAGCTAATGATGACAACGGCACTGTACTGCTTGGGGATACGAGCTGACTGCCACAAAGAAAACCAGAAGAAGGATGACAAACTTGTTCCGATACAGAATGCTGTTCTATTTTCTGACATGAACTGTGATGCCACTTTAAGTGTTTCAATACAGACCTGGTACCTATGTTTGAGTTTGAATGCCCACAGCTTATTTTAATCCTGCAGATCTTGCACATGTTCTGGTTTTGTGTGCTGGTCTTGTGAAGAAAAAATACCATAGAGGAGTTGCTCTCTCAGAGCTAGAGGCTGCAAAGCTTCACCTAGGTCTGGCACATTTTGAGCCTGTGCCCACAGTATCAGAAGCCTCGCCAGTTTCTAATCTGAAGCAGAAGCAGTTCTGGCTCTGTCCGTTTTTTTGGGAGGTTTTGGCCTTATGCTGCTTTTTATTGCCCCCACAGCCACCACCCTCTTCCTCTGATGTCACCTCTTTGTCAACACCCTGATCCCGCAGGTCCTGCCCAACACACAATCATTGCCATAGTCCTTACCCTCCCTGATACTTTTATCAGCCTGTGATATGTAATTGTCTGCTCCTTGGTCCCTCTTCTGATTCCCTGATCTGTAGTTGCACTGTGCCACTGTTGCTAGCACTGTCCCTTATGCCACCACAATGGCTACAAGTGCCACTATTACAACTACTGGACAGATGACTGGTTCTGCTACTGCTACTACTACCCACATTATAACTCTTGGATGATAAGGCCTGGGTCTTTTGTTTTACACTCTTATGCTTTCCAGACATTTTATTGTAAAGCCCATAATTAAAGTCACAGGTTTCCTATAACTAAAAAGTCACAGTTTTTTTTACACAGATTATTAAAGAGAATCTGTCACCAGGATAATCGCTATTGAAGTAAAGCCATGGCCTAATAGCACTTAGTACCTTATTTCCAGATGTGCCTTTGTTTGAGCAATAGATGTTTTCTATCTTCTGAAAATCCAGTTTAACATAGTAACATAGTTTATAAGGCCGAAAAAAGACATCTGTCCATCCAGTTCGGCCTGTTTTCCTACAAGTTGATCCAGAGGAAGGCAAAAAAACCCTGTGAGGTAGAACCCAGTTTTCCCCACTTTAGGGAAAAAAAATCCTTCCCGACTCCAATCAGGCAATCAGAATTACTCCCTGGATCAACGACCCCTCTCTAGTAACTATAACCTGTAATATTATTACCCTCCAAAAATACATCCAGGCCCCTCTTGAACTCTTTTAGTGAACTTACCATCACCACCTCCTCAGGCAGAGAGTTCCATAGTCTCACTGCTCTTACCGTAAAGAATCCTCTTCTATGTTTGTGTACAAACCTTTTTTCCTCCAGACGCAGAGGATGGCCCCTCGTCACAGTCACAGTCCTAGGGATAAATAGATCGTGGGAGAGATCTCTGTACTGACCTCTGATATATTTATACATATATATTTATACATATATTTATTAGATCTCCCCTCAGTCGTCTTTTTTCTAAAGTGAATAAGCCTAATTTTGATAATTTTTCTGGGTACTGTAGTCCACCCATTCCAGTTATTACTTTAGTTGCCCTCCTCTGAACCCTCTCCAGCTCTGCTATGTCTGCCTTGTTCACAGGAGCCCAGAACTGTACACAGTACTCCATGTGTGGTCTGACTAGTGATTTGTAAAGTGGCAGGACTATGTTCTCATCATGGGCATCTATGCCTCTTTTGATGCAGCCCATTATCTTATTGGCCTTGGCAGCAGCTGTCTGACACTGGTTTCTGCAGCTTAGATTTCTGTTCACTAAAATTCCTAGGTCCTTTTCTATGTCAGAGTTACCCAATATTTTACCATTTAGTATATACTGGTGACTTGCATTATTCCTTCCCATATGCATAACTTTACATTTGTCAGTGTTAAACCTCATCTGCCACTTCTCTGCCCAAGCCTCCAGTCTATCCAGATCCATCTGTAGCAGTGTACTGTCCTCTTCTGTGTTAATTACTTTACACAGTTTAGTGTCATCTGCAAAAAATTGATATTTTACTGTGCAAGCCTTCTACAAGATCATTAATAAATATATTGAAGAGAATAGGGCCCAATACTGACCCCTGTGGTACCCCACTAGTTACAGTGACCCAATCTGAGTATGTACCATTAATAACCACCCTCTGTTTTCTATCACTGAGCCAGTTACTTACCCACATACAGACATTTTCTCCCAGGCCAAGCATTCTCATCTTATATACTAACCTTTTATGTGGTACAGTGTCAAATGCTTTGGAGAAGTCCAGATATACGACATCCATTGATTCGCTGCGGTCCAGTCTAGAACTTACCTCCTCATAGAAACTGATTAAATTGGTTTGACATGACCGATCCCTCATGAAGCCATGCTGATATGGAGTAATTTGCTTATTTTCATTGAGGTACTCCAAGATAGCATCTCTTAGAAAACCTTCAAACAGTTTACCCACGACAGATGTTAAACTTACCGGCCTATAGTTCCCGGGCTCTGTTTTTGGACCCTTTTTGAATATTGGCACCACATTTGCTATGTGCCAATCCTGTGGAACACTCCCTGTCAGTATAGAGTCCTTAAATATCAGAAATAAGGGTCTGGCGATGACATTACTTAATTCTCTTAGGATACGGGGGTGTATGCCATCCGGTCCTGGCGATTTGTCTATTTTAATCTTTTTAAGACGCAGCTCTACTTCTTCCTGGGTCAGACAGGGCACTTTTAATGGGGAATTTACTTTTATATTCTGCATTTCATCTGACAGTTTATTTTCCTCAGTGAATACAGTGGAGAAAAAGATATTTAGTAGCTTTGCTTTCTCCTCATCGCTCTCTGTAACTCCCCCCTCATTACTCTGTAAGGGGCCGACACCTTCAGGTTTATACTTTTTACCATTTATATAATTAACCCCTTGAGGACAGAGCCCATTTTGGCCTTAATGTCTGGGCCAAATTTTTGAATTCTGACATGTGTCACTTTATGTGGTAATAACTTTGGAACGCTTTTACTTATCCAGGCCATTCTGAGATTGTTTTCTCGTGACACATTGTACTTCATAACAGTCATAAATTTGAGTCAATATATTTCACCCTTATTTATGAAAAAATCCCAAATTTACCAAAAATTCTGAAAAATTTGCAAATTTCCAAATTTCAATTTCTCTACTTTCAAAATACACCGTAATACCTCCAAAAATAGTTATTATTTTACATTCCCCATATGTCTACTTTATGTTGGCATCATTTTGTAAACGTCATTTTACTTTTTTAGGACGTTAGGAGGCTTAGAAGTTTAGAAGCCATTTTTCAAATTTTCACCAAATTTTCCAAAACCATTTTTTTTTAGCACCAATGCAGATATAAAGTGATTTTGAGGGGCTTACATAATGAAACCCACCATAACTGACCCCATTTTAGAAACTACACCCCTCAAATTATAAAAAACTGCTGTTACAAACTTTGTTAACCCTTGAGGTGTTCCACAAGAATTAATGGAAAATGGAGGTGAAATTTCAAAATTTCACTTTTTTCGTAGATTATTCATGTTAACATTTTTTTTCTTGCAACACAGCAAGGGTTAACAGCAAACTAAACCTCAATATACATTCCTCTGATTCTGCAGTTTACAGAAATCCCCATATGTGGTGGTAAACGTCTCTATGGGTTTGTGGCAGTGGTCAGAAGGAAAGGAGCGCCATACGGATTTTGGAGGCAAAATTTGCTAGAATAGTTTTTAGGCACCATTTTGTAATTGAGAGACCCTGACGTACCCCTACAGTGGAAACCCTCATAAAGTGACCCCATTTTGGAAACTACACCCTTCAAAGAATATATTAAGGGGGGTACTGACCACTTTGACCCCCTAAGCATTTTACGGAATTTGGAAACACTTGGCTGTGAAAATGAACATTTTTTTTCTTCCAATAAAATGTTGCTTTAGCCCCAATTTTTTTTATTTGCATAAGGGGTAACAGGAGAAAAGCCCCCCCATAATTTGTTACCCATTTTCTCCTGAATACGGCAACACCCCATATGTGGTGGTAAACTGCTGTGGGGGCACATGGCAGGACTCAGAACAGAAGGAGCGCCATATGGATTTTACAACACAGATTTTGATGGAGTGGTTTGCGGGAGCCATTGATTTTTATTTTTTTGAGTTATTGTCTTATGTGGGGGCTCATTTTTTGCAGGATGAGGTGAGGTTTTCATTGGTACCATTTTGGGGTAAATACGCCTTTTTGATCGCCTACTATTACACTTTTTGTGAGGGAAGAGGGAAAAAAATGGCTATTTTGGCATAGTTTTTTTAAAAATTTTTTTACAGAATTCGCCTGGGGGGCCATCTCATGTAATATTTTTATAGAGCAGGTTGTTACGGACGCAGCGATACCCAATATGTCCAACTTTTTTAATGTTGGAAAGTTTTACACATTAGATGCATTTTGAACAGAATAAAATATTTTTTTTGTGTTGCCATTTTCAGAGAGCCATATTTTTTTCAGTTTTCAGGCGATTGTCTCAGGTAGGGTACAGTTTTTGCGGGACAAGATGACGGTTGAATTGATACCATTTTGGGGTAATTACGCCTTTTTGATCGCCTGCTATTACACTTTTTGTGAGGGAAGAGGGGAAAAAATGGCTATTTTGGCATAGTTTTTAAAAAAAATTTTTTACAGCATTCGCCTGGGGGGCCATCTCATGTAATATTTTTATAGAGCAGGTTGTTACGGACGCAGCGATACCCAATATGTCCAACTTTTTTATTGTTGGAAAGTTTTACACATTAGATGCATTTTGAACAGAATAAAATATTTTTTTTTGTGTTGCCATTTTCAGAGAGCCATATTTTTTTCAGTTTTCAGGCGATTGTCTCAGGTAGGGTACAGTTTTTGCGGGACAAGATGACGGTTGAATTGATACCATTTTGGGGTAATTACGCCTTTTTGATCGCCTGCTATTACACTTTTTGTGAGGGAAGAGGGGAAAAAATGGCTATTTTGGCATAGTTTTTAAAAAAAATTTTTTACAGCATTCGCCTGGGGGGCCATCTCATGTAATATTTTTATAGAGCAGGTTGTTACGGACGCAGCGATACCCAATATGTCCAACTTTTTTATTGTTGGAAAGTTTTACACATTAGATGCATTTTGAACAGAATAAAATATTTTTTTTTGTGTTGCCATTTTCAGAGAGCCATATTTTTTTCAGTTTTCAGGCGATTGTCTCAGGTAGGGTACAGTTTTTGCGGGACAAGATGACGGTTGAATTGATACCATTTTGGGGTAATTACGCCTTTTTGATCGCCTGCTATTACACTTTTTGTGAGGGAAGAGGGGAAAAAATGGCTATTTTGGCATAGTTTTTAAAAAAAATTTTTTACAGCATTCGCCTGGGGGGCCATCTCATGTAATATTTTTATAGAGCAGGTTGTTACGGACGCAGCGATACCCAATATGTCCAACTTTTTTATTGTTGGAAAGTTTTACACATTAGATGCATTTTGAACAGAATAAAATATTTTTTTTTGTGTTGCCATTTTCAGAGAGCCATATTTTTTTCAGTTTTCAGGCGATTGTCTCAGGTAGGGTACAGTTTTTGCGGGACAAGATGACGGTTGAATTGATACCATTTTGGGGTAATTACGCCTTTTTGATCGCCTGCTATTACACTTTTTGTGAGGGAAGAGGGGAAAAAATGGCTATTTTGGCATAGTTTTTTTTATTTTTTTTTTACAGCATTCGCCTGGGGGGCCATCTCATGTAATATTTTTATAGAGCGGGTTATTACGGATGTGGCGATACCTAACATGTTTATGTATTGTGTGTTTTTTTATTTTTAATCAATTTTTTTTAACTTTTTTTTAACTTTTTTTTTTTTTTTCCACTTTCTTGACTCAGATCCACTTGGTTCTTCAAGAACCAGTGGGTCTGGTATTTTACAATACACTGCAGTACACTGTATAGTGTACTGCAGTGTATTTTCTTATAGCCTGTTCAAGCTCCTGCCTTTAGCAGGAGCTTGAACAGGCTTCCATGGCAAGCCAGACGAAAGCGTCTGGTTGCCATGGTAACCATCGGGACGCTGCCACAGCAGAGCAGCGTCCCGATAGAAGGGAGAGGGAGCTTCCTCCCTCTCATCTGCCCACACCATCGGCGCTGCCAGCGCACCGCAGCGCCGATGGGAGAGGGAGGGAGCGCTCCCTCCCTGTTAACCCCTTCCATACAGCGGTCCCTACGGACCGCGGCATGGAAGGGGTTAAACTGCTGACATCGGTGCTAGCACCGATGTCAGCAGTTTCAAGCAGAGTATCAGCTGTATGCTGATACTCTGCTTGCATAAGCTCGGCCATCCTGATAAATCATTGCGGGCGGCACTTGCGGCAGCCGCCCGCACATTGCGAATCTCCCCCCCCTGCCCGCCCATCTGCCCACAGCCAAAGCAGGGGGGCACAGATGATGGATGGGGCACAAAGAACACATTACCTGATTTCAGGCTGTGATCTGCAGAGTGCAGATCACAGCCTGAAACCGGGACTTGTACACTGCCGCGATCCGATTGGTTAGTCTGCACAGACTAACCAATCAGATCGATCACCGGCAAGGGACCACTCTGATTGGTCCCTTGCCGGCATTACTGGACTGTATGCTGTCCCTGACAGCAGCAGTGCAGGGGCAGAAGCTTTAATCCAAGCGTTTTGCAGCGCTTGGATTAAAGAGCTGCCATGACGTCTATACACGTGCTATCTGCACGGGGTATGTGCAGATAGGACGTATATAGCCGTATGGCTGACGTGAAGGGGTTAAAGAACATTTTAGGGTTAGTTTTACTTTCTTTGGCGATTAATCTCTCGGTCTCTAGTTTGGCTGTTTTTAATTGTCTTTTACATATTCTATTTTTTTCCGTGTAGTTTTTCAATGCTTCCTCGCTCCCCTCCTGTTTTAGTGATTTAAATGCTTTCTGTTTGTCATTTATTGCTTTCTTTACAGTTCTGTTTATCCACATTGGTTTTTTCTTGTTCCTTAACCTTTTATTCCCATAAGGTATGTACCTCTCACAATTAGATATTAGGATGCTTTTAAAAATATCCCATTTTGTGGCTGTATTTTTATTTTTGAGGACTTTGTCCCAGTTAGTTAGGTCTATGGCCTCTCTTAGTTGGCTCAATTTAGCTTTTTTGAAGTTAGGTATTTTTGTTCCTCCCTGAAGAAACGCTCTTTTGAATGACAATTGGAAAGTTATTATATTATGGTCACTATTTCCTAGGAGTCCCCCGACCTGCACATCTGTTGTTCTGTCAGGTCTATTGGTTAATACTAAGTCCAGTATGGCCGTCCCTCTAGTCGGGTCCTGAACCAGTTGGGAAAGGTAATTGTCTTTGGTTATTTCCAAGAACCTGTTTCCTTTATGAGATATACAGGTTTCAGTTTTCCAGTCTATATCTGGGTAGTTGAAATCCCCCATAATAACGACCTCATTATGATTTGCCACCTCGTCTATTTCGTTTAGAAGTAGATTTTCTATGGGCTCTGGTATACTAGGGGGTTTATAATAAACTCCTATTAGTATTTTATTATTGTTTTTGGCTCCATTTATTTCTACCCACAGTGACTCCACATCTTCATGTCCCTCACTTATATCTTCCCGCAGTGTGGGCTTTAGACAGGACTTTACATAAAGGCAGACCCCTCCCCCTCTCCGGTTTTGGCGATCCTTTCTAAAAAGACTGTAACCCTGTATGTTAACTGCCCAGTCATAGGTATCATCCAGCCATGTCTCAGTTACTCCCACTATGTCATAGTCCTCCTCACACATCACTAATTCCAGTTCACCAATTTTATTAGTCAGGCTTCTGGCATTAGTGTACATACACTTAAGAGGTCTATGTATATTTTTTACCCCCCTCTATAAATTACTATTACCTGTGAAGTGAATATCCGGGGTTTTTGGGTTACTTTGGTTGATGTTTTGCCCAATATTCTCCCTAAATTCCTCACTAATCCCAACCCCCACTAACCCCCGTATTTGGTATGCAAATTAGCCAGTAAGGTGCCCAGATGGGCATCACTCTTGCAGGAAGGAGCCCAGGCATGCCCCCTGCTAGCGCCCAAGCAGGGAGCAGGGAAAAGGGGGTCAGAGTTATGGCTTGAATGTGATGTAGGAGGCGTGCCTGGGCTCCTTCCTGTAAGAATGACGCCCATCTGGGCACCTTTCTGGCTCATTTGCATACCAAATAAACTGGATTTTCAGAAGATAGAAAACATCTATTGCTGAAACAAAGGCACATCTGGAATTAAGGTACTAAGTGCTATTAGGCCATGGCTTTACTTCAATAGCGATTATCCTGTTGACAGATTTCCTTGAAATGGTACTATCAAAATTGCAGGTGTGTTTTCTTAAAAAGACAGAGGGGAAATTAAATGTCTAAAACAGGCATAGAAAATGGTAAATGAGAAAGACCTACTGGCCCGTCCCCTACCCATGCCACGCCCACTTTTTTAGACCTGGCATGAGCGAGGAGAAATTGCAGATTGCGGTGCAAAGGACCTTTGTGCCGCAATCTGCGCCAGAAAAATGCGTATTTAGGCGTATTTCTGTTTGATAAATGACCCCCTATGTGATTAATATCACTGTTTCAATTATGTTTTTTTTTCTTTTTACTACAATGTCTATGAAACACGTGGTCTGATATAGTTGTGTTACCAGACACATTACTGCAACAATACAGTGCTTGTGGTGTAATGTCTTTGAACTGAGTTTTAATATCATACTGGTTCAACAACTAAATTTTTGTACTCAAAGAGTCTGAAATGCACAGTGTGATGCAGTAATGTTTCCTTTGACACAAATATAGCAGTGCAGTGTTTGTGGCGAATTGTCTTTCAACTAGGTGTGTAAAGTCACTGGATCAACATTGACATATTTGTAATTAAATTTCTATTACACATGTCTGGGGCAGTAATCATAGCACTAACATCAATATAAAAATGCAGAGTTTGTGGTGAATTGGCTTTTAACTAGTAGTGTAATATCACTGGTTCAACAATTACATTTTTGTACTAAAAGGTCTGAAACACAAGGTCTGATACATTAATACATCCCCCAACACAAATATAGTAATGCGGTGTTTGTTGCTAATTGTCTTTCAACTAGGTGGGTAATAACTAGGTGTGTAAGGTCACTAAGGCCTGTACTTAGGGAAGATGATACTTAAACAGTTAATTCAGCTTCACAATAAATTCAATTTAGTAAGCTCAGTTAATAGATGTTAACTCTATGGCAGAATGCGCTGTTGATGATGTGTATTTGGTTTTCAAACTTAATTTACTTCTCACCACCCTGCATCACATGGATTAAACAAAACAAACAAAGTCCTTTAACCCCTTCTGGACCCTGCCATTTTTCACCTTAACCCCTTCCCGACCACCCCCGTACTAGTACGGCACTGGCCGGGACTTTAAAGATGGCGCCCGCTCCTACACGGAGCGGGTGTGATGGCCACGGGTGACCGGCTTATCCAACTAGCAGGCACCCGCGGCTAACGTCCGCGACCGGCTAACGTGCCGATCGCAGACATTTAACACCTCGGGTGCAGCGGTCATGCCTGACCGCGGCACCCAAAGGCGGCAAACACCGGAAGCGTACGCTTCCGGTGTTGCTCTGGCTCCCCCGTGTGGCGATCAGAGGAGCCGGAGCGTGCCTGCAGCAGCAGTAAATGACAGGAGGCTGCTGCATAGGGTTTCCTATGGAGCCCTTGCCTGTAATAGGGCTCCATAGGAAAGCACTAAAATCATCATAAACTCCAATGTAAGTGCATTGGAGTCTATTATATAAGCAATCAAATGATTGCTTCTTATAGTTCCCTATGGGAACTATAAAAAAAAGTGTAAAAAAAAAAAAAAGAAAACGTAAAAGTTCAAATCACCCCCCTTTCACAAAAATAAAAATAAAAGTATTTAAAAAAATTAAAAAAAAAAACATCATGGGTATCGCCGTGTGCGAAAACGCCCATATTATAAAAAAAATATATATATTTCCCATACGGAAAAAAGCAAAACGGGAAAAAAAGCATCAAAATGGCCGATTTGCCATTTTTTGTCGCTTTTTTTTTTATTTAATAAAAAGCAATCAAAAAGTCAAACACACCCAGGTATCAATAAAAAGTTCAAATCGCCCCGCAAAAAATGAGCCCCCATACAGCTCCGTACACATAAATACCAAAAAGTTATAAGGGTCAAGAATGACCCAATTTTAGAAACTACAAAACTGGTATTCAAAATTGATTTTACAAACGTTGTTAACCCTTTAGGTGTTCCACAAGAATTAAAGAAAAATGTAGACGAAATTTTAGAATTTCACTTTTTTGGCAGATTTTCCATTTAAATCCATTTTTTTCCGGTAACAAAGCAAGTGTTAACAGCTAAACAAAACTCAATGTTTATTACCCTGATTCTGTAGTTTACAGAAACACCCCATTTGTGATCGTAAACTGCTATACGGGCACACAGCAGGGTGCAGAAGGAAAGGAACACCATATGGTTTTTGGAGGGCAGATTTCACTGGGAAAATTTTAAGTTGTCATGTCACATTTGAAGATCCCCCTGATGCACTCCTAGAGTAGAAACTCCAAAAAAGTGACCTAATTTAGGAAAGTATGGAATAAGGTGGCAGTTTTGTTGGTACTATATTAGGGTACATATGATTTTTTGTTGCTCTATATTACACTTTTTGTGAGGCAGGGTAACAAAAAGTAGCTGTTTTGGCACAGTTTTTATTTTTTGTTATTTGCAACGTTCATCTGACAGGTTAGATCATGTGAGCTTTCTATACAGCAGCTTGTTACAGACATGCCAATATCTAATATGTATACTTTTTTTTATTTATTTTTACTTTATTTTTTTACTGTGTTCACCTGAGGCCTTAGCTCATGTGATATTTTTGTACAGCAGGTTGTTACAGACGCGGAAATACTTAACATGTATACTTATTCTTATCTATGTAAGTTTTACACAATAATATCATTTTTGAAACAAAAAAAAACATTTTTTAGTGTCTCCATAGTCTCATAGAGAGCTGTAGTTTTTTATTTTTTGGGAGATTGTCTCAGTTAGGGGCTCATTTTTTACGGGATAAGGTGACGGTTAGATTGGTACTATTTTGGGGGGCATATCCCTTTTTGATCGCTTGACGTTGACATGTATGTCACTAGTCCTTAAATCACGGCCAGCTATGACGTACATGTACATCAAGGGTCCTTAAGGGGTTAAAAAAGATATCCCTGAATAAGAAATCAATAAATCAATAGTCTCTAAATATAGACAAACAAATATAAGGTCATCTCTGCCAGACATGCCAGTCATATGGCGGGACAAAAAGACATATTTACGTTGTCCTTTTTACTCACGATTTGAAGTCTCAAGTATTGTGAAGTAGGTTTTCTTGGAGCAAAAAGGCCTCAATGTCCCTATTAATTCCCTCACCTACCAGAGCACCCGCCACGAAAGGGGCGACCCCACCTCTCGGTGGCTAAAAACAGTACTCATTCCTTATGGCGAGACCTATTGGAGACGCCAGACACCTACAAGCACACATCATGCAGCTCTAGGTTATGTTACCCAAACCAGAGGGTTTTTCTATGTTTAGTCTCCATGTGAAGTCAATACCGCAGAACTTTCTAATTCGTTTTTACAAATCACCTTTTTTAATAACATTTTTGGATTTGTAATTCTGTCCCCTGATGAACCAGTTTACTTTCTGGGGAAACGCCGCGTCAGGACACAGTGGCATTTGCAACCCTTTTTGCAGTGATATCTTTTCTGGGACATTGACCTCATATACATACATGGCACCATCAGCTATCAGCAAGGTTTTAGCCACCGAGAGGTGGGGGTCGCCCCTTTCAGGGCGGGTACTCTGTTAGGTGAGGGAATTAATAGGGACACTGAGGCCTCTTTGTCCCAAGAAAACCTACAATGGTGAAAGTTAGATTGGTACTATTTTGGGGGGCATATGCCTTTTTGATCGTTTGGTGTTGCACTTTAAGTGATGTAAGGTGACAAAATGGCTTTTTTTACACTTTTTTTTTTTTTTTTTTACTGTGTTCACCTGAGGGGTTAGGTCATGTGGGATTTTTGTAGAGCAGGTTGTTACGGAGGTGGCAATACCTAACATGTATACTTTATTTTATTTATTTAAGTTTTACACAATAATATCCTTTTTGAAACAAAAAAAATCATGTTTTAGTGTCATCATGCAGCTCTAGGTTATCTGTTACCCGAACCAGAGGTTTTTTCTATCATTAGTCTCCATTTGAAGTCAATACCGCAGGACATTTTTACAAATCACTTTTTTTTATCAGCTATCAGCAAGGGTTTAGCCACCGAGAGGTGGGGTCGCCCCTTTGGGGTGGGGTGCTCTGATAGGTGAGGGAATTAATAGGGACATTGAGGCCTTTTTGCCCCAAGAAAACCTACTTCACAATACTTGAGACTTCAAATCGTGAGTAAAAAGGACAACGTAAATGTCTTTTTGTCCCGCCATAAGGAATGACTACTGTTAGAGATGAGCGAGCACTAAAATGCTCGGGTGCTCGTTATTCGAGACAAACTTTTCCGGATGCTCGGGTGCTCGTTTCGAGTAACGAACCCTATTGAAGTCAATGGGAGACTCGAGCATTTTTTGCAGGGGACCAAGGCTCTTCCTAGGGAAGGCTGGGTGAAAACCTGGAAACCTCAGAAAATGATGGAAATACCACGGAAATGGACAGGAAACAGCAGGGGCAGCATGCATGGAAGCCTCTGAGGCTGCCTAATCCCACCATTACCCCAAATTCTCCTGCAACAGCCTGGTGGTTACCCTCATGGCAATTGTGCTCACCCAGACCAAGAAAGGCGAGGCACATGCCCATCACATGTTAGGGAACGAAGGTCCATCGCCCATGCTGGCACTGCTCTCCTATCCCCAGCCACACAATGCAGGCATAAGCCTGACACAGCATGGCGGTGACACCAACAAGTGACCAAGTTAGATGAGGTAGCAGGTGAGCCACCCAAAAATTTAGCCTGACGCAGCATGGCGGTGACAACAGAGTGACCGAGTGACACTGCGGGAGCAGGCGAACCACATAAACATTTTTCGTGGCCCTGTATGGCGGCGGTGACAACAGAGTGACTGAGTTAGTATGCGCTAGCTAGTGAAGCACCCAAAAATTTAGCCTGACACAGCATGGCGGTTAAACCACCAATGACTTTGTCCGACTGAGAATGCAGTGAAATGGCTTTTGTTGAGCCTCCAAAAATTTTTTGCTTTTCGGAGTACATAAAGTCGACCCTCAGAAAAATTTTTTTTTTTAAATGTCGATACTTGCGCCTCCTGAAAAATTGTTTTGGACTGTCTGTTTGACGCTCCTGAAACATTGTTTTACACTGTCTGTAGTTGACACTGCAGAAAAATTGTTTGGAGAGAGGGCCTGTAGGTGGCCCTCCGGAAAAATTGTTTAGAGATAGGGCCTGTAGGTGGACCTCCGGAAAAATTGTTTGGAGAGAGGGCCTGTAGGGGGCCCTCCGGAAAAATTGTTTAGAGAGAGGGCCTGTAGGTGGACCTCCA
>ONZH01020358.1:0-56536 GCA_900303285.1 Rhinella marina
ACACTCTGTCGTTGTGCCACTGTGTGACGTCGTAATTATGCTACTACGGTTGCTGCCACTTCCACACTCTGTCATTGTGCCACTGTGTGACCTCATAATTCTGCTACTACAGTTGCTGCCACTTTCACACTCTGTCATTGTGCCACTGTGTGACCTCATAATTCTGCTACTACAGTTGCTTGCCATTTCCACAATCTGTCATTGTGCCACTGTGTGACCTCATAATTCTGATACTATGGCTTTTGCCACTTGAGCACTCTGTCGTTGTGCCAATCTGTGACCTCCTGATGCTGCTACTGCTGCTGCCATTCCACACTGTCGTCGTGCCACTCTGTGGTCTCGGGTACTATCTGTGCTTGGGGAACAAGCGCCTTAATCGGCATGAAGAGACTTATAGGCCATTCATGCTTTTCTGGAATTCTGGGAGGAAGAGGGATAAAATGAGCTCTTAAACAAGCTCTTTCTCTAATGCCACCAGATGAAAGGCAGCTATCCCATAAGTCAATGTTCAGCTCTTTAAATAAGCCTTGAAACATGACTTAGATATTAAATAAGCTAGCACCTCATCTGCAGACAGCTTTTTCAGGGTAATTGCCCCTCATCAGTGCAAAGCAGAGACTACTGGCTTAACTGGGTGAGAGGCGTTAGGGTTTGGGGTTACTATCTCTCCTTTTTGAGAGAGCCCCTTAAATCAGCGTGAGGAGATTTCTGTGGTCTCCTGATGCTAATGCTGCTGCCACTGTTCCACACTGTCGTTGTGACACTCTATGCTGCTCCTGATGCTACTGCCACCTCCACACTGTTGTTGTGCCACTCTGTGGTCTCCTGATGCTACAGCTGCTGTCACTGCCTTCTCTACACTGTTGTTGTACCACTCTGTATGCTGCTCCTAATGCTACAGCTGCTGCCACTGCCTCCTATATACTGTCGTCATGCCACTCTGTGGTCTCCTTATCCTACAGCTGCTGCTGCCTCCTGTACACTGTTATCGTACCACTCTGTTGTCTGCAGATGCTAAAGCTGCTGTCACTTCCACCTCTACACTATTGTCATGCCACTCTGTGGTCTCCTGATGCTACAGCTGCTGTCACTGCCTCCTGTACACTGTCGTTGTACCACTATGTATGCTGCTCCTGATGCTACAGCTGCTGTCACTGCCACCTTTACACTACTGTCATGCCACTCCGTGGTCTTCTGATGCTACAGATGCTGCCACTGCCTCCTATACACTCATTCGTCATTCCTATACAGTCGTCATTCCTGATGCTGCTGCTGCCATCTCCACACTGTCGGGGGGGGGTGTTTGTTGGGGCTCTGCTTGTTTAAGCATTTAATAGAACAGGTTCTGTAGAAATCTATTTGGAATCAGTGAATTGGTGTAAAAGGAGTGCACTTTTTGGCGCTATAGTAGGATCTTGGGCCTCTGCACTAGCATTGACTTGTAAGGCTGATTTCAGACTTTAGTTATTTGGTCAGTTTTGGCCCCATAACTGCCACAATACGTAAAGTGTGCAGTGATTCTAAGAGTTACGCCTGTTATCTGCGTGTCATACTGGCTCATAGTATTGTTTCACTACCACAGCAGACTCCCTATACGTGTTACTGCAAGGCACAATGTTCTACACCACTATACAGGTTCTCTGCAGCCCAGAAGTAGCTGTTTTTTAACGTAATTCAGCACAAATTTAATCAAATCATTTTAGAAAATTTGGTGAACCAACTGAATCAAATTTTTAAAAAATTTGCTCATCTCTAGTCAGAACATCGGTCCAGTAGAGATAGCTAGTGTCAAAATTGGGACTTTGCAATGTGTGATTTTTAGAGATATTTTGATATGCCTTTTGTTCCAGTTCCCCCAATTTGGTCAATTTGAGAGGAGTTAAATATTCGGTGTGGACAGATTGCAATTTGCTATAATTGCCAGAAGTTACAGTATATTTTTACAGTAATTTTTAAATTAAATTTATTGTACTCTGCAAAATGTCATCATGTCATAATTACTGTAGCTAGATATGTTACATGTTTTTGAATGTATGTTTTTACATAAGAATTTGCTGTGGGTGTCCGGGGGATGGTGATTGGAATAGATTTTACATTCAATGACCATCAGAATTAGTTCCAAAAATGTTTGTTTTTGGCAAATTAAAAAAAATCATCTTCTCAAGCATACTAATTTACTAATTTAAAATGTTATTTTATTGTTTTTCATTGTACCTCATCTTTGCAGTATTTCGGAGTGAAAGAAGGCACATCTAGACACTCTTCAGTTGGACCATTCATTTTTTGTAAATTTCCATATTGCACTGGAGTGAGCTTTTCACCTGAATAAGGAACATGCAGAATGTATTATAATTTTACATAAACTGAGAGCTTTGTACATTGTAATTTGGAACTATTCTCACAGATATACATTGCTTCTTGGAGAGAATACAATAGTGGGACATGTAGTTCTTTCTAGTTTGTAATATTGAAAAATATGAATTATTTTCCATGTACGTAAGACCTAAGGATAATCTTCTTATATTGCTTGCATGAAGGACTGAATGACTGGCCTACAGAGCCTGAGATCCCTTATTGCCCTTTCAAGACCTTTCATGCACTTTTTCCTCTCATCTGTGGAAGCGACTTTATTTTTGTACTGAAAGAATACGAAACAATTTAAATAGTTACCATTAAATTTGAATCCTTTGACACCACTAAAATCACCACACAGTCCACAGGTTTGCTTTGCATATTTTTTACGGTTCAGTTTCAGCTAAAAGATAAAACACAATTTCAAAAATGATGACTAAAAATAAAGCCAACGTCTTGTTCAAATAGTGACCACACCTACACACACACATCGGAACACGTTTTGTCTTTTTAACATATAACGAAGACATTGACTTCCAAAAAGGGGTAGCTTCACTAAGAGGGCTATTAATGTGAACTTGCAGTAGGACTGTGAGAAAATGTCAAGCAGACACAAAGAACTATCATGTAGGAGAACAGTATCAACTTTTATTGAATAACTTCGACCATCGATTTAAACTTTAAAACCATTTTAAAACATGCATCAGAAGTCGGCTGTGGTATTGGCTGGAACCTCGGTTCTGAAGCCGACTTCAGATTCATGTTCTAAAATGGTTTTAAAGTTTAAAAATCAAATTCCGATGTTATTCACCGGTGGTAACGAATTTGCCTTGCCGGAGCCCATATGTTTTAATGTTGTATGGAAACAAATCTCGGTATAACATTTAAAGGAAGTTTTGAATGAATTGATTTCGGATCTAGGACCCGCTCAACACTAGTGATCACCAAGCACAGTGCTGTAAATTGTATAGTGGCTGAGCTTGGTATCGCACTTAGCACGATAAAGCATGATACCAAGTACAGCTACTATATAAAAATACCCCCACCATGACCCCCACCGATCAGAAACTGATGACCTATTCTGAGGGTAGGTCATCAGTATCAAAATCCCTGAAAACCTTTTTAATATCCAAAATAAGGATCTGTCTATGACATTACTTAAAATATGGTGTGTATGCCATCTGGACCCAGTTGATTTGTCTATGTTAATATTTTTAACACAATAATTTTTCTTCCTGGATCAGACAGGCCACATTTAATGGGGAGTTTACTTTGACACTTTGTATTTCATCGGACATTTCACTTTCCTACAACTTCTCCCTCATCATCTTTAAAGAGCCAATACTTTCAGATTTAAACTTTTTACCATTTATGTCATTGTAGAACAGTTTAGGGTTAGTTTTACTCTCTTTGGCAATGAGCCTCTCTGTCTCCAGCTTGACTGCTTTTATGTCTGTTACATATTCAATTTATTTCCAAGTTTTTCAATGTTTCCATGCTACCTTCCTATTTTACTAATTTAAATGTGTTCTTTTTTATCAATTATTACTCCATTTACATTTCTATTTATCCACATTGTACTTTTTATTACCATAAGCTTTGTACCTCTCACAGTTTGAGTTTAGGATGCTTTTAAAAATATCCCATTTTGTGTCTCCATTTATAGTTTTGTGGACATTGTCCCAGTTAGTGAGGATAATATCCTCTCCTAGCTGGGTAAATTTTACCTTTCGGAAGTTCTATGTTTTTGTGCCTCCCTGAAGAAACACTCTTTTGAATGACAAATTGAGGGTTATTATTTTTTGGTCAAAATTTCCTTGGTGTCCCCCAACCTGCACGTCTGTTGTTCTGTCAGGTCTATTGGTTAATACTATGTCTAGCATGGCGGTCCCTTTAGTAGGATCCTGAACCAGTTGGGAAAGGTAATTGTCATTAGTTATCGTCAAGAACATGGTTTCTTTATAATATCTACAGCTTTCATTTTCCCAGTCTATAGCTGGGAAGGTAAAGTCCTCCATAGTAATGACCTCATTATGATTTGTCGCCTCATTTATTTCCATTAGTAGTAGATTTTCTGTGGACTCTGATATATTAGCTGGATAATAACAAACTCATATCAGTATTTTATTATTGCTTTTGCCTTTCTGCTGAAATGTACAATTTACACAGAGGCATTTTTTTCAAAGCAATATAATACTAGTCCTATGCCATAATGTACAGAGTTGTAAATGTTTTGATGCATTATATGAAAAGGTTGATCATCGGGAATATGAAATATCCTAAGAATAGGTCATCAATATTAAAGGGGTTTTCCCATAAAGACCACATACCCCATATCCACAGGATAGAGGATAAGTATCTGATTGGTCGGGGCTTGACCACTGGGGCCACTCAACAGTCACACAAACAAGGTGGGTTCTTCACTGTTTCAAGTGCTGGTCACACCTGTGTTCTGCCACTCCAGTCAACTGTGTGGGGCTTTCAGAGAGCTATCTCTGGCAGTCCCATAGAGTTGAATTCTGGGGCAGACAAGAATGGGGAGGATAGGTACCCATTTTTGTGATCGACGGGGGTTCCAACAGTTGGACCTTTTCCAATCAGATATGAACCTCTATCCTGTGGATAGGGGCTACACTGTCTTCATGGGACAAATCCATTAAAGCCCTGAAATACTCATTGAAATGTGAAACATTTGATGATAATTGCTACCAGGGCTAGTTCACTGTGTACATGTTTATACAGCTGCACCTGATGGCAATGGAAGGTCTGTTTAGTTGATTTTGCCAACAGTCTTTGCAGGAAACCTGCGCTGCAGCTGTCCAATATACGTATCTCTGTTGAAAGACTCAAAGATATAGGCAATGTGACTTTAATAAACCCCCATATAGTGGTTCCCCTGTGCAGTGTCAGTTCAAAGTGATATACTGTACAATATAAACATGCAACTGTATTTTCATTTACCAGCAGACTGTCTTTTCTGTTCCATATTAGAGAAATATCATTGGATACTCTGATCTTGATGTTGTGGCCGAGTTTGCCAATATGAACCCTAGACTTTTCAGCTGGGATTTCTGTCACCCCTAACGAGATAAGTGTTATCAGTTGCCATTTTTACAATGAGACACTACAATAAGGCTAAATGGTGAAATAAAATTAAAGAACTTACATGACCCCATCCAGCATTATAGTATTGTCCCTTATTTCCAACACCACTCCATCTAGCATTGCTGTTATTTTGCTTATAACAGGGATGCCGTTTTCCACATTGCGTCGGATCTGAATGTTGAAGTCTTCATTGTTGCTCTTACAGTGGGAGGCAAATAAATAATTGCATGTGCCAGGAAAGTAGTAGGTATCTCCATCAAATGTTTTGAAGTGGTAATTTCCCCATGTGCTGCAAACCTGTCCACTATGACTTGTGAATTGTTCTGCAAATAAAAGTATCTGAAATCAACAGTAGTCTTTCAATGTGTGAAGATGTTACCCAACAATTGAAAATCACTGTGTTAGTATGCTGCAAATTTAGGTGCGGAATCTGCACCAACATTTCATGTGTTGTCTGCACTGTTTTTTGAAGGTGGTTTTCCATTTGGAGGGATTATGATGTGGATTTTGACTGGATTTTCATGTGAAATCCACTCCAAGAATGAAAATGTTTTTTTCCCTTCTATATTGTGTATTATTATTCAACCTCCATATAACTGCATTGAAGCAATGGGAGGTGGTGGATTAAGAAAACATATCAACATTTGTGAGAAAAATAAGCTGGTTGAACATTTGTTTATCTTTCAGAGAGCAAAAAGATAGAGCATGTTAAAATCCAACTGCATGATCCTTATCTCACTCAACATCTATCGTTTGGAAAAGTCGGGGGGCCCATACAAATTTGATAATTTTTGGAGGATTGATGAGTTTTGGAGGATATACATTTTCTATGTACAAGCAACTTATATGGTGAAAGCTGTTTCAACAAATATTGCATAGATCAATAGTTCAGATGAATATAAGAAACATTGTAAAATTTCATAAAATGCCTCCTAACATTCTAGCATTCTTCCTGTTATCTGCCTAGGTTTCTATGGGTAGCAAGTGTGTGTCTTTTCAAACAAGCTCTTTTACTTTATGTCTCTTCTCTTTCCCTGCAACTCACTCACCTCACCCTACCACTATTTATAGTATTTTATGGGCAGCCTATGTTCCTTTAGTGAGACTGTAACTTTAGGAGGAAGTCGGGAAAGAAACATTTTTCTTAATAAAATATATTACAGAGCAATAAAATATATTACATATATATTACATATATAACATATATTATGTGTGTGTGTATATATATATATAAATATATACAGTACAGACCAAAAGTTTGGACACACCTTCTCATTCAAAGAGTTTTCTGTATTTTCATGACTATGAAAATTGTAGATTCATACTGAAGGCATCAAAACTATGAATTAACACATGTGGAATTATATACGTAATAAAAAAAGTGTGAAACAACTGAAAATATGTCTTATATTCTAGGTTCTTCAAAGTAGCCACCTTTTGCTTTGATTACTGCTTTGCACACTCTTGGCATTCTCTTGATGAGCTTCAAGAGGTAGTCACCTGAAATGGTTTTCACTTCACAGGTGTGCCCTGTCAGGTTTAATAAGTGGGATTTCTTGCCTTATAAATGGGGTTGGGACCATGTGTTGTGTTGGGCAGAAGTCAGGTGGATACACAGCTGATAGTCCTACTGAATAGACTGTTAGAATTTGTATTATGGCAAGAAAAAAGCAGCTAAGTAAAGAAAAATGAGTGGCCATCATTACTTTAAGAAATCAATGTCAGTCATTCCGAAAAATTGGGAAAACTTTGAAAGTGTCCCCAAATGCAGTCGCAAAAACCTTCAAGCGCTACAAAGAAACTGGCTGACATGAGGACCTCCCCAGGAAAGGAAGACCAAGAGTCACCTCTGCTGCGGAGGATAAGTTCATCCGAGTCACCAGCCTCAGAAATCGCAGGTTAACAGCAGCTCAGATTAGAGACCAGTTCAATGCCACACAGAGTTCTAGCAGCAGACACATCTCTACAACAACTGTTAAGAGAAGACTGTGTGTAGCAGGCTTTCATGGTAAAATAGCTGCTAGGAAACCACTGCTAAGGACAGGCAACAAGCAGAAGAGAACACAAGGAATGGACATTAGACCAGTGGAAATCTGTGCTTTGGTCTGATGAGTCCAAATTTGAGATCTTTGTGCGACGCAAAAAAGGTGAACTGATGGACCCTACATGCCTTATTCCCACCGTGAAGCATGGAGGAGGAGGTGTGATGGTGCGGGAATGCTTTGCTGGTGACACTGTTGGGGATTTATTCAAAATTGAAGGCATACTGAACCAGCATGGCTACCACAGCATCTTGAAGCGGCATGCTATTCCATCCGGTTTGCGTTTAGTTGGACCATCATTTATTCATCAACAGGACAATGACCCCAAACACACCTCCAGGCTGTGTAAGGGCTATTTGACCAAGAAGGAGAGTGATGGGGTGCTACGCCAGATGACCTGGCCTCCACAGTCACCAGACCTGAACCCAATCGAGAAGTTTTGGGGTGAGCTGGACCGCAGAGTGAGGGCAAAGGGCCAACAAGTGCTAAGAATCTCTGGGAACTCCTTCAAGACTGTTGGAATACCATTTCAGGTGACTACCTCTTGAAGCTCATCAAGAGAATGCCAAGAGTGTACAAAGCAGTAATCAAATCAAAAGGTGGCTACTTTGAAGAACCTAGAATATAAGACATATTTTCAGTTGTTTCACACTTTTTTGTTAAGTATATAATTCCACATGTGTTAATTCATAGTTCTGATGCCTTCGGTGTGAATCTACAATTTTCATGGTCATGAAAATACAGAAAACTCTTTGAATGAGAAGGTTTGTTCAAACTTTTGGTCTGTACTGTATATATATATATATATATATATATATATATATATAATATATTATGTAATAAAATTTTTATATTCATCTGTGCTCTTGGTTTACGCAAAATGTATTCCAACAAAAGTGGCTATTGATATATAATTTTGTGGCAAAAGTTCAGTATGAGTTGTACGTATTCTATTAATTTATTTCTCCAGACTTTCTATCCTTAGGAATTCAATAGGTGGCCCCACTTAGTGATTGTCAGTCTGTATGCACAGCCACTGAGCAGGACCACCCATTGTGCCCCTAACCAAAAAAAAAAAAAAAAAGATCAGGGATTTAGATCAATAAAGTACAAGTTATATTAAATCTTTTCTGATAAAACTATACATCAATCCTCTCAGTTCCTCCTGCTCTATTACATCCTGCAAATATATAGAACTGCATGGTCAATGTGAAAGCTTCTTAAGTAGCACCACAAACATATTCATATGCATTTATATTTATTCATGTACTTCTGTTACTTACGTATTGGAGATGGGGTTGGTTTTACTGGTCCAGGCTTGCCATTTCCTGAAATACAATACAAGCTGTTGACATTCTAGTGTTACTGCCACAGTAATTCAATATTATAAAGAAATATGATCAGACTCCCCTATATAGATTCTATATAGAATATCCCCTCCCACTTACTCATTGAATTTGCTGTACTAAAGAATAGACGACTTATAGGTTATTTCTCCTACAAGCTGTTTAGGTAGGGACTACTTATAAGCACTACTATTGCTAATTGGCTCTCTAGCAGAAGATTAATTATTTTATTTGATAGTTTGTTATAGAAGGGACATTAAATGATACACTTGATCTTTACACACACACACACATATATATATATATATATATATATATATATATATATATATATATATAGAGCCATCTGCAATAACAGTTTTAATTTAAGAAGCAGTTTCTAAAAGTTACCTATTGTGAATAATAGTTGGTGGTTACATTGAGTAAAAAAAAACAAAACAAAAAAACAAAAAAAAAACTATCAGGTTTCTTTTCTGCAGCTTTTATTCCTTTGTTCATTTTCAAACGTCTGATATGCAGTATTCAACTCACTCCTACTCTCAATCTTTTCTCATGCTGGTATGCTCCTTTCAGTAACCTGTTAGATCTGTGCATCTAGGATGCTGCTGCCTTCCCCTGCCAACTGCATAACATATGCTTTGTTCATACAGCCTGTGAGATATGCCCTCCTTGGATGCTCTCAACTGTTCACACATTTGCTGTGTACAATCTCATGTAGTATTTCTAACACTGAGAGAAGGGAGGGGGAGAGCAGAGAGAGCTGACACAGCCAGGAGCAGAGTTATGGCAGTTATGTCAGATTCAGCAACACCAGCAGCATGATGGACTTACACACTTTGCAGGAGCAAAATAGGAAATCGTTAATGAAGGCTTATTTAGACAGCTGTTTAAAGTTGCATTTAGGAATCAAATGAAACAGCAGAGATGATTCTGCACTTATTTATTTTCTAATATATAATTTTAGTGGTTAGAGCTCTCCTTTAGTTATATAGAAAGTTTAAAGGGAATCTGTTACCAGGTGCCCATAGGGGCGTCAATCTTGCAGGAAGGAGCCCAGGCACACCTCCTACATCACATTCAAGCCATAACTCTGCCCCTCTTTTCCCTGCTCCCAGCATGAGGGTGGGCTTGGGCACTAGCAGGAGGTGTGTCCAGACTCCTCTCTGCAAAGTGACACCCCTCTGGGCACCTTACTGGTTCATTTACATACCAAATAAACTGGATTTTCAGAAGATAGAAAACATCTATTGCTGAAACAAAGGCACATCTGGAAATAAGGTACTAAGTGCTATTAGGCCATGGATTTACTTCAATACCGATTATCCTGGTGACGGATTCCCTTTAAATACCCTTCTTCTCCTCAAAGGGGGAGCTCGCAATATGGATTTATGTTAATAGGAGCTGTACAAATACAACAGGCAGACTGTTTGAGAGATTATATCACAACAAGGACTGATATAGTTTTGAAATAATAACCCCCACTATCTAAACCCTATTACACATGACAATGTAACACAAGAAGAATTTTCTCATGTTACTTCTGTTCCGTTCCCTTCCATTGTTGTAAGGATTTGGTATGGTGCCACAACTGAGTGAAACAAGAGTAAAATGAAACCCTCATAATAATAATAATTATTATTATTATTATAATAATAGAAAAGTAAAGAAAGAAACCGCTAAATACTGTGGAAAATTCACACATTCACTTTCTTTTACTTTTTACCAGTAAATTGAAAATTGAGATAGTATGCAAAGATATAAGAAATAACCAAATATATTTGATATTGTTCACTACAGAAAATTATATTTGCAGCAAACTATTTGTCATTAAAGCCCTGCAATTGATAGGATTACAGTCATCACATCATACTTTGAATGAACACCAGGGTGTTCAGGTCAACGATTCCTATTCTGAATGGTCCCAGGTAGAGATTAGTAAATCAATTCTAAAAGAACCAAGCTTGTTAGGAATTTACCCAAAATTATGGATTCTGGTGAATATGAAACTTTTATGATTCATTTTAGATGAACTGCTTAAAATGGCTTGTCAACTGATGTAATAGGATGAAGGACTCATATCTTTAAACACAGTATACAGCTAGTATCATGGAAGATACTACTTAGATTTAATTAATTAACAGAGAGATTTGTTTTTAGCTACGGACAGGACGGGGCAGTGTATTGAGTGTGTCATTGAACTCAATTAGGCTGCCTGCATTTTGCAGTGAGCGCTTCACTTCTACAGTAATATTTAAAGCTATAATTTTTATATTAATGTGTATTAGCCCAGTCTACATCACATAATTCACGATCACAGGTTGAAATCTACAATATGAATCCTAGTACCAATAGTACACTGCCTGACATTTCTTCTATATCACAGTTGCGATATATTATGTTGGATTCCGTGCCATAGACCTTTTTTTGTAAGATATTGCAATGTTTCTTAAAATAATAAAAAATAATTAGGCAGACCACAGACTAGTACACCTGACCTGTCATGTATTTTTTGCATCACAGTTGCCATATAAAGTAGCATACACTTGTACAAATTATTTTATTTAAGAAATTTCTCATCAAATAACAACTGTTATATGTAAAATAACAGGCATAGAGTAATCTGTAAACAGTGTCTCTATAGTCCACAAGTTAGGTAATTTCGTATATGTTTATGAAACCACAAAAAATCGTAGTGATTGAATGTGTTGTAACTTCAGGATGATTAAAGTATATGTTCAGTTATTTCCAAATATACATGAAATAATCTTTATTATACACTTGATGCAAACTTGCGAATATGTAAAGCACCAGAAATAAGGACGGAACAAAACAAGATAGAACAAAACAAACAAGAAACTTGCACCCTTCGATAATTTTCTTTATCTGCCATAGTGAGCGAGCTAAGACTGCTAAGAACATAATAACCTTTGTCCCTCATCAGAAACTTCGAAATGAACCCAAGCTTTCCAAATTTTGTCGAATTGCTTAGGATTCCTCATCACGAGCATACTCTGTCCAATAGACTATTGTTTTTCTTTAAAAAATCAGTTTATCACAAGCTAGTGTACTTAACCTGATATATTGGTCTGAGTCTCAATGATGGTGTGTAAAGTAAGTGCTTTTGTCCAATTAAAGACTAGTGTACCTAATATTGGTTTGTGTCACAGTTGTTGCACATGGTACTGGACTCAGATTAACTGACATGTCTGTGTAGGCATATCCAGTGTGGGAATTTTTCATAACATTGCTAGCTGACTAAACCATCTCTGTTTGCAAGCTCTGGAGGCAGAGAATAACCTGTGGCCATGTAGCCACAAATGTAAGAACTATGGTTATCCCTAAACATATAAATGGGCATCACAAGCTTGAAAATGAACTAGCTAGAAATATGAGTTAGACTGCCATCCTCCTCCACTTCATCATTCCAGTAGCCAGTCCACATTGTCATCATCATCAACATCATTTACTGCTCCTCCTCTCCTGCTCCATTCTCAGTCATCAATAATGGAATGTGTGGGCATGGGAAAAATATGTATCCAGCAATCTGCTTGCCTTCCAAATGAACTCCATCCTGTTCAAGTTGCTAGCTGTGCAGTAGCTGCCTTACCGCTATATATACCCCTTTTTTGGTAACATCCAACTGTTCATTAAGTGCCTTTTCATAATAAGATTTTTCCTTGGCGGTAGCCTCAAACTGTTGAATTAGTGTTTTTTCATAGTAAGACTTTTTACTGTGCTTGCATACACCCATACACCCATATACCCACCACTAGAGATGAGCAAATCTTCAAAGATACGCTTCGTCGAATATTCGTTGAATTTTTAAAAAGATTCGCCTCGGATAAGATTCGGATAAGATTCGCTTCGGTCCAAGTTACGTTGAAAAATATTTTTTTTCTGTTAACAGTCCCTTGAATATGTATGCATGAGCGTACAAAGTGCATACGGAGCTTTAGAGTATTATTGTCTCATTAAATCATACACACGCACGACACTAGGCTCGCGCAAAGTACGAACATACAGTAAAAGTACGCTACTTAACTGAATACGTACGCATTAGCATACAAGTTGCGTAGCATTAGCGTACAAATTATATGATGCGTACGTAGCGTTAGCGTACAAAGATTTAACAAGATTAGTACAAAGCTAATCTGAAAAGATTTGGATTCGCTGAATGAATATACAAAGCAGCAAATAGATTTGCTCATCTCTACCCACCACTGTTGTTGGCTTTTGTTACAATAAATTGAGATGAGGAAATCACCATTGCATGTTTCTACTTAAAGGGTTTCTGTCACCAGTTTTGACCCTATAAAACAGGATGACATTTACAATGTGCCCTGTCTGTGCTGCAAATCCCGCGCCTGCGCCATTCGTCCTTCATTCGGCGCAGGCACAGTGAGTGCAGCTGGCTGCCGCGTTCCCGGGTTCCTCACTGCGCCGAATGAAGGACGCACGGCGCAGGCGTGGGATTTGCAGCATGGACAGGGCCAGCAGCAGATAGAGCGAGCTGCCTTGCCTTGTCAATCTACAGCGAGGAGGCGTAACTGAAGGTGTGGAAACTGCACCACTAGGAGTAGGGTTACCGCCCCCCCCCCTGCTCCTAGGAGGCTAATTTACATATCACAAAAGTTAATTTTTTACAAAAACGGGTACACCAATAATAAAATGACTAACATATTGGGCATCAGGTGACATTTGCACATTGCAAATGTCATCCTGTTTTATAGGGTCAAAACAGGTGACAGAAACCCTTTAAATGCCTTATTTTCATGATATAATATCACTTGAACTTTTATGTTTTCTATAAATTTCACCCGAAAATCAAATATCCATACTGTTTTGTGATCAGTGCATGTTGCTGTCACTTAGACAATATTAATGCTGTATTGGCAGTAAAGAACCTGAAAGAGATTTCATACAGTTTTTGAAGACCACAGAGTGGCATACATGACTCTTCAGGGATATCAAGGCACTTTTGATTAAGGTCAACCAATGTATTTGCAAATCAGACCTAAAATTAATTTCAAGAAATTGTATAGAGAAGTTGTATGTGATATTCCCATTTAGTGACTGCTAATTTCTAAAGATACTCATCTGTGTAGTACAGTTTGTTTAAATTGTATAGAGTGCTCAGCATGTGTAAATATTTCTACAGGATCTGCATATACATAGACTATCCCCAATAGAAAATGTTACATGTGCTCTCTACATAACCTATGGGGGTCTGCCTGCTGGGACTCCCAACAACCACAAAAATGGAGGCCCCCAAGTCCCCAGTATGAATAGAGTGGGAGTGTACATGCGTAACCATTGCTTCTTTCACTTCTATGGCCAGAGATAGAAGAGAGCAGTTCTCTGCAGTCCCATAGGCACATGCCCACTTCCACTATATCCCTGTAGTTGGTGAAGAGACGAAAGATAGAGCTCCTCATTTTAGCAGTCAGCAGAGGTCACTATGACATGTCAAAAGTTTTTAAAGCACAGGTACACTTTAAAGAATATTTAACTTAGTATAATAAGGAAAAGGTTGTACGTCGCTCCACTAGTTTCCCCATCTTCTACAGTTTGAGGAAGCATCACAAATGAAGAATCTGAACTTACTGTATGATCACATTTGGCAGAAATGCAGCAGATGTTTTGCTTCTCAATTTAATTTAAAACAAATCCACAGCATATTATGGTATGGCCACACGTTCAGGTTCCAGGTTTTTGAAAGCCAAAATGAGGAGTGTAATGTCAATTTCATGGCAAATCTTCAGCAAAATCCATGACAAAGCATATGTGTGCATTTTTCTGCTGCATCAAAGCAAAATATGTGGCAGAAATATCTCAGCAAATATCCTCCTTCCCCCTTACGTTACTTAGGTCTTACTCTTACATTGTAATTATGCATGTATTTATAACCAAATAGCTGACTTGCTGTCAATCCATTCTGTGCCATTATAAGATACATGCCATATTGAAATAATGAAATATATTTACCAACGGGACTCCAAGAACAGAATATCCATGCCCAAATCCAAAGCCATGCTTGATCTTTAGCAGGTATGTTCATAGTTGCAAGTACAAAGCTCCCTAGTTAGACCAGTTTATATTGCCTAGGACTTGGCCGTGTCCCAGACTGTTAGTACTAATGGCACATCCCAGTCTCCCAATTTTAATGTATCCAATTTATTGCATTTTTTAACCCTTCGCAAATAGAAGAAAGAATAATATTTATTAACATTAATGCTGCATCTATCTGTCTATCTATCTTTTATTTTACAATTCTGAATTGTTGGAAGTAGTGTTGGGCCAATTGAAGTTAATAAAGTGGACTTCAACCCAAATTTCAAAATTCCAAAAATTAGATTTGTCACAAAGACGAATTTCCTTGTGCTTCCTGGTAACAAATCAATTTTTCAAGAAATGACTGTAAAAAAAAATACATACTCCAACAATTTGCTTGCAGAGAGGCTGTCGCGTCCATCTTGATTAAAGAAATGCAGCAAATTTCTTGTGCGCTGACGTGTGACTTCACCATGTCATCACGCTGGCTGGGCGTGGTGATGTCAAGTAAAGGTATAAAAGTCTCACTAAACTTTGTGCAAAATATAACTTGTGGTATATCCACCAGTAATAGGTGAAACGTGCAGTTCCGGTCACCAGATGATGAGATATGGTGGCTGGATAGATGGCAATTAAATGGTACTTGCAGGTACGTATGGATACAGGTGTGATACAGGCCTGGAGTTATTCTGGCCTGGAATTGTTGAAAGTGATGGGTGTTTGAGCCATAGTCCCTCACCTGCAACAGGGTCTGTAAAGCTATGGGTTTTCTTGATGTTGATCACTCTGCTGTCTAAGCACACTGAAGCCCTTTTTTAAAGCAGTGTTCTTGACTCTAGCACATTTCCTGAAGTAGGGTTTCACAGGAACACTTGAAGGCACCAAAAATGCCTTCCTCGGCACTCATGTTGTTTCTGTTGCCCGCACGGCTGCTGCTGCATCTCGGGGACAAGCCTTCCTGGTGTTACCCGCAATGCTAGGAAGGCTCATTCCCATTGCGGCCTGCTATTGGCGGTCCCCCTTCCCGTCGCCAGATGTTTTGATCTGCGTGACTGGGAGATGCAGCGGCGGCCGTCTGGGAATCAAGGTAAGGACAATCCGTGTGAGGGGCCTGGGCATTTGGGGTGGTATTGTTGGGATTGGATAAGGTCACTTGGAGTAGGAGCTCAGGCATGCGCTTCCTATCTCCTTGCTGTATCTCAGAAACTACCCTCTAGCCAGAAAGTAGAACTAACCTTCTCTTACCAAGAGGGGAGGAACAAGGTAGTTAGCCCTGTTCCTGCCAACCATATCCCATCTGCTGGAGTACACAGCAGAAACATGGCGTAACATTAAAATTCATAACAAAATTGCAGATACCCACAGGTCTGGAGTACTGCAACAGCACAGCTCTCATTGGCTTGGTCTGACTACAAGCAAGACAGCGAGGTTAGAGCAATGTGATCCTTGTTCTTCATCTTCTGATATTTAAAATGGTGGACACCATTTTGAGCAATGCATCCCAAAAACATTCGATTTGCTAGAAACCTAAATTTTTTTTTTCATGACTAATTCAATTTGTGCAGAATCAATTCACCCACCTCTAGGAGTATCCTTTCATATATTGATCTCTGAATTGCCCTTCCTTCACATCTAATAAATGTCCCCTGGTTCTAATTTCTTGGAAAGAATAAATCATGTGCTAGTTCTTTCTTTTGACCATACATATATTTATAGTTGTAGGCGAGATCACCTCTAAGGTTTCTTTTGTCCAAACTGAACAACCCTGATTTTCCAGCTTCTCATTATCAGAGAGACCTGCCATCACATTTAATATTCCAGTTGCCCACCTTTGAACCCATCCATCTCTTTTCCATGGCATTGATAGTGTTCATTGAACTCTGCATGAATAAGAGCCTGGTAGCCAAATGGTCCAAAACTTTGCTGTAGATGGTGCACTGATTAATTTAACTGCAACTGTGATGTGCTGTCTCAAATTGACTGTCATGGAAGCCTGTTGCAATATAGCAATATATTCTAATTTCATGTGGTGGCACAGTTTTATTTTCATGGATTCATATGGAACCTGTGAGTAAAATGATGGCAGTTCTATTGAGCGCTATATAACTGAGGTATTCTTCCTTTGAGGCAATGCTTCTAGGAGAGAGTACAGTTCCTTTTTTAGACACCAGTGGTTCATTATATGGAACTGTGGGCACTCTGTAGGCCACAAAACCGGCTCTATGCATGCAGCTTTGCCATGTACATGAGGGTTTGGAGTGACTTATGATGCAAAACTACTTTTGAGGAAAGTAACAGCATTGTTGTCTTTTTTCAGTTGAATATTGGATTATCCCCAAGAAAGGATATGCTATTGCAAAACTCAATTAACCACTAGAGCTCACATCTGATTGCTTAGGAATTGTCCAAAATTGCTTCAATATGATGTTACTTCATATATGTGGCAAGGCCTTGTATGAAGTTATATACAATCAGTGTCATATAGAGGCACATTATAGGCCCATAGCAGTGTATGGGTACGGTATGATGGATCCATACAATAGGGTTTTGCTATATTGCAATCTGCATGGCACTAGTCCAGATCTCCATGACCATTTCTCCCACAAGATACAATCTTCAACCTCATTCTGCTAAACCACTAATTATGTGGAGGCAGGCAGTGCTCCCAGATACTATACTACAAAGTTGAAAGCAGGGATTGCTACATTTTTTATACCCTAGACGAGACACCTACTGTATTTTTTGCTTTATAAGACACACCTGATAAGACACACCTAGGTTTTAGAAGAAGAAAATCTGAAGAAAAAAATATTTTTCTTTACAGCCCAAAATTAGACCATCAATCTTCATCAGACTTCAGATCAGGCCCCCATATCAGACATCAAACTTCAAATCAGATTCCTATATCAGCCCTCAGATCAGACCCCCATATCAGACCTTAGATCAGACCCCCATATCAGACCTCAGGGTTGACCCCCAATATCAGACCTCAGGGTAGACCTCCAATCAGATGAAAACATGTCTAAATAGACTTACCTCTCCGGACAGCACACATCACTAACCGCTCCCTGGTTTTTCTCTGGGGCCACACTACACTGTGACCTGATGTCACACAGCATGCATACTAGTAAGCAGTTCTATAATAGAAGTGCTCACTAGTATTCGCTTTATAAGAGACACTGCTATTTTTACTCCACCTTTGGGGAAAAATTGTGAAAAAAAAGCAGACCTTATAATTAAAGCCCCAAGCTGCGTATCTAAAACGTACCTGTTGTTTCAGGTGACTTTTCAGAATAAGCTGATATGTGTGTGTACATGAGAAATAACACAGCATTTGACCATAATATTACTTGTGTTGTGATTTGTGTTCTGCGGTTTCACTGGTTTCTCATCTAATGAAGAACATAACTATATCTTACCATTAGACGGCTTCTGTGGTGGATTTTTTTTACCATTTTTCTCTGCAGCCTTCAGGTTTGTAGTCTGTCCATAAATTCCTGGAATAGAGAAAGTTTTCCAGTGTCAATTAAAAAGATTAGGCATGCTCATGATTTTGAAGCTGAAGTTTGCAGGTTATTATAATTGTAATTATTATTATTTCATGGACCCAGGCTGCACAGTACTAATGGAGAACTGCAATAATAAACCAGGCTGGTCTATGAAAACTAAAAATTGTTGGAACTGGCCAGACAGTAGAGCATTTGATCCTGACATCTTATATGAAGGTGAACCTTGCTTGTTACTTGTAACTACTTACTGGAAAGTTTCTGTACGGTGAGCTGAGCAATGCTTTGGAAATACTACAGTTATGACCAGACACTGAGGGTGCCAACTTGCAGTGCTGCACCATCTTTTATATGTGAGATGTTTTTGGAGCCTGTTAATGCACAAACAACACGTTGTGTGCCCTCTAAGAGAGACTGTAACCAACACATTGAGTGCCCTCTTTGAGAGACTGTTCCATTGTTAATAGAAAGTGCCAAGCTCTGTAAGGGGCCATTCAGATGGCCGTGGTATTGAGGATTCGCAAAAATGCGGATCCACAATACCACGAATGCCCGGCACCCCATTCAAAATGCCTATTCTTGTCCGCTGTTACGAAATAGACAAGAATAGGACATGTTCTATTTTTTCTTGCGGAGCCGCAGCATTGAGCCGCGGCTGGCAATTGAGGTGAACGGGGGCCGCATCTATTCTGCAATTACAGTCGTGTGAACGGGCCCTAAGTTTAACAGACTGTAACAGCCAAGTTTTGCACTACAATACTGTATTAGAACCACCAAGCATTGCGTCACAGTAAAGATATTCTAGTTACTGAAACATCTCTACCTGTTACTGCCACCTCCATCTCTAAAGCTTAAAGTTGGCATCAAGTTGCACTTTCAGAAAAATGCACTCACTGATGTTGCCACTTGCCACATCTGTATATCATTTAAAAATTCAGGATGCCAAACCTGACAGGCTCTAACTTTAATTGTCAATTATCCTTGAGCTACTGGGCAGAGACTAGCTACTATTATGTCTCCCATATACAGCATGCACAGAGAAAAGGAAATCCTGCTGTCTAATATCACTGTAGCACAGTCTCAGAAACAGCAGTATCATGGAGGACATTATCCAGTAATATGAGGTCGCTTTCTGGCAGATACTGTTTATTGGGTATGGTGTTTTCAATAGTAAATCTGTGCCATCGTGTACAGTGACATCGGTGGTAGACATTATATATGACTTGAGGTAGATTCTGTGTATCGCAAATGAGTAATAGGGCTGCTATAGAGGTGATTAAGCGTTCCACTGCATTTTCAGAATGAGGAGGCATACTGAGCTTTTTATTTTGGATTCAATGCAAATGGAGAATATTTTCATATATATGGAATCTAATGGAGACTTTACAGCAGTGCATAGAACTCATGTGGCTCTTTGAGTAAGTGCATGGACCAGAGCATACTGTATGTGTAAAATTTTATATCTGATATAAGAGTTGTAAATAAGCTAACTCATAGTTGTAGCCGGCATGGAGGTTTGGCAGCACCCCTACTGGTATCAGTTTGCGTCCTCAAAAATTTGATTCTGCTGCTTTGCAGAAATTCGCTTTGTGAGGAATCACTTTGTAACAAAGAACATTTCTTTGTGAGTAGAAGGCACAATGATGGGGAACGGCAATGGTGCTGCCCCTCTGTCATTGAACCCTTCATCGCTGATCACAGCATCTGAGATGACCATTGAGGACTGTCAGGGGTTTTAAAAAAAGTTTGAAATATTGCATGGTGCATGATGGCATCATCACGCTGGCTGGTTTGGTGACTACGCTGGATCTTTGATCAAGATGGCCACAGTGGACTCTTCACACACAAATGAATAAGGTATGATTTTTTTTTTAACTGCCATTTTAGGGCAAATTGATTTATTACCATGAAGCACAACTAAATTCAGCTTTACAGCAAATCAAATTTTCCCTGAAATTTGGTTCGAAGTCCACTTTGTGAACTTTGATTCGCTCAACGCTATATGTAGGTACAGTACAGTGAAGTATGTTTTTGAATAGGCTGTTTGTTAGCATATGTTTACCCATAGGCATATATGTTGCTGGCACTTTAACAATACTGATGCTTTCTTGGCAGGAAAGAGCCTGAAAATGGTTGCATACAGTCCTAGAAGACCATAGTGTGTCATACATGACCCTTCAGGCCAAATGGAACATTCAGGTCAGATTTATCTGCACCCTTATCAAATCTGACCATGGATTTGTGTGAATTAGACCGAAATTCAAGAAATTATATAGAAACATAAGCCAAATAGATGCTCATCTCTATAGAAATGCAGGTTGTTCACCATTTTACATTATATACCGAACTCAGTATGTGTAAATGTTTCTACAGAATATATTTCTCCACACACTATCCCCAACAGAAAATGTTACATGTGCTGATCTCTATGTAATCTACATAGAGACCCCAACAATCACAGGAATGGTGGTCCCCAAGTCTCCTATGTGAATAGAGTGGAAGCGTGCATGCGTAACCATTGTTAATTTCACTCCTATGGGACTGCCAGAGATAGAAGAGTTTTATTCTCTGAGATCTTCTAACTCCTCATTTTAGCAATCAGTGGGAGTCACTACGTTATGTCAAAAGGTTTTTTTTTTAAAATACAGATATACTTTAAAGAATATTTTCCTAGGTGTAATAAGGAAAATGTGCATGTCACTGCACTAAATTTCAATTTGTTGTAGTTTCCTTATTTTCTATAGTTTGACGAAGCATCACAAATGAAGAGTCTAAAGATATGTCCACAGTTGGCAGATATGCAGCAGATTTTTTTGCAGCTCCATTACAGTGAGTGCGAAATATCTGCAGCATGTTAGGGTACTGTCACACATTCAGGTTTTCTGATGCAGTTTTGGAAGCCAAAACCAGGAGTGAACTCAAAAAAGAGGAGACTTAATATCTGTCCTTTATATTTTCATTTTGTATTCACTCCTTTTTTTGAAAATGAAATAAATGAAATTTAGCTTTCACAACTGCATCAGGAAATTTGAACTTGTGGCCGAGCAAAGTGGATGAAATTTTAACCAATATCATCCATACACTGTGGAAGGAAACCTCAGTGTAAATGGACCTGTAGCACAGATTTTAAATCTACAGATTGTCAAATCTTATAATGGATTTTCATAGCACATTTCACCCATTGTAATATAATGTGAATATCGTAGCAAATCTACAGAAAAATCCATGACAAAGCCTGGATATTGCATCAAAGCAAAATCTATGGCAGACATTCCTCAACGAAAATCTTGTTGTAGAAATCACCCTTCCCCCTTAAGTGTTCCTTAGGTCTTACTCTTAAGTTTGAATTAGACTTGTATTTATAACCAAATAGCTGACCTGCTGTACATCCATTCTGTGCCATTACAAGATACATGGCATATTGAAATAATGAAATATATTTACCAACGTGACTCCAAGAACAGAATATCCATGCCCAAATCCAAAGCTGTGCTTGATCTTTACCAAGTAGGTTCATAGTTGCAAGTGCAAAGCTCCCTAGTTAGACCAGTTTATATTGCCTAGGACTTGGCCGTGTCCCAGACTGTCAATACTGATGGCACATCCCAGTCTCCCAAAGTTTCAACATATCCTCTATATTATATCCTTTAACTCTTGAGCAAATAGAAGAGTGATATGTTAATCACACTCCACCAGCCTGGACGTGATTGGTTGGTATAGTAACTGTCCCAGGACAGGGTTGGCTGGATGAATTTCTGACAATATTTGTCTAATGTAAAACAATCTTCCATAAAGATTCCATTATAGGGGATAACTGACCAGGCAAATATTGGGAATGAATCGTTCACTCCTGATAATTGCCTTCTATGTGCAGCAATCTCCTCCGCTGTGTGGGGATGTGCCATCACTACTGCAATCACTTGAACACATACAGATTCATGGTTTTCAGGCAACAGAAACACTGATTTGGGGTGTTGTATCAATTATATTTTCAAGTGTTTGCTCATGCATTGGGTGATCGGTTTATTAAAAAAATGAAACAAAAATTATCCCATTTTGGGGGGGGATGTCAGTATTTATACAATACACATATTGGTGGTGTCAGACGAAGCAATGTTTTTTTTGTACAGCTGGTCCAAAAATGATCTCTTTTAGGAAAAGAAGCAATGGCTTAGGTTTGGTGTTAATTTAAAAAAATGTCCTGGAAAAAGTAGAAGCACTGGCTTTTTATAAAAGCTGCCAGAATATTATCCCTTTTTGAGAGTAGTTTCAGGTTCGGTATATTGTGCACAGTAAGGATCCCAGTTGCAATAGTACAGTATGGAACATTGATAAGGTAGGAGGTGCGCAGCTGTGTAGGGGTAGTAGTAGTGGCAACAGCAAAAAAGTACATTTGGACAGAATATGTCCTCTACAACATATGGTAATTAACTATGACAGCAGACTATCAGCACCAGAAGTAATTTAGCAAAAGAATAATAAATTGAGTTTTATAGCTTTAAGTGGTGCGTGCAACTTTAACTTCATGGCTACAAGAGTCCCTGAGGAAGCCTTACTGTGATAATGAATTACTATGTGAAAAGAATGGGCTGAATCACATTAATAGTAAGTTTAGTAGTATAGCTTAAAATGCACACTAGCACTAAAATCGTTGACAAAACCAGCTTTCCTGAAGCAGTCTTAAGAACAGTACCATATATCATATAGGCCTGTGATGGCATGGCAGCTGTGGAAAAACTACAACTCCCAAGATGCACACTTGCTTGGCTTCTCTCATAACTCTATATAAATGAATGGAGCATGCTGGGAAATGTAGTTTCACCACAGCTGGAGTGCCGAAGATTAACCATCACTGATATAGGCCATGTGACTAATGTACAGTGACGTCACATGGTCTAGGAAGAAGGATAGAATGAGATCTGCATACCCTTAAACTGAACATACTCTGGCCACAGATCTCTTGAGAAAGGTCGTTCGTTGGGACTTATGGATTGTTATGATTACTGTATAATCTGGACACAAAAGTATGTACAAAATGATATAAATGCAGCATTGAAAAAGCATTTTAGTGTGCCATAGATCTACCTACATATGGTCTAGGAAGAGGCTGCGGTACTAGCAAAGCACCCAGCCTCTTCTAACAGCTATTGGTAGGGGTCCCGGATATCAGACCTCTGCTGATCTGATATTGATGACCTATCCTGAGGATAGGTCACAAATATTGATTCCTGGATATTCCCTTTTCAGTCCTGAATATATTCTTTATATGAAATACTTATGAATCTATTTATTGTCTTCTCTTCAATGTGAAATAACCTCTATAACCCTAAACTAACTGTATTCTGTGTTTTAAGATCCCTTTCCTCTTCCCTCTAGTGAATAAGGCAGGAAAACATGGCAGGTCATGGCTGGGATCATATATATAGGTCAGTGACAGCCCAACTATAGTTCCTCATGATAAGCTGAGGCTGACTTCAAGGAATAATGGACAACCCAGCCAAGATAGGGTCATGTGATCTTTTTTCTTTAAAGTCTATCTGATCAGTGAAAAACTGAATACACTTGGATGCAAAAGAATATGGATTGGATTGAAAACTGAAACAGAAACCATATCGATCATATGCTAGAAGCCTTACTCTATAATTGTCAGTTATCTTTGAGCTACTGGGTAGAGACTAGTTGTTACTATGTCTCCCATATACAGCATGCACAGAGAAAGGGAAATCTTGCTCTCCTTAATCCCCACGTTTTCTGTTAACAGTAACACTGGGCCAACGTTTCGGTCATACCTGACCTTGATCGCGGCCGTAGTGCAGAGGACATGAGGATTGAGGCATGGTTATCTCCGTTCCGTATCGTTAATCCCCAAGCATAATGTCTAACTCTTAGGCCTCTTTCACACGAACGTATTTTTTGCGGACTCCGATCCGCATTTTTCACATGATAAATGCGGACCCATTCATTTCTATGGGTCCATAAAAAATGCGGACAGCACACCGTGTGCTGTCCGCATCCGTTGCTCCGTTCCGTAGCCCGCAAAAAAAAAATAGAGCATGTCCTATTCTTGCCCGTATTACGGACAAGAATAGTACTGTTCTATTAGGGGCTAGCTGTTCCGTAAAATAAGAATGCACACGGATGCCATCCGTTGTTTTTGCGGCTCCGCAATTTGCGGACCGCAAAACACAACGTTCGTGTGAAAGAGGCCTTAGTCTAACTTTTATTGTTTAACTTCTTGATTACCGCTGCAGGACTTTATACGTTATGACGTTAGGCTCTTATCTGTAACCCAACATATCAAATCGCCAGGCTATATTGCAACCTACCATTTCCCTGTTGCACTGCAGATTGCTGTAATGAAGCAATTAAAGAGGTTTTTCACTGAGACAGTGAAGTCCGGATCCTCTCAGCCCCAGAGATCTGCTGATATTGCTGGAGGAAGTTAGCCGCACATGACTGTCCATGTAATGTACTTCTGAGATAGGTCTTACAGAATGGCTCTCCACTCTGGCTCATAGAGGGGAGTCTTGATTGGAGAACCTTCCCTTGTTACTGAATCGTTCCTATATTCTCTTCGAGTTACATCTTATTTGTATCAATTGTGTTATGTATGGGATTGTATTAGATATGAGTCACGTTTACTTGTACAAATTCAGACCCAAATGCATATTCCTGCACAGAAGTGTGATAATTACATTTCCAGGAATGTAATTAAATTAGTTGATTTAACCAACAGGAGCAAAATGTCCTTTGTGAAGGACTACTCTAACCAGGATGATAATGAAGTGGATATAAAACATCCATCTCTCCAAACCACAGATGATGGATAAGGTATTGCCCTCTGTACAGTACAATAGAACACCTTGTATTTGAGAGACATCTACCAAAAGATATGGCTCAATCCAAAATGCTTTAAAAAAGTATTCATACCCCTTCACTTTTTCCACATTTTATCAAGTTGCACCCACAAACTTAGGGTTTATTCAGAGTACCGTATGGAATATGTTTGCAGTCCTCAAATTGTGGATCTGCAAAACACGGATTCTAGCCGGTTGTGTTCCTCATTTTCCAGAACTAATGGGCCAGCCCTATGATAGTTATGCCTATTCTTGTCTGCAGTTGTGGACAAAAATAGGACATGCTCTATCTTTTTTTTTGGGGGGGCACGGAATAGAAGCACAGATGTTGACAGCACACGGAATCAAATATATGGTTGTGTTAATTAGTTCCTTAAAGGGGTTGTCCGAGTTATTTTTTTGTTCTTTGTATGTTTCTAACTTGTCAGGTATAACAACTTTCCCATATACTTTGTGTTTCTAAAGCTGCTGGTTTCTCAGAGTTGACTGAGGGTCACATGACCTGTGATGTCACCTTATCTCTCTGCTCTGTGATGTTTCGTTCACAAGCCTCAGAGTTCAGATAACAGTCTGTACACGAGACGTCACTGGCCACGCCCCCTTTCTTTGCCGGGCTCCTGCTATCTGCTCTCTCCCTGGATTCCTTCAGATAAAACATTAACCCCTTCAGCCAGAACACACTGAGGGCTCAAGGCTCAAAGTGAGAGGAGACAAATGCTGGGCACAAGAGCTGTAGAGGAATTGTATTGTGCAAGAACAGGTAGGGAGAAATTCCTGTGTGTATTAGCAGTGTCATTGTACAGCTGGGACTTGTAGTCCTACACATACAACATGCTGCTGAGTATTCCAGCAGGCAGACATGTCACTCAGCACTTGTATTCATTCCCTTTGCAGAGATGGGGGGAGAAGGGGGAGGGGCTGAGATTGTTGTTATTACATGTAAACAAAGACCAGAAGAGAACCAGGGAAATTAGGAAATTTTTTTTTGCCTAAAACTTACTTAACTTAGTTATATATTGCTGCCCATCAGATTTACAGTGCTATATATTTTTTGTCATAACTCGGACAACCCCTTTAAATGCCTTCGTATTTTATGTGATAGACCAACACAAAATAGCAAGTATGTGTGAAGTGAAAAGAAAATGACATATCATTTTCAAAATTTTTAATAAATAAAAATCTTGAAAGTGTGGCTTAAATGTACTCTGGTACCCCTAAATAAAATCCCGTGTGACCAATTGGCATCAGAAGTCAGCTAATTAGTAGTGATTTTCAGTATAACTACAGCTGTTCTGTGAAGGCCTCCAAGGTTTGTTAGTGAACATTAATGATCAAACAGCATCATGAAATGCAAGGAACACACCAGACAGGTCAGAGATAAATCTGTAGAGAAGTGTAACACAGCTGGCCATCTACCTAAACTTACAACCCAGGAAATGAGATTACCACCAATTAGAGAATCAGCCAAGAGGATTATGGTCACTCTGGAGAAGCTTCAGAGATATCTCAGGTGGGAGAATCTGTCCATAAGACAACTATTAGTTGTGTACTCCACAAATCTGTCCTTTATGGCAAGAGTGGCAAGAAGAAAGATATTTTTGAAAGCAAGTCATAAGAAGTTCAGTTTCCAGTTTGTCACATGCCATGTTGGGGAGACAGTAAACATGCGGAAGGAGACGCTCTGGTCAGATGAGACCAAAGGTGAACTAAATACCTAAAACTATGTATAGCGGAAAACTAACATTGCACATCACCCTGAACACACCATCCTGAGTGTGAAACATGGTGGTGGCAGCATTATGCTGTTGGGATGCTTTTCATTGGCAAGGACAGTTGATGAGAAGATGGATAGAGCTAAATACAGGGCAATCCTGAAGGAAAACCTGGTAGAGGCTCCAAAAGACTTGAGACTGGAGTGGAAGTTCACCTTCCAGCAGGACAACAACATAAATCCATAGCTACAATGGAATGGTTTTCAGGGATGCTCAACCTGCGGCCTTCCAGCTGTTGTAAAACTACAACTCCCACCATTCCCTGGTGTAGGCTGATACCTGTAGGCTGCCCGAGCATTCTTGGAGTTGTAGTTTTGCAATATCTGGAGGACCGCAGGTTGGGTATGTCTTAGATCAAAGCATATTCATGTGTTAGAATGGTCCAGTCAAAGTCCAGACTTAAATATTGCTGTTCACAGACACTCTCTATCCAATCTGACTGAGCTTGAGCTGTTTTGCAAAGAAGAATGTGCAAAAATGTCAACCTCTAGATGTGCAAAGCTGGTAGAGACATACCCCAAAAGACTTGCTGCTGTAATTGCAGCAAAAGGTGGTCCTACAAAGTATTGACTCAAGGGGGATGAATATAAATGCACATCATACTTTCCAGATTTTTATTCATTAAATTTAAAAAAAAAAAACATGTATCAATTTCTTTTCACTTCACACATACTTGCTACTTTGTCTTGGTCTATCACATAAAATTCCAATACATTTAAGTTTCTAGGCATAACGTGAACTCTAGTTACATACTGTAACTAAGGCTAGTTTCACATTAGCGGTAAAATCTTTGGGCAGGCTGTTGTGGTACAGGAACAGTCTGCCAGAGTTCATTGTATCTGGCAAACTACATTTTTCCAGCTAGAGCCCATTTGCAGGGATCCAACCTGTTACCAGCATTAGTGCTATGAATTGGCCAGGAACAAGGCCATAGCCATAAACATTACACTTTAAAACATATAGACACACAGGACGAAAGACGCGGAAACATTCTCTTGCCAGGAGAGAAGAAAGAAGCTGCATCCTGTGCATGCACTGCCATCTTGTGCATGCGAGTGTGAAAGCTAATGTGGACATGCTATACCTTCTTAAGTCACTTTCAGAGTCACAGGTGCAGTGAATGCCACAGTGCCTCTTGTCTTGTTGTCAGGGGCGGACTGGCCATACATCCTTCAGGGAAGATTCCCGGTGAGCCGATACCCAGGTGGCTCAAACTCTTCTCATGGCCACTGGCCAGGTACAAAACAAGCATTAAAGTTTTGCGCATCAAGTCCTTATGCATCCGGCCAGCTGCCCCAGGTGCCCTCTGGGATTCACTGTGGTATTCCACTGTGGTATTGCTGGGCCAGCCTACCTCTGTTAACCTTGCTTACCTTTGACTCATGTTGGCCCTGAATACTTGTGTTGCCCCTCTTTCTTAGAATTTGGCGCCCAGAACTTGGGAACACTTATAGGGTTTTTTTTTCCTATGACCACTTTAAGTTACCAGTCCACCCCTACTGTTGTGTTGTGGGTGACAATTTTGTGACAATATCCATATGACATAACAGAGCCTCTTCCTCATCCTTTAATGAACTACAATACAATGACTGAAATAAAGATAATGTAGGACACCAAATGTTTTAAATGATCTGTATACCTTACAGCAAAGTTATAAGGAAATCAAAGAAGGAAGAAGTTACAAATTATTTACTTAGTCTTATAACAATCATTCAACAGCACAAACTTTGAAAAGGAACACTGTTTAAACATTCTCCACCTTTCATAGCCCTGTAGAAAATGCCAAGAAAAATCAGGTCACCATTTCCTGCATGATGCATCAAGCTCAGTGTCAACAAATTTATTTTAAATTAATTTGAAATTAAACTAATCAGGAAAAGCATTAGTGTTTGTCATTATTATAGAGAATGGCAACCTGCCCACTATTCATAACAGATAAACTCCAAAACTACAGGAACAATAGGATGAGCTCTAATAAACCCGTATTGATTAATTAGCAGACTATAGATATTTGACACATGTGTATGTGAAGCGTTTGCCGTCAAGCAGCAGTACCTTGCTGTGAAGGATTACAGTAATATGATAATTTAAAAAGTGGAGGCTATCATGGTAACCTTTCCTGTTACATAATCACAGTAATGTCAGCCATACTTCTGATCCATGTATAATCTGCTTCAATATATATCACTAATTTATCATTTCACCAAACATTAGGGTATGCTCACATGTGGTAAATAGATTGCTTAGGATAATCTATTATGACGCTGTACTGACACATAATGACTCCACGTTCCACCATAAAGCAACATGTTATTTTACAGAATCTTCTTGGCTTCATAGTGGTATGTGTGGCTCCCTACTCCAGGATGGTGGAAAGAAAATAAAATGGCCGTCATCCTATTAGTATACACAAAACCTGTCCAAACCACAAAGCAGGACAAGTTGCTTCACAACACTGAGGTAAAGAGCTGCCTCATCCTCCTCTCTGCTCTGCTTGTCAGGGATTAAAATCCTGAATACAGCTGATAAGATCTTCACGTGAATATCTGTAGGAGATCAGCTGTGAATGAGCTGTGGGGAGACAGCTGAAGTAAAAGGAGGATGGACAGGACAATGTGGTAATATGAGGCTGTGGTAATGTAGTCGACTGTACACTCTCCTCAGCAGAGTATGAGATTCAGCAGAAGATCTTCTCAGCTGTATTCAGGATCATAATCCCTGACAAGCAGAGCAGAGAGGAGGATGAGGAGCTCTTTAGCTCAGTGTTGTAAAGTAAGATGTCCTCCTGTCTGTTTAGGACAAGTTTTGTGTGTACTAATAGGATGGCAGCCATTTTATTTCCCCCTGATGATCGCTCCCTAGACAAAATGAGCCATTACAACTAAAAAAGGCATTTTGAAATATATTGCTAATAAAGTAATATTACATATTTTCAGTAAATTTATTAATTCCCATAGAAGCCCTTTAATCAAGTTAAGAACACAGAGACAGCACCTCTAATGTAATACCACTTAGAAGGTAATCTGGATACTAAAATTTTACTTTTGTGATAAGTCACAACAGGTATGCGAGTGTCAGTAGGATGGTGTTACACCATGCATAGATCTCCTGGTTGTGCTGCTGCCCTTGTCCTCTAAGCTCCCTGGGTCTGGAATACAGCTGTAGAAGAAAGAAGCAGGAGACACAGGAAGATCTTGTGTTTGCAGAATTAAATTTCACTTTTATTATATGGTAAAACAATGTGTTTCACAGACTGATAAAGATCAGTCTCTGAAACACATTGTTTTATGAAATAATAAAAGAGAAATTTCATTCTGCAAACACAAGAGCTTCCTGTGTCTGTGCCGAGCCAGCTTCCAAGAGTCCTCCTGCTTCTTCCTTCTACAAACCTTTAAAGAAGTGTCACCAGGCCTTGACGGGCCCACAGGGGTACAGGTGAATCCACCAGCCCCTGAGCAAGGTGGGCCCCTTGTTTTCCACCCCTGCACAAATGGCACATAACACAGTAGACTTACCGCAGTACATATAGATAGACAGTGTACAGCACCTCAACCAGCCTATGTTCATATAAAAATACTGGGTAGAATATTTAAGAAACAGGACAGCCAGTGTGCTCCTTTCCAAGGGACCTGCTTTCTCAATTTGCTGTAGAGACTCCATAATCAATCATCTTGTAGTGTTTTGCTACTGTGTGATCAGGTAATATTTGGATGTGTTGGTATGGTGGGCCCCAAAAATAAATTTTACTGGTGGGTCCTAGACACCCCAGTCCGACACTGGGTGTCACTGTTATGACAATTTCATGACAGACTTACAACACAGGATATTGTGACTTATCAACTCTGGTCTATGTTTAGTCACTTGTATAGATGCAATTATTAGTCATAGGCTACAAGAGGCATCAAGCTTACTGGTTACAATCTCTCAATGAGGCAGTGGCGTACATAGAAAAGTAAGGGCCGCATAGCAAGAATCAAACCAGGCCCCTCACACAGGACAGAAGGGTTTCTGCCTAAACCCTTTTGAATGACCCTTGGGCCATTTTTCCACTGCCTCATTTGTTAAAAATTGTTCCTTTAGAGAGTAGAGTCCTGACTAAGTGTTCACCTCCAGTAGATGAGGAGATAATCCTAAGACTGGGCCCCCTCTTGCCCTGGGCCTCATAGCAGTCGCATGGTCTGCCGCTATCGTAGTTACGCCCCTGCAATGAGGTACAGTCTTCAAAAAGTGTCAATAGACAAACGGAACATAGTGAAAGAAGGAACACTCTCCAGAGATAGACAGAGACTTAAAAGCAGCCCTGGAACACAAAACTCACCAGCCCACAAACATAAAATGGCTACACAGCCAGCAACCAAAGATTAGCTGGATACCCTGTGACTCCATCATGCAAGTAAGTGAATGGAATTGCATTATGACCCCAGGATTCTTGAAAGAGATGTGGCCAAAATAGCAGCTCTCCACACAGAGGATTGGCATGGGTGTCGGAGTCCCACCAATCAGATATTGATCACCTATCCTGACCATAGGTCGTCAATATATATAGTAAGACAAAACTTTTAAATGCCACTGGACAACTATAATAAAAAAAATAGAAAAAAATTAAAAAAAAACCCACATAAAAAATGACATGCTGAGGATTTCTAAATCTGCATGGGCAGGTTAATTTCCGCATGAAAAAAAAGCTAAATATACATGAGTTTGTTTAATCCACTGCTGGTACTGTATTACACTCACATCATGGTTTTCTGCATGGAAAAACGTATGCAATCATCTGTGGGTAACACACGTTTTTCACAGTGCTAGCGTAAAACAGTACAGTTTTGATTTCTACAAAAACTTTGATTATGTCTTCCATGTATATACAGGAAGATGTACAACCAGTTGTACCCGCAATACATATATAATTATATACAGGGGATGGATTCCCAGGTTATACCAGCATGCTCTGTATCACTATATAAAAAAGATGTATAAATTATACCATCTGTACATGTATAATTATATACAGGAGATACCCAGGTTATACCAGCATGGTCCATATCACTATATACAAGATGTATAACTTATACCAGCTGTACATATATAATTATATACAGGAGATACCCAGGTTATACCAGCATGCTCCATATCACTATATTCAGGAGACATATAACTTATGCCAACTATAAGTATATAATTATATACAGGAGATACCCAGGTTATACCAGCATGCTCCATATTACTATATACAAGAAGACGTGTAACTTATACCAGCCGTACATATATAATTGTATATAGGAGATGCCCAGGTTATACCAGCATGGTCCATTCTACAATATACAGGAGATGTATAGCTTATACCCACTGTGCATATATAATTATATACAGGAGGTGCCCAGGTTATACTAGAATGCCCCATATCGCTATATACAGGAGATGTATAACTTATACCAGCTGTACATACATAAATATATATAGGAGATGCCCAGGTTATACCAGCATGGTTCACCATCCATATATTACAGTCGCTATATACGAGAGGATGCATAACAGTCTCGGCAGGTTGCTTCAGAGTAGCAAAGTACCTGGACTGTTCTGGCAGCTGACGTTCTGATTAGTGTTGAGCGAGCACCTCCCTCCTTCCCTGTCTGGTTCTCATGGGGTTAACATATTGACCTGGGTGTGGTCACTAGGTGCTTTTATTCTGTTGTTGCTAGCCTGGTGGGTTAGTTGTGCTCCAGCCTGCGTTGCTGCTGGAGCTATGTACCTTTCCTGGGATTCCATCTGCCCAGTCCTTGTGGCCACCTATATGTCATTGAGGTTGTCCCATCCCCTTCCCTTTCCCGATATTGTATGGTGTGGTTTATAGTATTGAGCGAGAACCTCTGTGCTCGTATGCTCGGGTGCTCTGGCCGAGCACTAGGGATTGCTCGAGTGCTTAGCCGAGCACCCGAGCATAATATTAGTCAATGGGACTAAACCAGGCACCCCCCACACGGAAGAGGGGAGGGTGTCTGGTTAATAAAAAAAGGTCAGAATCGCGACTTCTCCTCTTTTACTCCTTTCACTCATAAAAGTATGCTAATTACCTGAATTTGTACGTATTACCATACGAATGCATAGGCATTAGCATACAAATTCGTACACATTAGCGTACAAATCAACATTACAGTGCGGGGAAGAGACTCGAGCATTGCACTCGAGTACACTCGGTGTTCGGCCGAACACCGAGCGGACCCAAGCGTAGGCATGCTCGAACAGCGAGTTCGGCCGAGCATGCTCGTTTAACACTAGTTCTGACCGGACCACTCTACAAATGTCCTCACGCAGACTACTCAGGTAGAAGCGAGACCCATTGTGGCAAAATAATATATTGCTGCTCTGTACGCACCTCCCAATGGTTCACACAACGCCATGCACAGCGCATTCTGTGGAGTCGGTTGCTGCCTGAAGTGCTGCAGGGATGCTTTAATATAGGGACTGCCACCAGGAATAGCGAATTTCTATGGTGACAGTTCCTTGTCTTCAACAGCTAAATAGGCGGACTTCTGGCTGTCCGTCCTGGCCTTGTGCCGGATAGAGGACCAGGCGTCTAAAAACTGGACAGTCCTATGTAAAATCACGGGCATTGCTAGGGTTTCAAAAGATCAGGGGCTCAAGTCTCAATGCATGTGGCCCACTTCTCTAAGTTGCCACCCCACAAGCTCTAGCACTAAAGATATTTTACCTGCTGCATAGACACAATGACACATACAGAACAATACAGCAGCACGTACTGTACCTCTCACATCCAGTGCCTCACAGGTGACATCTCCTCTGAAGCAGATATTCTCTGTCATCATCTTCTCCATTTGGCCCAGACAATTTCTTTTAGCCGAATTTTGTCTCTTAGACATATTAGGTTCCTCACTTTTCTATCATTATCCTCTCGACCCTGGTGCCACAACATTGTCATCCAGCTGCTACCCCCAAAACTGTACCCTCTGTGCTCTCGAGTGCCCCAAAACACTTACTATACTGCAGAAAAATGCAACATTTTTATTACTGTAGGGGGACTACCATAATGCCTCCAGACTTTATAGTGCCCCCTGTAGTGCCCATAGACCTTATTGTGCCCCCAGTCCTTATAGTCACCCCTTGTAATTGCCCCTAATCTTTATAGTGCTCCCCTGTAGTCCCCACAGTCCTTAAACTGCCCCTGTAGTGCCCACAGTCCTTATAGTGTCCCCCTGTCCTTGATCTAACATCATTGTAGCACTTAAGACCTGCCTGCACCATACTATTATTCATAGGCCTCAAGCTTAGTGGTGGGACAAAGAGCAATTGGCTCCCGGGTTTCGCTGCAGTGATTCAATTGTATCACCATCCTTCGGACTATATAATGCACCTAGGATTTACAGGAAGAAAATTATATTTTTCCTTCAGACCCCAATCCATGTTAGACCCACCTTCTTCATTAGACCTCAGATCAGACCCCCCCAAGCTCCATCAGCCTCATATTACACCCCCAACCACCATCAGCCTCAGATCAGAACCCCATCAGATCTCAGAGCAGACCCCCATCAGTGCACTCCTATGCTTCTTATGTCTGGAATGCAGTACATTCGGGGCCAGGCCAGGATTTAACCTAGCGATGCCCCTGCTGGCCACCCTATCTGTCCCCAGTGTCAGGAATCAGCACAACCCACTTGGCATATGCCCGGTCTGCCAGATTATTGGTAAATGACTTGCATTGCACCCAGATCCATGTCCATGTACAGGTATTTTCAGCATGGTAGCAATGTAGATGCAGGCTCTACAGTTTTAACCACAACCTTCTCACCTTCTGGTGCATTGCTGCATGGTCTACACACCAGAAACCTGCCCCCCTACAGACATTGCAGTTGCTGGCAAGCAGGTCTATATGCAGTCCTAGGATACAAAAGAGACCTAGGCTATGGATAGGTGGTTTCCTTCAGTTCCTCTTCCTTGGCATGAACACCTCTCCGGTCCTAGATAGTGAGATAGTGAACCTTATTTGCAAGTGTTCCTCACTTTTATTTGCTTACCAGCTACATGCATGCAGGAAATACAGCATCTCAGTCACTCAGTCAGCTATCCATCTCCTGTGTCTCTGTCACAAGGCTCCCCTTTTCTATTAATTCCCAATCGGTTTGTGAGGCTGATGTGTTGATACTACCAGGGTTACCCCCACACTGACTGCATGACTCAGCTAAGACCATGCAACATAGTCCAGACAGTCACCCCTTTCACTGGCAACAATGTTAGGAGGGGAGAGATGCCAGCAGGCATGGACTGCAGGCAGCACAGACCTACAGGAGGGGGCATGCCTATCCTGAGAGGTAAGATGGATATTAACAATCACTAGTAAAGGAGCACTGCGGCGGTAATGCAATTGACAATATATGGATAAACCCTCACGCTGATGTTAAAATGAGACTTTTGCCAATATATTCTTATATCAAGAACATACCGGAGCCCAAGCACCGCGTCAAGGTATCTCAGAGTGGCTCTGGACCTAACACTCACCTACCTTGCCGTATGGGCAATTGCGGAAGGAGCATGTCGGCCTATATGCTCCTTCTGCAATTGCCCATACGGCAAGGTAGGTGAGGTCCCGAGCCACTTTGAGATACCTTGACGCGGTGCTCGGGAAAGTGGATTGGTCTTCGTGGGCCAGTTGAATGGCCCCCAAGGTCTCCTGATCTGACCACCTTAGACTTTTATCTTTGGGTCATCTGAAGGCAATTGTCTATTCTGTGAAGAATCAAGATGTGCAGCACCTGAAACAACGGATACTGGAAGCCTGTGCTAGGATTTCTTCTGCGGTGTTGCTATCAGTGTGGGAAGAGTAGGAGAAGAGGGTTGCATTGACAATCCAACACAATGGGCAGCACTTTGAACACATTTTATAAGTGGTCAGAAACTTGTAAATAACTCATGAAAGAAAAAAGTTACGTTAAAACCAAGCACACCATTGTTTTTCTTGTGAAATTCTCAGTAAATTTGATGTGTCACATGACCCTCTTCCCATTGAAAAAACTAAAGTTGGATCCAAAATGGTCGACTTCAAAATGGCCGCCATGGTCACCACTCATCTTGAAAAGTTTCCTCTCTCCCATATACTAATGTGCCACAAACAGGAAGTTAATATCACCAACCATTCCTATTTTATTTAGGTGTATCCGTATAAATGGCCAACCCTATATTTTGTACATTACACCTTTAACTTGCTTTACATTCAAACTTATAGTGGTTTGGGCACATACGTGCAGACCTATTCACAGTATCAAACTTCTGTCTTTTGTTTGTTTTTCTCCTTTTCATTGTCTTTTGTAGACTTTTTAATTGTATTTCCGTGCTACAGTTTGATTCACTATTCAGTGCAAGTTTTCCCAAATATCAAATATCTGCCCTACTGTGTAAAATATTGAGGATATCTATTGTTAATACCTGTCTTTATGATTTAATCTATTGTATGTGGTTTTAACCGAAAAAAAACATCTTACATATTATGACGTCTGGGCCCAGGTGGATCTATCAAATTAGGGTTTCCTGCAAAGAGGATTTATTACATTCTATTGTAATTTGTTGGGGGCTTTCATTTCATTTCAGTATGCTTTGAATGCCAGGTTTAGCACTCATTTGGTCCCAAGCTTAAGTGGTAATGCCTATACACATTGGATTTTAGTTGACCAGAAACCATGATGATTTTCCAACTGTTGAGAAACAACTGCTTCCTATCTGTACCTCCAAGCTCAAGACTTTACTGGAAGATTAAAAGGGTTGCCCGTGCTTTTTCTATTGATGGCCTACCCTCAGGATAGGTCATTAATATCAGATCGGTGGAGGTCCGGCTCTCACCACCCCCATGATCAGCTGTATGACAGCAGTTTGCATGTGCTGTCTCCCGTTTCTCTTCCTGTACGCTATTGCTGTGCCATAAACATAAATTCAAAGACTAAAAGCATAGAAGGCAACACAGGGGTATATAATACTATCACTGAAAGGAAATGTACCCTCTAAAATATAACTTTTATTAAATCATTAAAAAGAAAATGAAAAGAAATAAGATGGAATTATCAGGTGTCCACAAACAAATGTAACAGATAATAGAAAATAAAATCATATAGAGGCCCTCCTATACAGGTGACTATGATGAGATGCGGATAATTGAATAGGCAAAAAAATATCCTGTTATTGACTAATGGTTAGTTGAGTTAAAGAGGACCCTTCATGGGTCCAGACTTTGTTAACAATGTGTTATGGAGGGCATGTGGGACTGGGGTCAGAGGACTTGCTACTTTTGCAGGGCGCCGCTCCGTTCACCCGCTGTCCCCCTGTAAAGTTCCGGCGCGCACTATGCAAATGCATAGCATCGGAACAGGGAGGAGGAGACGCCAGGGATTCTCAATGGGCGTCTCCTTCTCCCTGGCTGGAGCACTGTCCAGCCGCAATGGAGGGCGTCACAGACAAGGAGAAAGGTTTCATGGTATAAGATCACTGTAGAGTGAACTTTTTTAGGTTTTTCATAAATTTCACCCGAAAGCCAAATTTCCCTAAATTTTTGTAAGTAGTGTATATTTACAAAGTTTATTTGCTTTTTCCTGATTCTCCATGTCTTAAAGGGGCTATCCTGGAAAAGATATTGATGACTTATCCTCAGGATAGGACATCATTACTATTATTATTATATATTTGAAAGCACCATTAATTCCATGGTGCCGTACATCAATAGGCTATGTATATCCAGACAGGTGCCACAAATCTCTGCACAGATATTTCTAAGTGTCCTATCAGAGATCAGAGCCACACACTAATTGTGCAGCTGCAGGTGCTAGAGAGCCCGCTGTCAGTGATACGAGTGCTCCCCACCAAGAAGGCAGGGATGTTTTTTTTAGCATTCCTGCCTTTCCCATCAATCTATACACAGTGCTGAAAAAGCGCTGTATATAGAGATCAGGAAGCGGTAATGCCTTTTCCTGCTTTGGTTCCAGGGGCCATGTGATCCCGGGGCCTGTGTACTGTATCTGTACGAGTTGCTGGGTTTTACAAAATCAGATCAGCTTTGCAATTTGGTTGCAAAGCTTTGTACAACATCTCTAGGGGCTGTATTCCACCTTTAACTGGGCTACTAAGACCTCACGCCTTTTAGCCCTGCTAATGGTGATAACACATACATCCCATATATTAAAACGACTATTATGGTAAGGGAACAAAAAAAATCAGTTAAAATAAATAAATAAAATGTGATCTATTTTTCCTTTTTATATCTTTCTAATTATAAAAAATAAAAACAAACATACTAAAATAAAAAATGCCATAAACATGAAGCCCCATGTATCACCACAAAAAGTGCAAAAATTATTAACATAACTGAAACAAATGTACAAAAAAACACCCACTAAAAATACACCTCGTCAGAAAGGTAGGGGGTAGGGGCTGCGGCTAGTAAATGAACACATTTATTATGCTTATACTATACTAATATTTCTATAATTTGTTTACATTGTTATAAACACCATACAAATAATAACATCTAAAGACTAATAAGCAAATTCAATTTGGGGATATTAATTGATTTGATGTGTTTAATTAAATAAATGGCTTAACCCTCATTATATAGTAATATTTCATGGTGTTAGAGGTAACACTGATCACCACAGCCTTGGCATTCATTCAATGAAATGTTTAGTTAGGTAAATCACAAATGATTTTCTTAATAACAGCATCCCCTCACATATTTGCACAGCCACACCTTAAGACATTCCAACATTACACAGGAATTAACTCTTTAGTTATTTCTGAGTCAGTTTGGAATTTTCTCAAATAATTCTATTGAGAAAGGTTTCCTTCTGTTCCCTCATTTACATGTCCATGTCCATGCTCAAATTCGTGAAAAGGTGGTCAGTGATGCCTCCGTGAAGATGGTTGTAAAGCATGAGTTTGTGATCTGTGTGTCCGTTTTTTGCTGCTCATGTGTCATCAGTGTTTCATGGAGATTGTGCAGCTAAAAAATAGTTTTCAAAGCATCTCTTGCTAATGATCTGTGAATCTGTGGCTTTCAAGGACTCATAGACTATAATAGGCGTTGTGGATCTGTGAACACGGACAAACTAGAGCATGTTTCCGAGCTAAAACCACGGACCCACGGTCTGTGGTAAAATATGGATGGGTGAATGCACCCATTAAAATGAATGGGTATGTGTGCTGTCTGTGGAGAACAAATACAGCACACGTGAGTGGTGCAGGCAGGCTGGTCAGGAGTGCATGACTAAATGGAGTAGCCACACCTCCAATACAAACTCCAAAGAAAAAGGGGGTCAGTCAGCATATCCAAATGTGCAGGTGCACGCTGCCATGGCTAGAAACACAAAGGAAAAAAAAATACAATGCAATAGCACACTGCAAACCAAATAAAGTACAGACCAGCCTGTCTGCCCCATAAGCTGATTTTAATTAGTGTAAGTATAAAGCTGTAGCCTGCTCTCCCTGCACTCACTGGAAGTGATGTTATTTACATGGGACTGTATGTCGATGGTGGCTGTGGAAGGGAGTGATGTTATTTACATGTGAGTCAATGTTGGAGGGGGCTGGGGCAGGGTGATGTTATTTCAATGGGACTGTATGGTGGAGGGAGGAATATAACTACAGGGGGCACTGCAGGGGGTGTTATAAATACTGGAGTCCCTTCAGGGTGAGCATTATTACAGTAGGGGGCAGTATAAATACTGGGGGCACTGTAGGGGTATTATAAATCCAGGGGACATTATAGTCATTCTTATTACTACTGGGTGCTCTATAGGAGGGACTAATAGATCTACCTTATTTCTATTGACAGCACTATGGGGGCCTTATTACTACTGAGGGGTCTGTGAGGGCATTATTAATACTGGAGGGCTCTTCTACTACTGGGGTCACTCTTCGGGAGCGTTATCACGGCTGGGAGCACAGTAGAGGGCAGTATTACTAATGAGGGCATTCTAGAAGGGAATTACTATTGGTGGGACAATGAGGAGCACTATTACTATGGGGGGCATCGATGTTTCTTCAGGATAGAGTTTGGGGTATTTGGAAGCACAGCGAGCAGCAGAATAATACTGTGGGGACTCCAGGTTGGGGGATGATGATAGAAATGTGAGGAAGCTAAGATGTCTGTGTGTCACACTCTACAGAGAGGAGGCACAGCTGAAAGAGGTTGTATGGACCAAATGAAGAAGATGATGATAGAGAAGATCTACATCAGAGGAAACATCATCTGGGAGGCCCTGGATGTGAGAGGTATATGCTGCTGTATAGCAGGGGTGGGTCGAGGGTCAACATAGAGAATTGCACCATATTCTTTGGGGCTTTGGCCCCGGATCTTTTGAGACCCTAGCAAAGCCCCAGGCCAGGAAAAAACTGTATATGCCTAGCAATCTGATATTGTGCAAGCTAAACTCCCACCTGGCCAAGTTGCTGGCAGGGCAATTGCTGAGTTACCACTTACTTTATTCTGATACCTTTAGGGAACTGATGTCGTAAGCTCAGTCATGTTGGAAAAATCCTAACCACCATTATTTCTCCAAAAAAGCCATTCTTGTATTGTCATTAGAGATGAGCGAACGTGCTCGTAACGAGCACTGTAGCGCTCGGCTCCTCTGCACTCGCAAGGGCGCAGGCATCCGGATCCGTCGGGTGAGGAGGGATCCGGATGCCTGCGCCCATTCGAGCGCAGGGGAGCCGAGCGCTACAGTGCTTGTTACGAGCACGTTTGCTCATCTCTAATTGTCATGTGTCAAGTGGGGCACTCTTTGCAACTGTCACTGTGCCAGGTGCAAGCCACAGTATTTCTCGTGGTGGTGGCGAGGCAGCACCACAGTAGCAAGGTCAGCTCCTATAGATATCTTCACATTTGTAGTCAGTCTGGATCTGACACCGGCATATCAACCTTCTACAGTACATGTCCTACTCAATGGATGTCCCCAACAGAGGTAGGGCAGGGCATTGCTCCTACTTTCTCTTCCTTCTATCATATGGGTAAAGTGAAGCATTGCCACTCTGTGTTAGGGCCGATGAGCCAACGTGAGAAGCTGTTCTGTGTTAGAGCTGATAAAGCTAAAGCGTGTCAAGGAGCAAACATCCCACTGGATGTCTCCCCACCAGCTCCAAATGGGCAAGGTGGTTAGCAACAATAGGAGGAACAGCATGGGTGTAATGCATTTGGTGGAAACAACACATGCTTCCTGCACGTGATAAAAGCAGTCATGTAGCGATTTGCAAAAGAGTACTATGACTTACAGACAGTACTGTGCTTGTCTAGAAAACTGTTGTTGCATTTCAGACTCCCTTCTGGACTTGCAGCCATAAAATAGTTTGACAATGTAGTCTGCTACATTCCAGCTAGCTGGAATTCCTCCTTGCATATGCTGGATCATCTGTATGAGCAGCATAAATGATTCTGTCATTCACCAAACCACCTTAGCAAGGACAATGTGTTGTTTACAGGTCAGGCAGTGAAAGTTTATCAGAGATGCCTGCTGCTTACTTAGGCCCTTCGAAGAGGACACAGATCTGCAAGGGGAACTGCATCATCAACATTGTCATCCACCTGATATTTATCTTACAGTAGATGCTAAGGCTGATGCAACAAGGGATAGTGAAGAAAGAACATTTTGCTGGCTACCCTGTAGCTGTTGATAAAGTCCAATGGAGAATGGAAGGAGAGTGGAGGATGAGGAGCTACCACTGTATGAGCAGGGGAAAGAGGAGGAGTCATTTGTGCAGGATAATGAGCCTGATGATGATTATTAGTGTTTAGCGAATCAAAGCATTTGCTGCAAATCTGAATTTCCTTGTGCTTTGTGGTAACGCATCAGATTTTTTTCTTAAAATGGTTGCTACACGTGTTACAATGTAAAAGTAAGAAGCCTAGGAATGCAAGATCACCCAAAATGCAGTCCAGCTAGCCAATCAGACTCTACCACTGCCATCAGACTCAGCACACTGTGAGCTGAGCTTAGGGGCAGACGTCACAAACGCTTATGCGCTAGGAACAGTGTTTCAGAAATCTTTTAATTTTACAATATTAGTTAGGGAGTGTGCAGGGACAGTGTAGGGAGAGTGTTTAGACACTGTAGGAAGGGCATTACTGTTCCTCAGTATTAAAGTGCGGTGTAATATATTACTGTCTTCATCTCGTTGAAAAGCTAGCATATTCACAGTTAATCTGTTACATTACTGATACAGTTACTGTACACTGACAGTTGCATGGGCCCTCAAAAGGAACAGGCAGTGGCAAAAAATATTGCTGTAGCCGGCTCAGGTAGCAGGAGAAGAATGGTAGGTGGAAGCAGCAATAGGCCAGAGCTGCCAGTGTCATCCAGTGGTCATATTTTGACCAACAATCCAGCTGTACTTGAGTGGTTGACTCGCTCATCAACATTATATGAGGTGACAACAGATACATAGTCAGGAATCGCTTAGTTGGCATGGCCCAGGAACTGCATCTATGCCCTCACCTGTCCTGAACCCGCTTCTTGCCTTTGGTGCTCCTTTTGCTAGCCAAGGTATGCATGCTGCCAGTTTTGCTACACTTTTCAGCGAGGATGAGCTTTTTGAGGACAATCAGCAGTTACAGGCCAGCAGAGACTCCTCTAGGCGTGCAAGTACCAATTATAACAGTCTGGTGGGAACACATGGTGTGAAAGGAAAGGCATGTGTACAGGTGAGGAACAATGAGAATTCAGGAATAAGGAAACTTTACATGTTTTGGGGTAAGAAATGGAAAATTGGACAACCTTTGCAACCAAATATACTGTTTTGGTGACACAGTAAGGGGCTTTGCAGACGAGCGTGAGACTCGGGCCCTGGCTTGAACTCCTGGCACTGAACGGGTTACATAGCCTTATTTATGATGTTATATAACCCTTACAGTTCTGGAATGTGTTGGATAACGCTAACAGCATTATGTCAGTGTTATCCAATACATCCCAGACCTGTAAAGGTTACATAACAGACATCCGAGTCTCACGCCCGTCTGCAAGGGTCCTAAGATACACTTGTCTGTATACTTATAAACTGTAGAAAGTTTGCAACAGGATTTAAAAAAAAAATGTTCAATTGGACAGTCAAAATTAACCTGCTATTGATTCAGTAAAATATGCTTATTTGCATACTTCCTAACTAGTAAATTTGCAACAGTTTTTTAGGGAAAAAAAGCTCAATTTGATAACCTTTGAAAACAATTTAAACCCTGCAGGGATGCCATAAAGTATGCTTATTTGTACACTTATTAGCTGTAGAAAATTTGCAAAAGGTTTAGAAATCAAACAAAAAACAAAGGCACATTTTGACAGTTTTTGCAACCATAATATGCCCTGCTGGTGATGCAATTGAATATGCTTATTTATACACTTATTAACCATAGAAAATTTGCTGCAGGTTTTTTGGGGAAAAAGATGAAATTGGTTAAACTTTGCGAATAATATTTACTCTGTTGTTGACACAGGAGAATATACTTATTTGTACACTTGTTAACTGAACAAAACTTTTTTAACAGGTTTTTGAAAACAAACAAACAAACAAAAAGTTACAATTGAGAAGCCTGTGTGATCATAATGTACCCTGTTATTTGTACACTACACTTTTTAGCTGTAGAAAATTTGCAACAAGTTTTTGGAAATAGGTTTATTTACACAGTGTTGAGTGCAACTATGAGACTTAAAATATCACCAGCAACTAGATTTTTTTATTTTATTTTATTAATTGGCCTGTTAGCTAGTTCCTGCTCATAAAAGAGTACTGTCTCTTTAAAAACTGGTTTGTATATACGTGAACAGCTCAAGCTCTGTAAGACACATACAATAAACGATCCTATCCTGTCCCTACTGCTAAAACCTGTCTATCAAGTAATTACTAAAATATATCTTCCCAATCCCTAACATTGCCCCTCTAAGATCCTAAACTCCCTGGGGGTCATTTATCAAACTGGTGTAAAGTAGAACTGGCCTAGTTGCCCATAGCAACCAATCAAATCATACCTTTCATTTTGGACAGCTCCTTTGGAAAATGAAAGGTGAAATCTGAACGGTTGCTATGGGCAACTAAGCCAGTTTTCCGTTACACTAGTTTGATAAATGACCCTGTCTGTCTTCTGTGTCTAATTGCTCTGTCTGTGACAGACACGTTCTATCACATTAGTGGCTTAGCTAAGAATGGTGTCTTTCCTTGGGACCTTACATGGGTCCTAATACACAAGTCAATGTTGTCCCTCCTGATTGGCTGTCAGGCTGACTGCAACGCATTATGGGCAAGCCCACTGTCCCAGATACTGCCCAGGGTCATGTGACCATCCCTCTTTATCTTCTCTTCCCTGTTGAATTGCCAAAACTTCCTCTGGAAGTAGAATTTTTGGAAAGTTTTTAACAAATTTTATTAATTTAGAATTAATTGACTCATCTCTACCCTATCTGGCATAATGCAGGATACAATATAGATACATATATATCAGAGGTAGTAGGCAAACAAAGGTCTGTAAAATATGTCTGTAACTACCATAGTGGCAGACCATGCGACTGCTATGGGTCCCAGGGCAAGAGGGGGCCCATTTGTAGTTGGGATTATCTCCTCTTTGTAACAGTGGCTGCTGTGCGCCACTGTACCCCTGCTTACCGCTGCCGTCCTGGGCGTCGTGTTCAGCGGTGAGCTTGTGGTTCTGTTCACCGCTGCAGTTGTGGGCTTTGGCTGTGTAAGTGCTGTTGCACTATGATCCGCTCCAGAGTTCCCATCCAGCCCTGGCTTACATCCTTGTTCTTACATCATTCCCACTGGGCTGGAGCAGGTTTGATCATGTGCTTTGATCATGTGACCATGCTAGGTCATGTGGGTTGGTCACGTGTCCTCATTGACCAACCCTGGACCTATTTAAGTTGCTCAGCCCTCTCCCAAGATGCCTCAGAGTCAAGGTCCTTATCTTGCCTTAGGTTGTGTTGTTCCTGTTTGTGCTCCTGTGCTCTGACTCCCGCTTGTGTACCAGACTCTGCTATCCGCCTGATCCCTGCCTGCCTGCATTGTCTCTCTCGTTGCCGACCTGGATTGCCTAGTAAATAGGTAGAGTATCCCTCGGCGCAAAGAAAACGGCCAGTTGCAAATGACTCACTTCAAATTTATTTCTTTCAGCATACATACAACGCCTTTCGGGGATATCAGTTTCCCTTCTTCAGGTAAAAAAAAGGCTGTGTAACAAACACCAAACACACATGGATATATATATACACTAACCACTTAACCCCTAGGAGGTGCCAAAGGGGGTCAGTGGGAGGATCCCCAAATTTTCAAAAGTTGTCCCACAGTCAAATATAACACAAAATAGGTGCATAATAGACCCGGATTGCCTGACTTGTTCCTGTGCCGCCGGTCCTGACCCTTTGCCTGTCTGACTCTGCCTCTGCCTCATCCTTTCGGTCCTGAATTGTCTCTCCTGGATCCTGGCCTGTTGACCACCGCTGTACCCTGGTACCTTTGCAGGAATCTCCTGGTCCTCCGGGAGCAGCTGCCTCGTGTCCCGACCCTCCTCAGGAGGTAGCAACCTGGTGTTCTCCTCGGAAAGTCTATCCCCACCATCAGGGGTATTTGTGAAGATCGAGGTGTTTCACTTAGAGTAGGTAGGGCGCGACGTACAGTGGGTCACACCTGCTGGTTCGTGACACTCTTCTACTGGGGGTGAATACTTGGTCAGGACTCTACCCTCTAAAGAAACAACTTTCAGCAAATGAAAAAATGACCCAAGGGTCATTGAAACAGGTTTAGACAGAAACCCTTTTGTCTCGTACTGGGGGCCTGGTTTGATCTTTGCTATGAGGCCCTTACTTCTCTATGTACACCACTGGTCTGTAGCATGCAAATCCATAAACTGTGCATGATATTGAAGCTCCATTGCAGGGTGTACAGCTGACCTGCCATATCCCTACACAACCTGGGACAGTTATGGTGCTGTTTTGGGAAGAGAACAGCCATGTTTGTGTAATCCTTGATGACCCATTTAGGAAGCATACAGAATATTTAGCACTGTATCTTGGTTGTAATTGGTGATACATTTATATGACCACATTCACCGGTCATCGGATATTCTCTGATAAATTGGAGGGGAAATGCACATTTTTCAGGGCTGTATTTTTCACCCTCTTGTGCTTGTTATCGTAAGAGACTATTAGAATGATGACATTCTGTTAGTGACCCTTTACATTTTGTACTGCAAAAGTATATTGTCACTTATTACTGTGGGTACATCACCTGTTTTTCATTTAAAGCATTGTATCACTAGCACATGAAAAATTCATCAGGGCTGCATAAGCTCAAGGAAGTGTATGTTTGCAGATATTAAGATGTAATCATATTCCTTCCTCTTTACACCTCAAGTTTAACATAGTCCTAACCTGTCACTGTTAATTTTGTTTTTCTTTTTATTATTCATTATTAAAGCTTAGTAATAGTATTGTCTAAAGAATGATTGTACTGTCAAATTGATAGATTGAAGATGATGTGAAAGAGGTTTAAAAGAGTAGTTTCATATTGCCAACACCTTTCATGTTCCTTTCAAGAGAATGTATTCACAACAGACATGTATCAGAATAAAGGGGGACATTTATGAAGGTCAGAGTTTTCCGTGCTGCTTTTGGAGGAAGAGGCAAAGTTATGTAGAGGTGCTTCATCCTGCAGGCCATGTGATAGACTTTAAAGGAGTCTGTCACCAACTTTTCACGTTCTACACTGCTTATATTGCCTTCTTGCGCACACACACACACGACCATAATGGTACTTTTGTTGTTTAAGGGCTCATTCAGACGGCTGTATGTTGTCCGCAAAAATGCGGATCCGTTTTTGTGTGGATTACATACTGAACCATTCACTTCTATGGGCCCTTTTCTTCCATTCCATGGCTCTGCAAAACAAATGAAACATGTCCTATACTTATCAGTGAAAATCAGGACATGGCCCCATTAAAGTCTATGGGTCCGCAAAAATACGGAATGCAATCCATGTTTTTGTGGACATGCTGAACTCTCAGCAAAAAACGTATCCGTATTTTTGCGGACATCATATGGCCATCTGAATGAGCCTTTAGGCTCCATTGACATGTCCGTGTGTCCGGTGTCCGGTGTCCTTGTTTTGCGGACACCAGCCATGTGCGTTCCGCAATTTGCGGACCGCACATGAGAGAAATGCCTTTTCTTGTCCGTGTATTCGGACCAGAATAGGACATGTTCTATTTTTTCCGGGAGCCACGGAATGGAAGTGCGGATGCACTGTGTGCCGTCCGCATCTTTTGCGGCCCCATTGAAAATGAATGGGTCCGCACCTGTTCAGGCAAAATTGCGGAACGGATGCGGACACATTTTACGGAAGTCTGAATGGGGCCTTAGTCTGATTTTCTAAAGCTGCAAAAACAAGTTTTAATTGTATGCAAATGTGCCCTCGCAAGTGCCCAGGGGTGGTGTTCTGGCTGTAAGTGCCCAGGCCCCTCTGCTTTTTCCGCTCCAAACTCCTCCTCAGCCTTGTGTTGGCAGCCCTATAATCATCTTACGTCATCCACAACAGCTCCTTAGATCCCATTGCCTTGGAGATCATCAGGGATGCATTCCAGAACTATATTTGTCAAACTAATATGTTCACAGGATAGGGACGCTATACTCAAGAGGAAGAAAAAACGGATTAACTAAAGTAAGATGGTTCTTTATCGTACATTTACTTGAACTATTCAGGAGCAACTGAAAAATTTAGAGCACACTTCATGGATTCTTGGTATATTTGCCAGGTTTTGGCTAGAACAGCCTGACGGATCTAAAAGCCCTTGTGTTAAACTAGATACTAAAAAGGGCTTTCCAGGATTTTTTCATTAATGACCTATCCTCAGGATAGCATAAAGGATTATCAACAGTAACATGTCCTCCGTGGTTTCTTTATTCAAAACGGACCCATAAAAATGTACAATGTGCGACGTCTCGAAATAATACATAGGGGGTAATTTATTATACTGAAGTGCACCTCTCCATCTACGTCTTTTCCAATGCTCACTCCAGATCTAAAATTGTGGGTGTGGCACGGGCAGGGAAGGGGACGAGCCGGCAGGCCCGTCTGATTTACCATTTTCTACGCCTGTTTTAGGCATATAAAAAGGTTTAAATGCAAGACAGCTAGGAAGCTATCTTACATTTAGAACTAGTGGAGGATCCGATGACATAATGGAGAGACCTGCGCCGCTTCATAACTTTGGCGGAACCACTGCCAGTTTAGGACTTTATTAAGACCAGCGTCTAAAACGCTGGTTTTAATAAATGTGCCCCATAGTCTTTCTCAGTTTAGTCTTCAAAAACTACAGTATATTGAGGTGCAAGTAATAAACAAAAAGGTGTGCTATATTTAATTTAAGTGAGCAAGAGAAAAATGTACATACAATACATGCAAAAACCTGAAAATTAAAGCATTATTAAGCAGATTTAAAAACATTAAAAACACGACAAACCAGGGGGTCTCAAATTAAATATATATATATATATATATAGTACAGAGTTGGAAGGGCACTCAAAATATCTTAGAACTAGATACAAGAGATAATTATAAAAAGAATTTAATATCTATTTATATAAAATAAAAAAAGAATACAAATTACACATAAAACCATACAGTTGTGGACAATGCACTTAATCAGTACGTGTGTACAATTACACCTGTATTGGGAATATATCCCAATTTTTGTTCCTCTAAAGTATATCTGTAAAAACAGGTAAGTATTTGTTCACACTACCTTTGATATAACATACTGCAAATGTAGCATAAAATAAGCAAAGTTCGAGCGCAGGGTGCTGGCCTTAACTAAATGCTCACAGTGTTGGATACAGCTGTAACATGGATGTTATTTGACCAATTCCCGAAATATACATGCAGAGTTCAAGCGCAGCGTGCTGGTTTTAAATTGGTACTCTCAGCATAATATGGGTAAGATTGTAACGTTAGTGTTATTTCACTGGTTCCCGAGATATATATGCAGAGTTCAAGCGCAGCGTGCTGGTTTTAAATTGATAACCTTTATATTTGAAAAGGTAGTTAATAACACTGTGACATAGATGTTACTTTACCAGTTCCCGGGATATATGCAGAGTTCGGGCGCCGCGTACTTCAGGAGGAGTTGATTCACGTTTGCCAATGCCGAGTCTCTCCGTGGCGTCCCACGTGACTACAGCATGTGATCACTCCTCCGGTCACGTGTCCAATCACGTGACATGTACTCTGTAGGTCCTGGAAGATCGAACTTTTTCCGCAGGTCCTGGAAGATAAACGTCCTATTTATCCAGTCTCAATCTTTGGAAAAGGGAAAATGCTTAATGTTTCTTCTTTAGATATACTCCAAATGCTGCTATCTCTTCCTTGTTTACCAACGCGTTTCGGAGCTAACACTGGCTCCTTCCTCAGTGGTTTAAGGAAGACATATTTAGGCTGCTTTATATATTCAGTTCAGTGTCCACAGATTGGTCAATCAATTATTGAGTTGTATATATAGCCTGTCATGGATTCTTATTTGTTTATTGACATAAACATCAAATTTAGACCCAGATTTTCAACAGACATGAATGTAATCAATGAAATACATGAAAATAAAATAAAATAAGTTAAAATAAAAAATAAAAAATCTTTTTGCAGTAGTGCGTTATACATGCGTTTTAGATGTGTTTTTTTCATTATATTGCTTCATAAGTTCTCTTGACTCAGTATATAGATATAACACTTGGTGATACCCCAAAGCAGAATCACCAAGTGTTATATCTATATACTGAGTCAAGAGAACTTATGAAGCAATATAATGAAAAAAACACATCTAAAATGCATGTATAACGCACTACTGCAAAAAAGATTTTTTATTTTTTATTTTAACTTATTTTATTTTATTTTCATGTATTTCATTGATTACATTCATGTCTGTTGAAAATCTGGGTCTAAATTTGATGTTTTATGTCAATAAACAAATAAGAATCCATGACAGGCTATATATACAACTCAATTAATTGATTGACCAATCTGTGGACACTGAACTGAATATATAAAGCAGCCTAAATATGTCTTCCTTAAACCACTGAGGAAGGAGCCAGTGTTAGCTCCGAAACGCGTTGGTAAACAAGGAAGAGATAGCAGCATTTGGAGTATATCTAAAGAAGAAACATTAAGCATTTTCCCTTTTCCAAAGATTGAGACTGGATAAATAGGACGTTTATCTTCCAGGACCTGGGGAAAAAGTTCGATCTTCCAGGACCTACAGAGTACATGTCACGTGATTGGACACGTGACCGGAGGAGTGATCACATGCTGTAGTCACATGGGACGCCACGGAGAGACTCGGCATCGGCAAACGTGAATCAACTCCTCCTGAAGTACGCGGCGCCCGAACTCTGCATATATCCCGGGAACTGGTAAAGTAACATCTATGTCACAGTGTTATTAACTACCTTTTCAAATATAAAGGTTATCAATTTAAAACCAGCACGCTGCGCTTGAACTCTGCATATATATCTCGGGAACCAGTGAAATAACACTAACGTTACAATCTTACCCATATTATGCTGAGAGTACCAATTTAAACCAGCACGCTGCGCTTGAACTCTGCATGTATATTTCGGGAATTGGTCAAATAACATCCATGTTACAGCTGTATCCAACACTGTGAGCATTTAGTTAAGGCCAGCACCCTGCGCTCGAACTTTGCTTATTTTATGCTACATTTGCAGTATGTTATATCAAAGGTAGTGTGAACAAATACTTACCTGTTTTTACAGAGATACTTTAGAGGAACAAAAATTGGGATATATTCCCAATACAGGTGTAATTGTACACACGTACTGATTAAGTGCATTGTCCACAACTGTATGGTTTTATGTGTAATTTGTATTCTTTTTTATTTTATATAAATAGATATTAAATTCTTTTTATAATTATCTCTTGTATCTAGTTCTAAGATATTTTGAGTGCCCTTCCAACTCTGGACTTACAATATTTCAAATTTAAGGGTGGATGTACCTAGGAAGTGAGCACCATATTCCTGAGTAGATATCTGGATGAGCCACTGGTTTAATACTACAATATATATATATATATATATATATATATATATATTCACAATGCATTAAATAATGTAAATAATATTTTCAGAGGTCAAATGTAAAGAGAAATCAGGTGTGCATAATAATAATAATTACCCAAAATAAAAATAAAAAATACCCCAAACAGGAATAATATAATCTAATTGATGTATTAGTCATTCGTGGAAAGATCAAAATATAGCTGTAACCCAAAGCTTATACCTAATGTGACATTGCATGATCAATAAAATCAATAAAGTGCTAGTGCAAATATGTAAAATACGGTGGGGAAAATAAGCATTTGATACACTGGCGATTTTGCAAGTTTTCCCACCTACAAAAAATGGAGAAGTCTGTAATTTTGATCATAGTTACACTTCAACTGTGAGAGACAGAATCTTAAAAACAAATCCAGAAAATCACATTGGATGATTTTTAAATAATACATTTGCAATTCAATTGTGTGAAATTAGTATTTGATCACCTACCAACCAGCAAGAATTCTGGCTCTCAGAGACCTGTTAGTTTTTATTAAGAAGCCCTCCTACTCTGCACTCATTACCTGTATTAATTGCACCTGTTTGAAATTGTTACCTGTATCAAAGACACTTTTTCACACACTCAATCAATCACACTCCAACCTCTCCACCATGACCAAGATCAAAGAGCTGTCTAAGGACACCAGGGACAAAATTGTAGACCTGCACATGGCTGGGATGGGCTACAGGACAATAGGCAAGCAGCTTGGTGAGAATGCAACAACTGTTGGCACAATTATTAGAAGATTATTGGAAGAAACACAATATGATTGTCAATCTTCCTCATTCTGTGGCTCCATGCAAGATATCACCTCGAGGGATAAGGATGATTCTGAGAAAGGTCAGGAATCAGCCCCAAACTACACGGGAGGCCTGGTCAATGACCTGATAAGAGCTTGGACCACAGTCTCAAAGATTACTGTTAGTATCACACTATCATGGATTAAAATCCTGCAGAGCATGCGAGGTCCAACTGCTCATGCCAGCACATGTCCCATTTGATGTTCACCAATGACCATCTGAATGATCCAGAAGAGGCATGGGAGAAGGTTGTGTGGTCAGATGAGACAAAATAGGAACTTTTTGGTATCAACTCCACTTGCTGTGTTTGGAGGAAGAGGAAGGATGAGTACATCCCCAAGAACACTGTCCCAATAGTGAAGCATGGGGTGGAAATATAATACTTTGGGGGTGGTTTTCTGTACAGGGGACAGGACGACTGCACCATATTGAAGGGAGGATGGATGGGGCCATGTATCGTGAGATTTTGGTCAACAACCTCCTTCCCTCAGTAAGAGCATTGAAGATGGGTCATGGCTGGGTCTTTCAGCATGACAATAACCCGAAATACACAGCCAGGGCAACTAAGAAGTGGATCCGTAAGAAGCATTTCAAGGTCCTGGAGTGGCGTAGCCAGTCTCCAGACCTGAACCCAATTGAAAATCTTTGGAGGAAGCTGAAACTCAATGTACAGTAGCCCAGCGACAGCCCCGAAACCTGAAAGATCTGGAGAAGATCTGTATGGAGGAGTGGGCCAAAATCCCTGCTGCAGTGTGTGCAAACCTGGTCAAGACCTACTGTACAGGGCCTCTGTAATTGAAAACAAGGGTTTCTGTATCAAATAGTAAATTCTGTTGTTTTTCCATTTATCAAATACTTATTTCATGCAATAAAATGTAAATTAATTAAAAATTATACAATGTGATTTTCTGGATTTGTTTTTACATTCTGTCTCTCAAAGTTGAAGTGTACCTACGATAAAAAATTACAGAACTCTCCATTCTTTGTAGGTGGAAAAACCTGCAAAATCACCAGTGTATCAAATGCTTATTTTCCCCACTGTATATGCAGCAAACACAAAAAATATGCCATTAGAGATGAGCGAATCATCCAAAATTCGCTTCGCCGAATGTTCGTCGAATTTTTTAAAAGATTCGTACCTAATACGAAGCTATTCGGTCGAAGCTGCGTACAAATCATTCATTATTCTGTTGTGTTCTGTGAACATTTGCCCATTAATAACGAACATACAATTGTTAAAGGTATGCTACTTATGTGAACACGTACGCGTACAAATTGCATACGAATCCTCAGCGTACTACTGTTTAGCGATTGCGTAATACGCAGGCACACGCGACGCTAGGCCGCGGCGTGCACTCCTCAGAGGCAGAGCAAAGTTTTGCAAATAGCATCCAGGCGTTCTTCAACATTTAGCTCTGGAGAGCTTAAATACATGGTCCGTCTGATGAACCGGCAGGATTACGATGGCACACACCGACATCCGAACCAGCAGAAGAAGGAGATAGTTCAGCAGGTGATCCGAGGCTTGCGGCCAACTATTACGAATTCTACCAGTAGAAGCTGCAGCATAATGTTAGTCAATGGGACTAAACCAGGCACCCCCCACTCCTCTTTTACTCCTTTCACTCATAAAAGTATGCTAATTAACTGAATTTGTACGCATTAGCGCACAATGCGTATGCATTAGCGTACAAAATGCGTACGCATTAGCGTACAAGTTCGTACACATTTAGCATACAAATTTGTACGCATTAGCGTACAAATCAACATTACAGTGCAGGGAAGAGACTCGAGCATTGCGGACCCGAGCGTAGGCATGCTCGGCCGAACAGTGAGTTTGGCCGAGCATGCTCGCTCAACACTAGTGGTTTAATATCCGGGTGGGTATTTGGTCTGTGACTGCCATGTGTCTTCTGACATGGAGTCCAGACATTCCCTGTATGTATGTGCCTTTGATGAGAGGGCTCCAGTGTTCCCCAGAGGGGGAACAGCGAAACTGTGAGAGCTGGTTCCTGGGAGTGTTGTGTGTACTGAGTCCTGTTAGGTGTTCGGGTTCCAGTACATGTGCCTGGGTTCTAGTCTTTGGTGTGTGGGCTGCTGATGATTCTTCCAGCAGTATCAGCAAGTAAGTTGCCAGGTGCACCGGGACCATCCTGGAGGTGCAGCCAGTGAGTTTTGGGTAAGTGCATCCCTACCATCTGTGGCTGTGTGAAGAATGGGGCTCACTGGGTTTCTGCCCTCTGGATTTGGTTCCTGGTATTTCCGGTGCACTTGGTCCAGTGGTATTCCTTGCCACTGGCTCCTTTCCTGCTGATCCGGTCTTCTGCTCACTGTAGTGTTTCGGTGTGTGCTCGGTGTGGTGCTTCCCTCCCACACCGTGCCGTGACACCCTGCCTAATTAATATTACTAGCCCTGCACTGGCCCTGATAAGTGTATTATTATGGATGCCCAGAACAATACCACAATTTCCAGAAAGCAGTTCTCTATCTTTCACAACTTCACAGTGCTTCTGCTCGTCTAAGCAGTCGCAGCACAACTGATGTCACTGGCTTACCCAGCCTATGGGCCAATCAGAGTAAGCCCTCCCCACTAGGTCAGGTGACCGCTTTCTTCCCTAGCTTTATGCCACCTATATTCCGCACGAATAACAAACTTACAGTAAAAGTTTGCTAATTAACTGAATTCGTACGCAGCAGCGTATAAATTAACTTTAGCATTAGTGTACAATTCATTGGACAAGTTTGTAGCGTAGCGTACAAAGGTTTAAGAACATTTAAGATTCGAAAGGAGCGAATCTGAAAAAATCTGGATTCGCTTTTGAGTAGAAAATTTGTAAGATTAAATACGAATCTACGAAGCGGCGAATAGATTCGCTCATTTCTATATGCCATACAACTTATGAGAATATATCAAAGACCTCTTTCAAAGTGCTGGGAGCTAAACCATATGCATATCTTTGTCACCAAGAATGCAGATTCATAAGGGACATTGATTACTGGTATTTTATTAATTGCACCTCTGATTTATCTATATATTTGACCTCTGAAAATAGTGTGCATCACGTTTTTGCATGTACTTTGTTCTCTTGCCCATTTTCATGCACTTATATGCTGATTCCACTCATGTCTACCATCTATAGTGGTGACCATCACATGTTATACTGTATTGAATATGAAGGGGTTCTCCAGGAATTAAGAAAATGAAAATACTTAAATATTACTTCATTATCAATATATTCACAAATACCTTTCATTGGTAATAATGGATCATTTTGTCTGGGGAGCAATCATTAGGAGAAATAAAATGGGTGCTGTCCTATTAGTACACACAAAACCTGTCCTAATCACACAGCAGGGCAAGTTAGTTCACAACACTGAGATAAGGTTCTGCCTCATCTTCCTCTCTACTTGTCAGGAATTCTGATCCTGAATACAGATGATAAGATCTTTAGCTTGAATCTCTGTAGGAATGGAGTTCATGAGCAGATGTGGCTAACAAGCAGCAGCATTTGTATGCAGTCTCCATTTCCACAGCCCCACATTACAACAGTCTGTCCTGTCCGTCCTCTCTGTAGTTCATGTCTGCTCATGAACTCCATTCCCACAAAGATTCAGCTAAAAATCATATTAAACTGTATTCAGGATCATAATCCCTGACAATCAGAACAGAGAGGAGGATGAGGCAGCTGTTTACCTCAGTGCTGTGAAGTACAGTGCCTTGCGAAAGTATTCGGCCCCCTGGAACTTTTCAACCTTTTTCCACATTTCAGGCTTCAAACAAAAAGATATATCATTTTAAATTTTTGGTGAAGAATCAAATAGGTCACAATTGTGAAGTGGAACGAAATTTATTGGATCATTTAAACTTTTTTGTGATAATAAAACTGAAAAGTGGGGCGTGCAAAATTATTTGGCCCATTTACTTTCAGTTCAGAAAACTCACTCCAGAAGTTCATTGAGGGTCTCTGAATGATCCAATGTTGTCCTAAATGACTGATGAAGATAAATAGAATCCACCTGTGTGTAATCAAATCTCTGTATAAATGCACCTGCTCTGTGATAGTCTCAGGGTTCTGCATCATGAAGACCAAGGAACACACCAGGCAGGTCCGTGATACTGTTGTGGAGAAGTTTAAAGCCGGATTTGGATACCAAAAGATTTCCCAAGCTTTAAACATCCCAAGGAGCACTGTGCAAGCGATCATATTGAAATGGAAGGAGTATCAGACCACTGCAAATCTACCAAGACCCGGCCGTCCCTCTAAACTTTCATCTCAAACAAGGAGAAGACTGATCAGAGATGCAGCCGAAGCCTATGATCACTCTGGATGAACTGCAGAGATCTACAGCTGAGGTGGGAGAGTTTGTCCATAGGACAACAATCAGTCGAACACTTCACAAATCTGGCCTTTATGGGAGAGTGGCAAGAAGAAAGCCATTTCTCAAAGATATCCATAAAAAGTCTTGTTTACAGTTTGCCACAAGCCACCTGGGAGACACCAAACATGTGGAAGAAGGGGCTCTGCTCAGATGAAACCAAAATCCAACTTTTTGGAAACAATGCAAAACGATATGTT
>ONZH01020359.1:0-82004 GCA_900303285.1 Rhinella marina
ACATGAAGCAGATTTAAAATAAACCTTTATTAATCAATGTATAACAAATTCCAGATGCTGAGTCAATACAAAGTCAAAGCTTTAAAAATGTATTGCTTTTACTTGGTCTGGACTGTGCATATTGAATTTGTTATACATTGATTAATAAAGGTTTATTTTAAATCTGCTTCATGTAGTTATGATTTGGGTATGCACAGAGTTTGCTTGGTAGGTGATTATTATAGATATTTTTCAAGGGGTAGCCCTTGTAGATCTAGTAGTCATAAGTGTAAACATTGTAACTGGTATAATTAAATCGTGCTTCGGGAATTGGTGAATCGTCAGGACAGAGATCTGTAATGTCAAACAGTTGGGGGGAATTAAAAAATGCCCCTTGGTGTGGCTGTGTCAGTATTTGGGCCGGCATTTTGTGGTCTGTAATGGCCAGCCACATAGCATTTGGCTTTCTCATGAAGATCTTTGCCACTTTGTGAGTCTTCGGGCTTGTTCACACATCAATTATTTCCACAGTTTGTGTGTCAGTGTGGTCATATTTATTGTGATTGGAAACTGGTTGTGTGGTAATTATGAGAGCACTATGGGAATTATAATCCTACATACTGTGTGCAATGCACTGTGGGTTTGAGCAAAGTAAGTCGTTTGGAAAGCACACATCTCTATCCTGCCGTTCGACCAATTCCTTTCTAGTTTGCCAGATCTTGAAAAGAATGAAACAATTAAGTATTGAACAGAAAACTTTTTTTTCTCCAAATCAACTATGTGTTGCTTCAATTCACAAATTGCCTTCATTACTGTTTGAAATTGCTCTTCAAATAGTTTGGCCAGCTTCTGATGTGCTGTTTCTATTTTGTGCTCCAAAACAGCTGTCATATGGGCAAAATTGGATTCAGTAGTTTGAGAAGGTTGCTTATCCATCTCTACTGGTTCCAAATTGAGGGTAATGATCTCTTCCGGTTGACATTCAGATTCCTGCTTTAAAGGAAATTTAGGGACAAAGTCAATTTATGTTTAGTGGTTTTTGAAATTAACAACTTCACAAATAATACCTAAAACACATTTAAATGAATTCAGAATGATGATAAATACCTGCAAAGGAGCAGGTACAGGTGTCAAGGTTTCATCTTTTTTTTTACTGCGAGACACAGGAATTTTACGCCCACAGTTACCATCTGTATAGGGTAAAAAAAGAATATAGAATAAAATAGACAAGCCAAAAAAGTGCCATAGTTTAGTAAAGGCATTTTTAAGTTTTTTTCAAAAGGTTGGGGAGCATGGCTTACACATTTTAATAAAGAACTCAACCAAATTACTCCCCCCAAAAAAACAGTAAGAAAGGTGTGTGTGGAAATCGGTACGGAATACAATCTTCTCATCAGAGGATGCAATTGGGAGTATTCCTCTCTCTTGGAATTGTAGCTGGGTCATGTGAACAACTCCCTGCCCTGCGACTGACCCCGGACAGGAAGCCATTTCCTGCTCTATGCATTCCTTGGAGACTGGAAGTGAGGCTTCCATAGAGTAAGGCTTCATTCACACTTCCGTCTGTGAATGGGGCTGTATCTCTCCGCAACCTGGTTGGGGCAAACATTAACTGATGGAAATAACTGTTCAATTAACTGTTATGTGCTATCCGCAATTTTGCGGATACATCGGGCCCCATTTACATACGGTGGTGTGAATGATGCCTTCCTCTATGGAAGCCTCACTTCTACTCTCCATGGAATATTTTGCGGATAGATACAGCCCCATTCAAACGGTAGTGGGAATGGGGCCTAAGAGACTTCCTGTCTGCAGATAAGATGGTGTGTGATTTGGTGGTTTAGATTCATGGTCACATGACACAGATGAGAAGCATCAGGGAGATTAAACTCTCAAACACAGGCACTGGTTTGAAAATGACATTTGTTAACGTTTAATTGTGGAACTTTTTTGGCAGGTCCAGAAATGTAAATTTCGAGTGGGAATTAGATTTTCAAAGGGTCTGATTGGGTCGTGTTGGGAATCCTTAAACTGCTTATCTTGCTGAGTTACTGTTGTCACCAAGGATTGATAACTGTTGAGTTGTTTAAGTACAGCATTACTACATTGGTCAAATCTTACCTAGAGCAATGGATTTGCGAATTGATGCCAACATACGTCTCTGTCTGACTTTGAGATCCGAGTAGCGCTTTTGAATCTGTCTCCTTGTATGTTTGTTTCCGTACTCTTTGTAAAGTAAACTGGAAAGTTCCAACAGTATTCTACATTTTTTCTCATGTACTTCCCCACGGCACGCCTCCTCATAACCCATGTCATCCATGTACTTTACCATGGCAATGAGTTCTTGTCGTTCAAACGGCTTGGCTCTTCTCTTTTTCTTTTTTCCTTTAAAAGAGGTGGGGGGGGGGTCATTTCAAAGTTTCCCGCACACTTCAATTTTCACCCGGAAATAAAAAAGGACATAAAAAGGGTAAAATATACTTACCGGTGGATGTCATTTGACCCCAATTTGAATCTGGCAAAGCAGACTGAAGATAGCCCAATCTAGCCAAAATAGAAAAGGACAAAATTGGTTACTGAATAAAATCTGGATTCTAAAGCCGCAGATAGGCTTATATTTTTTATGCATTTTTTTTTAACAAACAAAAAAGCAAAATGTACATGCAAAAGTTTAAAAGGGATTATCCAATTGGTGCTTTGCAAAAGATGTCCTCTTTAATAGATTGGAATAGTAGCACAGAGAGAGGAGGGTGCAAACCCCACTTTGCGTGGTAACCCCTTGCTTTATAGTTTAAGTTGCCAAGGTCCGGCATAATATGATTGGCAAACCCAACAAGGGGGATTCCCTCCCCCCTCAGTGCAATCTGTACTGTTTGCTTCTGCAATGGTTTTTGGGCAAAAAATTTAAACCAAAAAACCCTTCAATCATAACGTCCTTTAAAAACTGTACAACATTGCTCCCCACACATCAGTCAGGCCGTTGCCCCCAGTTACCACAATCACAGTTCCACATACTCCTCCCACCCGCTAGTTTGTTCCAGCAGTAATTTGAATGGACATTTCTTGATCATCACTTGGACTGGTTTACACATAAAAGGGGTTGTTCCTATATCAGTTATGTCTTCGGTTTTAACCCTCAGCTAAAGCCAGCCAAAAACAGGAGTGAAGAGTTCAGGTATAATGGTAAGATCTGCACCAGTTATGTGTTTTGGTCCAGCCCCTGGTTAATAGCTGACATTAACTGATTGGAAAAACTGATCACATAACTCATGTGTAACCAAGCCATACGACATTTTGAACTCAAACAAGTTGTACCAAATATTCTACAATAAAGAGCCTTTTTTCTTTATTCACGGGTAGGTTTTTGAATGGTTCATCCCAGATGTGGGATGTTAATATGTGTCTCTGCAGCTACATTCAAAGAAACAAGCCAGCACTTCTTCCCTTGCTATGGTGGTTGTAACTAGGGGCAACGGTCTGACTTTGGTGTGTGAGTCACTCAAGTAGTAGTCCATGCTTGTAATATGGTTTGTGGCCCTCCTTTTTTGTTGCTGTTTTAAAAAAATGGTGGGCCAATTTTTGCAAAGCTCTGTAAACCAAATAGAATCAACTTCGTGAAAGAATCAATGCAATTAAAGTGCGGAATAGATTTAAATTCCTGGTTTCCCAAACCAAGCTAAGCTGCCTTCCAAATTGGTAATGCTGCCGATTTCGGGACATATATTTTACTGTGTGGGTAATTGAAATGCTTTGGGGTCAAAGCATTTCTGAAAGTGATCTTTGTGCAGCTTACATTTCTTGAAAGTTTGGATGAAAAAAAGCAGAACTCACCAGCATCCACCTTGCAGCAGCTTCCTCTCAGTCCTTCTGCTTGTGCTGCGTCGTTCATGTGACTCAGAGTAGACCCCCTAACAATCTTGATTTTTATTGGCCGATTTTGCGACTTATCTGCGACTTTTTTAAATTGTCGCACGACATCATTATATTCGTGCGACTTTTTTGTCATGTCAAGTGGACGTACAGAAATCGAGGGAACAACACAAAAGAGGCGGAGCTAAATGTTTGTGGAGTCGTCGGCCAATAGACAGCCAACCTTGCAGTCCAAACTAACCCACCCCAATTAAAACACCTTTACTAATTTCCAAAAGGTAAGTATGAGGCTGGTTTGGCAAAATAATTGCTTCAAATATTTAACTTAGCCATTTGCCAAAAAAAGGGTCCAAACACACATACGCCAGCAATAGCTCCAAAAAAAAGCTACTGCAAGTGGCGCAACTTACTGGAAGTCGAACACATTTTAAAGAATCACAATGCCAACATGTTTTACGCATTTGCGGATTACGGTCAAGGAGGGGAGTACATTTCATAAATAGACCAGCTGCTATTCCAAAATCCATTTCATGCAGTTCCATTTTTAAAAATGTCTGCACTTAAGGATGTCCACAAATATGGATGTTTAAGGAGTTATTCACACAACATTTATTTGCTTATTTTTTTCCATCAGAAAATGGGGGCCCGAACCAGGAGTGGACACTAAACAGAGATCAGGTGTAAGGCAAAGATCTGCACCTGTTTGGTGTTTTGGACCCGCACCTGGTTTTGACTCCCAATGACTGATGGAAATTAATAATTAAATTACTGATGTGTGCCCAACCCCAAAATGGGACAAAAATATACTTTGTTTTGCAGAATACATACAGACTCATATTACTTCAACGGGCTCAATAATTTCAACCCATGGGCTTTGCCAAAGAATCTTGTTTGAAACGTGAAAGTTGAAATCATGAACTTGCCCCATTGAAGGCAAATGAATCCACTAACGTACTGTTTTATATTATTTTGGGCGAGCTGGCACCTGCAAGGCAGATGCTTCTGCCCGGCAGAGAGCCTGGTGTTGACAATAGCGAAGATGGCCAGACCTATGTGCTCCCCTACCCAGTAAAGCGGCTTGAACATACATAAACACCCGCCACTCTGGCCGGTGCAAACTACAAAATCAGTGCCTGGCCAAAGCCTCCACCCAATAGAGACTACATTCAAACAAAACCACCTTATCCCAGCGCGATCAAGCTCATTTTCACCATTTTCAAACAGTTTGAAAGGGTCAAATAATATACAGAACCTGAAACATATTCTTCCGTTCCAATAGATGTGCGAAGAATCCCACCCTTCAGCTAACTATTATTTCACTTTTCACAGGTCATCGTAAAATGGATTTACTTGTAATTCTTGCCTTTTTAAGTGATGCTGATTCATCATTTCACAATGTCAACATTCCATGACTGCGTAGGAAGCGACAATTCAAAAAAAGATGCACCATTTCTCAAACTCCGGTGGAAGAATTCCAACAAACCTACAGGCTAAATGAAGAGGCATTTGTGGAACTGTATGAGCGAATAAAGCTGAAAATCCAGCAAACATCCCATCGATCCAAAGCTATTAGTGGCAAACTTAAACTATTAGCTGTCTTACATTTTTTGGCAACAGGAAATTTCCAGCATTGCATTGGTGGTCGATTTGGCTTCAGCCAGTCCACATTTTCCCGTATTATACACCAAGTAGTGAAAGCAATTATTTTGGAGACTAAAACCTACATTCGCTTTCCCCAGTCTCCTGACGAAATTCGTAGAATAAAAGAAGAGTTTTATCAGAAGGCGGGTTTCCCTAACATTGTAGCATTAATAGACTGCACACATGTGGCCCTTATCCCTCCTTCAGCCGATGAGATGATGTTTCGAAACAGAAAAATGTTTCACTCAATCAATGTGCAAGTATGTTGTGGGCCTAATATGGAAATAACTGATGTGGTGGCCAAGTATCCAGGAAGTACACATGATGCTTTCATTCTTCAAAACAGTTTTTTGGCCACCAAGTTCCAAAATGGCGATTTTGGAGACTCCATATTATTGGGTAAGTATCAAATGTATTTGTAGCCGAGAAATATCATTATCCACAAAACTACTTCATTTAGACAATGATTATTAAAAAAAATTTGGCAGAATACCAAAACAAACTAGACCAACTTTCACATTTCTGCTTATTTCCGGATTTGGCATACATATATTTTAGAATGATTAACACTGAATTTTGTTCTTATTAATGCAAAAATATCTTCACTTTCAAAAACAGGAGATAATGGCTACAGTTTAAAATCCTGGCTAATGACGCCCTTTTTAAATCCAACTTCCGACAGTCAAAATCGGTACAACAATGCACATCGTAAAACCAGGGGCATGATCGAGAGACTGTTTGGAGTGCTTAAGAGTCGCTTTCGATGTCTTGATATGACAGGTGGTGCTCTACTATATAAGCCCGAATTCGTATGCCAAATTATTGTCGCATGTTGCATACTGCACAACATAGCCAACCAACATAATTTGCCAATCACAATCGCAGACAATCTTAGGGAGGAAATTTCTCACCAAGGGGATGACTTGACAGATCGAGGTGAGGACGGATATGCTGTTCGTAATGAAATCACTGATGCTTTTTTTTAATTGTTTCTGGGATTCTTCGTGCCCAAAACACCTTATAGACTAATCGTTATTGGTTATTTCTTTGGGATGTCTGGAAATATTTTGGCAAAAACTTGTCTAACATAATTTGAAATCAAAATTCCCTATCCTATAGTTTGATGAATTGAATAAATACCAAATGATTACACAAAAATCGAGTCATCTTTTTATTAAACTAACAACAAAAGAAGCAGGAGTTTTGAACAACATTTGCAAGCCTTATTGTTATGTCCATCATTTAAAATTTAAAGGATCCCCGGTTGGCATGCATTACATACTTTTAATTTGTGGAGTTACATGAGGCAAATTTAAAACAGAGCAAACCAAATTAAAAGGCAAAAAATCCACATTATATAACCAAGACATTTTGCATATTTTAAAAAACAATACTCGAGAGTATATACTCTCTCTCTCTATATATATATATAGATATATTTATATATCTATATATATATATATATATATATATATATATTTATATATTCAATAAAATACTATAAATTAAATAAGCTATTAGCCTGTTTCTGAACGGAACTGAGCGTGAAACAACTGTTTTGGGGACATAATTATTTTATTTTTTTTCGAACAATGGTCGTTTTAACACGATGCTCAGGAGTTTGAGACATTTCTTTTTTCACATCCATAAGAAAATTCCCAGTATCTGAATATTCTAGCGCAGGATTACTCAGAATACCGGAGTTACAAGTTCCTTGTCTGGGTTGTGACATGGGTAAAGGAACACTGTAGTCACTCATTGATTTTGGGGGGGATCTATATTCGCAAGATATGGCCTGAGGTGAAACACAGAGGTTCAGAGGCTCCACATTTTCACTAGAGAGATCAAACACGCTTGAAGTCGATGGGCTGGAAGCTACTGTATGTACTTTGGCAGGTGAATCCTGAATTCTGCCAACCATAATGCTTGACATTTTGGAAACCTCTGTATAAATTCCATTTAAATCTGACCTAATATTTTGCAACGACACTGCAATATCTCTTTGGGTCTCAATGAGGTCCTTATAAAATTTTTGGGTGGCAGTCATATATGTTGCCAATACAGCACGCGAGTTGCAAGCCAAATTTGATTCTGAAGGAGAACGCTCATCTGGCTCATTCACAATGGATTCGCTGCCCTCCGGAATAGCTTCGGACAAATTGGCAGCAGGATCCACTTCAAAATCTTCTTCGCAATCCACCATTATTGAGCCTGAATAATAAAGCGAAAGGTTGACAAGTCAAGGCAGGCATAATAATATCTGAAACCTTACCACCCCCCCCAACCACCATAAAAACAAAACAAAACACTCCATTAGCAAGCAGAACAAGGCAGTGTAAAGGTCCGGCTGGCTCAGAGTGTAGCTTTAATTTTAAAGTCCAATTGACAATGTGCAGAGGTTATGGATGTGGCTAAGTTGCGCAACACATATGCCAATACATACCACAATAGTGGTCATGCGACATTAATGTTGCACTACTATCGTTCAACTTTGTTATCAAAGGATGACTATGGTGTCACACTGCAACATGCAACATGCAGCATCAACAACACGACATATGCTGACAAATCCATCTAAGATGGACTTGTGCCAACTGTTGTGTCGCGGTCACAGCATGCTGCATGTCGCTTTGCGACCCCTTAGATATTCATGAAAAGAAAAGTTTCGCAACATAGGTACAACACAATTTCAAGCAACAAATGTGGTCGGGTAGGCTGGGCATAACAGAGAAGATAGAGGGAGTGGCCAGAAAGCAGCACTAAACTACCACAAAAACCAGGTTAAGATAAAGAGATGTGGATGTAGGTATGAGGCAAACTAGTTTTATTGAGGGTGATAGCATACAGTGTCAATCGGACATACAGTAAAGAGTTAGTTATGAAATGTATCAAGCTAAATACAATTACATCATTGCCACAATGATGAGTAACGTGGTTTAGCCAGGCTACAAAAGCTGATATAATGTTAAAAGCATCCTACCAGCTTGTCAAAACTGCGCTGTGTGACATCACCCTTATAATGTAACCCAACTAGCATTTTGCATGAAGACTTGACCCATAAAATACATACCTTCTTGAAACTCCAATTCCATTGTATCCATGCTTCCAATCCCGGCTATCTGCTCTTTTCGATATGTGTTTGCTATAAGCTCCTCTAAGTCATTCAAACTAGTTGCATTCCTTGGGCCACCACCTGTTTGCTTGACCATTTTATGAATTTTGGCTAATTTCAGTTTACAAAGTCGGCGGCAATCATGCCATTTTTTCTTTAAATCCGAAACAGATCGCTTGTCAACTCCTAGACTGTTTATTTGTTGTGCAATAGTAGCCCAAATTTTATTTTTAAGGGCCAAGGGTAGACGGTCAGCTGTTTTCCCAAATAAAGAATCATAATTAGCCACAACCTGAAAAGAAAATAAAAGAGTGAATTATTTCATGAAAAATATGGAGACTCTTAAATATCATACTCTATTTAACATTGAAGTGCAGAAATATATCAGCCTCATCAAGTATATTTTTTTTAAAAAAGGAAAAAGATTATAAGAAAATAAATTCCCCCCCCAAAAAAAAAAAACACCAAGAGCCAAGAACACAAGAAGAGCAAAACTACTCCCCAACAATGAAGGAAAGAGCTGCCTCATCAACCTCACTGCTCCGTTTGACAGGGATTTCCACCAAGACAACAGATGAAATGATATCCAACTGAATCAGTGTTGGAAGGAGGATCATTTAAAAAACCAAAACTATAAAAAAAAAAAGGAACAGGACAGACTAGGTTGCAGCTCATTCCACACATTCAAACGCCATCTATGTGCCTCATGTCATCTCTGGCACCCTTTTGTGAAAGAAATTAATCAGAAGATCATATCATCAGTATTCTGGACGAAAAGGGCACACAAGCAGAGAGGATACTGAGACAGCTCTTTATATCGATGTGGGGAAATATTTTATCTGCCTGTGTGATTAAGACAGGTTCTGTATGGACTAAAAGGACTTTGCCCATGTAATTCATTTGAAATATTCCACTCCCAATTCAAAATATTCGTGAAAAAGCACAAACAACCATATTCCTTGTGAAGTCACCAGAAAATAAAGACAATCAAAAAGAGAAAAATTGAGAAAGTAGTGTTTCAAAAAAGGGCCATATAGACGGGCGTGTTTCACAGCACGTATTGGGCGGTGAAACCATGGACTGAGCTGCCCCAGACGATGGGCCATCATTGGTTGCTATAATGCCGTGCGCTTCCAGAGGCACCTGCCATACAGTGAAATACTGCATACGCCGTGTACAGTGTTTCTCAGCACTGCGTACAGCGTCATGAAGTCCACATCATCACAGTAACCAATGACAACATGCACTCCCATCCTATGGGCAGCATAGGCCAGGGTCGCACAGTACAAAATTGCCTGCAAAACACAGGTCTTTGCATGAGTCCTAAGGCAACAATCTCACTATCGTATGAATGGGTCTATATCTAGCCACAATTTGGCGGATAGATACACCCCCATTGAATACGGCAGTGACAATGGAGCCTTAGGGCCAATGAGGATAATCCAACCCAGTTGGTGAGAACATATGGTTTGAGAGAACATTTCGGGTGCGAAATAAATTCCCCCACAAATTAGTTCCCAAATAATTAAACCCCACATTAAGCATCTATAAGCCAAATTGAAAAGATTAAATGAGAAAACCAACCCAAAGTAAAAGACAGTTGAGTAAAATATAATTTAATAACTACATACAACACCCTGTAGAAATAAAATTTGAAAAAAAAAATACCTTTTCGACTAATATTTTCTTCTCCTCATCAGTAAAATTCTTCTTTTTTCGTTTTCTGGTCATCAGCTTTCACAGGAAAAGTATTCTCAGGGGATTCCACATTCTCCAAATCTTCCAAATCAGGTACTGATTTGGAATTATCAGCCAAATTGCTTTGGCTACACGAAGGAAGGCTTTCCTGAGGAGTTTCTGAATTTAATTCTCTAGTTGGCTGAGTTTCAAAATGCTCCTGAATAAATTTAGTGAACAGATCACTCAGTAATGAGGGGTCCATGTTAGCCATGTTCACCAAGGTGCTGAGGAACTGTGGAATTGCGACTTTTCAGTCAGTCTTATTTAACGTGCGACAATTACATAGCAACTTTAGACATAAACGTGCGACTTTTTTAAAAACGTGCGACTTTTTCAAAACAGACTAGAGCAAAGCCAAAGTGACTTTCAGAAACCACATTTATCACAGAAACCATGGACCAATGATACATCAGCCTTCCACCAAAATGACTTTGGCCAGATCCAGAAGTGGAGTAAGTTGAGAGGCCAATGATAAATTCCCCCCTATGAGTGTAGTGGAAGATGATAATGATGGATAAATTATTCAAATGCAAATGAATAGTTTAGAAAATGTCCAATTAGCTGAACACCTTAAATACCCACCAGTTAATAGTCCAGAATATGTTTAATTATCTAATTTAAATTAAGGACAATTAAAATGCCAATTAGCAATGGATAATTTAACAGTATTGGCTGCCATATGCAGCACATCACATTATCTATATATTGAGTATAAAATGTTACTGTTCAGAATTGAGCCTTTCCTTTTTTGCATCCATATTTCTAATTTTTTTTAAAGAAATACTTCTTTTCAAAATGTCCCTTAGCAGTTATTCAGCTTGAGCGGTTTTACTGTAATGAGAAAGAGTTAATTAAATTTACAATATTCATGCTTTTATAATCACGGTACAGATCTTATATATATATATATATATATATATATATATATATATATATATATATACACACACATATATAAATATATATATACATTTCTTATAGCAATTTGGAAATCTGACACTCTTAGTAGGATCACAAAGTAGTCAATACTGCAATTGATATGCTATTATATATCGGATCATGACCACTGTATGGGCTTGTGTACACATTTACTATGCCCAGAATCATTATACCACACCCTTTTGGGGCTTATGATTTTGAGCTTATGATGTACCTTCAATATCTAAGTATAAAGAAGTGCTTTCTCTCAAGTTCATATGTGTCTAAAAGAAAGAAAATTTTGTCAACATTCATTAGATACTATGTTATAACTAGTTTTTTTCCTCTACCTATATAAAACGGTACTTATGCATCACATAGAGGCATAAACCTTTGACTCCATAGATTGAAACCATTCAGAGTTTTTCTGCCACCATGCAGGCACTATGCTGGAGCACTTAAACAAATATGAAGTTAAAAGTCATAAACATCCCAAATATCTGTATGGTAGGTGATGTTATTCTACAGCTCTGCCATCTTGAAAGCCATTATCTTGAATGCTGCATTGAAATCCATTTTAAAGGGAACCTGTCATCTCGGAACCCCCCCTGAACTAGAGTAAGCGTTGTATAGTGTAAGTGATGCTGAATCCGAATATGTAAGCTTTATCTTCATACTCACTTCCATTCTGATGCTGTGCTCCCACAAACTAGCAGTAAAATGCACTCAGTGGACTCTTCTTTGAGTCCTCTCCATTATGTGAGTGAGCACTGGAGTCCAGTGAGTGCATTTTAATGCAGGTTTGTGGGAGCACAGCGTCGGAATGGAAGTAAGTATGAAGATAAAACTTACATATTTGGATTTAGCATCACTTACACTATACAACGCTTACTCTAGTTCAGGGGGGGTTCGGAGATGACAGGTTCCCTTTAATCCGTTTTTGATCAAGTTTAAAGCTAATTGTTACAAAATATTATTTACTGTGAACTTTTTAAAATTAGCTTTTATTTTACAGTCCAAACAGAAGAAAACATGAAAAATTTTACTTCATGCTGGTGGATAATAGTTTATTGAAAGACTACTTGTTACTCAGTGGTGTTGAAGAAACATCATGAAAGCTTCAGTAACTTTGTGGCGAATTTGCTAATGTCATGCTAATGCTAATGTGTTTAGGCCCTGGTGCCTCAAGTTTTAGGTATACATAAAACAAACACACCAAAAGAATAATCTACTGTGCCTAGCTCGCCTATTTTAATTTTCTAGCTAGCTTAACATGTTGGTGTAAAGTCACCATATTTATCACCCAACTTGAGCCACTGTGAAAAATTTGGCATATATATGGACTGCCTAACTTCACACTGTCTACAACGGGATTAGACTAATCTACCTAATTAAAATTAACATTCTCAATAGTGATGAGTGAAAAAAATTTTATTTGATCAATTCGCTGAACTTCGAAAAGAAACTTGTTACAAATTAATTAGTCACAAAATCCTATAAATAAGGTATACCTATACCTCACCATGGCCGAGGTAATGTATGGAACATGCTGTTGCATTGAGCCAGCTCCATATGCATCAGGTGCTGGCTGTATCCTACAGCAATGATGGGGAATGGTGATTAAGGTGAATAGCCCCGTAAGGAGGTAAAAAATTTTCACTGTAAAAAAAAAAAAGGTTTAATTCCCTCACAAAAAATGGAATAACAGTGATTAAAAAGTTATAAGTATCACAAAAATGATACCAATAAAATCTAAATTTTTCCCCGCAAAAAATAAGTCCTTATACAGCAATGTAGACCAAAATATTAAAAAGTTATGACAGGCAGAAAATGGTGTTGGAAAGGAAATTCAGATTTTTTTTCCAAAGGTTTTTTTTTAAGGTGGTAGATAAAAAAAAAAAAAAAAATAATAATAATAATAATAATAATAATAATAATAATAATAATAATAATAATAATGTTTGGTAATCATTAAGACCTGGTTTCCCTAAGTGGTGCACAAAAAAAGGATAGTTTCCATATTCCCAAGTGTAAAATAAAAAACTATATACAAATATATACTATGGACTGGATGGTATTTTACTTTACACATGTATCATGGTTAAAACCAGATAGACCAAACATGGTAAATGGATCAAACATGGCTGCATGATTATTGCCATAAGGGAAAACTAGTAGCTGCCATATAATTTGTTGTCCAAATAGGGGCTGTTGCAGGTATGGGGCATGGCGCGATATGTCACTTATTTCTGTTGTGGCCTAAAATCTCCTGAAATGCCCCTTTTGTATTAGAATTACATAAAGGGGCCACAAGGGGCCAATAGTTGACTACTATATAAATGTTACCTAATAACTAAAGTAATACTTACCTTTAACCCTTGCATACTGAAACCATATAAGATGAGTACCTCGTGGTGCAGCAGGTGACCGACAGTTGGATAAAACGGACTGCTAAAAATGGAGAGAAAAACAGTCATGGGGCTTTCCCGGTGAAGAAAATCACAAATCATCACCCTCTGATTTCAAACCCTCTTCTCCAACACCAACTGCTCTCCTGCCCTACAGACAGAAGAGCCCTTCTTCTGCCATTTGCTTTTCCTCCTTTTCCACATCATCTCATGGTGATGATAATGGATAATACAAGATCCGAAGTCGATTAATTAAAAAAACTTCGCTTTAATGTTGTACAGAGACCTGTCTCTTTACAGCATTAAAATGTATGTGCTTCGATGAGGCAAAATTTGTTAAGTCCGAAGTTGTGCAAGACTTCGGTGAATAACATTGGGCTTCGATTCTATGGTACAAAAGCTGACTTTGGATTCCTGTCAGTGACCGACTTTATTGTTCTGACGTTGATGAGCCCTGACTGCTAGAGAGGGGGTGTGGGCCAGAGGAAGATGCAACGATTACTTTAGAGGCCCCAGGCAACTGTCTGTTGGCCATAGTGTACAGTAACTGTAACAATAACGTAACGGATTAGCTATTAATGCTGCAGCAGTTGAACAACCTTTAATACTGAGGAACAGTAATTCTATGTATGAACTAAAAGATTAACCGGGATTGTGTCACAAGTTCAAGAAGATGCAGACAACAATATATTAGACTACCCTTTAATATTGAAATATAGTGTTTCTAAACATAAACTAAGAGATTAGTGGGCATTGTGTCAGCAGTTCAACAAGATGCAGAAAACAATATATTAGACTGCCCTTTAATACTGAGGCACAGTAATTCTATATCTCTTAATATTATAAAAATGAGTTTCTGTCTGTCTGTCTGCCCTTCTGTCTGTCTGTTCTCTATGTGCGACCAAACTACTGGACCAATTTTCACCAAATTCGGCACACAGGTACATCAGGTGCCCGGGAAGGTTTTAGACCAGGTCTCATCTCTCTAGGACATAACGTTCCCGAGATATTCCCAAAATATGACCTGCATTAGCCAATATTAGCCTGACAGCATTGGTTTTAAACTCCAACTGCCATTCTCTGCACAGACACACAGGGAGGGCAGGTTTCCATAACAACACAGCCAGGTAATTAGCAGCCAGCTGAGGATCTCAGGTAACAAACCAGTCATTTCTATTCAATGCTTTAAAGAAGCAGAGCGCTGTGGATGATACTGTTAAAGGGGTATTCCGGTTACCATAAATATAACTTATGTTTTAGACTAATTTTAGACTATGACCGTTCAGTAGTAAATCTTCCAATACTACCCATTGCGTGGCACCGACCTGTGATTCACACCACTCTCAAAAGAAGGACTTACAACACCTGCTCCAGGTTTCACTAAGCCACACCCCGACTCTGTCAGTCCACGCCCCCTTCCCCCTCCGCAGCCAATTGGGATTGAAAAAATGAAGGTAAAAATAAACTTCTGTCAGCTGCAGGGGTGGGAGGGTGAGTTTCTCTCTGCAACAACACACAGAAACATTAGATGAAATAGACTAATATTAGACTACTACCGTTCAGTAGCAATAAAAGATGTTTTCTTCCACTAAAAGGACTTAAAAGCAACCCCCACCCCCCAAGATCCCGCTAAACCACACCCCCGGTCAGGCCACGCCCTCTCGCACTCCGCAGCCAATGGGGATTGAAAAAATGAAGGTAAAAATCAACTTCTGTCAGCTACAGGAATGGGTGGGAAGGAGACTTTCTCTCTGCAATGACACACACACAAACATTAAATGAAATAGATTAAATATACCCAGGCGAAGCAATGTTTTCTTCCACTGTTACCCACTGTGTTACCTCAAATTACCATGGCATTGACCTCTAATTCAGGCCACCAAGAGAAGAAGGACCTAAAAGCACCCACCCCTAAGGTCCCGGTAAACCACGCCCCTGACCCTGTCAGGTCATGCCCCCTTCCACTCCGCAGCCAATGGGGATTGAAAAAATGAAGGTAAAAATCAACTTCTGTCAGCTGCATTGACTTTCTCTCTGCAACGACACACAGAAACATTAAATGAAATAGATGAAATATACCCAGGCGAAGCCGGGTCTTTCTGCTAGTACTGTATAAATTAAGATTAAGGCCCCATTCACACGTCCGTATTTTGCATCCGTATCCTCTCCGCATCCGTTTCCGCATTTGCGGACAATTATGCGGATAGTATGCGGATCCATTCATTTCAATGGGTCCCGAAAAAATGCAGATATTGCACCGTATGTTGTCCGCATCCGTTTCTCTGTTCCGTTCCGTTTTGCGGTCCGTAGCCCAGAAATCCTCCTGTCCTACTTTTCCTCCTGTTTTGCGGTCCGTAGCCCAATACAAGTCTATGGGACGTCCGTAAATGCGGAAGACATGCGGAAAGCCATCCGCATGTCATCCGTATTTGCGGATTCCGTTCCAGGAGGGGTGAAAAAAACAATGTTATTCATCCTTCCGTTTTTTGCGGATCCGCAAAAAACGGATGACATATGGATACATCCTTTCCGTTTTTTACGGAAAGACGGAACGGATGTCCTGGAAAAATGTTTTTTGCGGAAGAACAGATCCGCAAAAAACTGACCGTTTTCCAGGATGTGCAAAAATACGGACATGTGAATGGGGCCTAATACTGAGGCACAATAATTCTATACATCAACTAAAAGATTAACAGGAATTGTATCAGCCGTTGAACAAGATGTACATGGTAATATACAGTATTAGACCGTTCTTTAATACCGAGGCACAGTATTTCTATGCATAAACAGATTAACCGGGATTTTGTCAGCAGTTCAACAAGAGCAAGTAATTCTATATATAAAATAAGAAAACAAAACAACATAATTACAAATGTTTCAGCAGTTGAATAAGATGCAGATGGTGATATACTGTATTAGACTGCCTTTTAATACTGAGGCTCAGTAATTCAATATATAAACTAACAGATTAACTGGAATTGTGGCAGCAGGTTAACAAGATGCACACAGTGATTACACTCAACCTGCCTGCAGTCTCCCTATGCTCTCCCAAATCTCTCCCTACAGTGTCTAAAAACTCTCTCTACAACCTCCCTACACTGTCCCTGCACTATCTCTTTGTAATATTCTAAGCTCAGATCACAGTAAAATTGCAGAGACCACACAGGATGAGTTTTTTTTATAGGGCTGTTACATCACAGGGGATAGTCATCTGCTGATTGGCTAGCTGAAGAGCATTATGGGTCATATTGTGTTCCATGGCTTCTTACTTTTACCTAGTAACATGTGTAGCACCCATTTTAGAAAAAAAATTGATTTGTTACCATGTAGCACAAGGAAATTAGGCTTTGCGGTGAATCAAATTTTTCCTAAATTATGCCTCGGATGCGTCGATTTGCCCAACACTAATTCTTAACAATAAAATGAATGTCCAATCAAATATAAAAGAATGTGCTATCATGACATTGGATGCAGATGTCAACAGCCCACTAAGGGCTCAAATTGATAGGTATTATATTGGATCAACTTAAATTAAGTTTTAAAATATCTGTTAATTATAAGGATAACATTTTAGTGAAGTACATGCAAAAAGAAGCTTTGAACCAATATAGCAGACAATACTTTTGCTTTTAGGCTTTTACATTTTTACCTAACTCAGTTTTACTGGAAAAATTATATAGCTTATGCAGCCATCAACCTCTACACACGTCTTTTTACTTTTTAACACGTTCAAATATAAAGCCTTTGTGTTTGCCACTGTCCTTACAGTGTGCTTTATGAAATATGGTCAAAAATAATAAGAGTAAGGAAGTGACCTGAGTATATTTTAAGTCTTTCTCAACTTTACTGCTTTCAAGAAAGATTCAGATGATTGGAATTCTCAATAAGGTTCTTTACTGCTAAAGAGGAAGAAAAAGTGATAGTGGAGAGATTGATTTCCCCTGAAGCCAAGATGATAAATCTAGGGAATTGTAAGAGATGAAGTATGTCTAACATTAATGTGTCTATTCTCTAGGAACAGCCATAGGTAAAATTTTAAATTGTGGCATAATCCCATCAGCCTTGTGATGTTTATGCTCTTATTAAAGAATACAATCAGATGATATCCCCAGAGACTACTTGTATTGCTATGTAACACTACCAAGTTCAGGAACATATCTGTTTTGTCATCAGCATGTTACTGTATGGTGATGCTTACAACTGATTAGATCTTTAAATTGCACTACACTAACCCGTAAGAAACATACAATCTCTATGTTTCTCTTAACCTTTCCTTAAAATGTAGTGAAGTAAAAACAAATTCACCTTCAATTACATGTAATAATGTATTCAATTTCTAAGGAAAGGCATTGCTATCCTATGTTACCATGGGACAGGCAGCAGAGCCTTGTTATGTGGGTGGATGCACTCAAGTAGCACTTATTGATGGCTTCAACTTGTAGGAAACAACATGGTAAAATGGTCATCGTATTGTCAAAACATTTTGAATATATCTATAATACAGGTGAATATGGGAAACATGAGAAATCTTTTCACCTCTTCCCTCCATCACTCTGAATTCACTGGTAACTCAGGAGACAAAATGAAGTTTCAGTTCACCAAGAGATCACATTGCATGCTGCCTATAGTCTAAGGTGAGAGAAGTCACCCCATTTACTCTCTATGGGGATTTGGCTATCTTTGGCAGCTCCATATACAGTGGCATGCAAAGGTTTGGGCACCCTGGTCAAAATTAATGTTACTGTGAACTTTTAAGTTGAAGATAATATGATCTCCAAAAGGCATAAAGTTAAAGATGACACAGGAAAAGGGCCTGAAGCAAAAGTTTGGGCACCCTTCATGGTTAGTACCTAGATCATTTTATCTTCAACTATGCCGTTTGGAGATAATTTTATCTTTAACTTGCTTAACTCTTCACAGTAACGGTAATTTTGCCCAAATTTTGCATGCCACTGTAGAATATGTGGAGTGGCAGCAGATATGTAAGACCTGCTGCTCCATTCATACACAGGAATCCCTGTGTACTACTCATTACTAATAGCATACGCTGCAATAGTTTACCGCCACAATCTATAGCAAAACCATAATGTTTCTATTAAGCTAATAATACATTTACAATATCAGGCACAGGAGCCTTCATAAGTCATCTGATTACCATAGCAAATGAACATTTCCTGCAGTCTTATTTCAGGGGAGGGGAGAGAGTTAGGGGTAGGTGGGAACTCCCTCCAAATACTAAAACAATATGGTCATAATTGACCATAGCATCTGAGGGGGTAAATTCCATGATCAGAGCTGTCTATAAAACAACAGGCACCATGCCAGCTATCTTTAAAGGGAACCTGTCAGCTCCAAAACACCCTCCAAACTAGAGTAAGCGGTGTATAGTGTAAGTGACGTTGAGTCCGATTATGTAATTTTTATTTTCATACTCACTTGCATTCTGACTCTGTGCTCTGACAAACCAGCAGTAAAATGCACTCAGTGGACTCCAGTACTCACTCACATAATGGAGAGGACTCAAAGAAGAATCCTGTCAATGTATTTTACTGCTGGTTTGTGGGAGCACAGCGTCGGAATGGAAGTGAGTATGAAGATAAAACTTACATAATTGGATTCAGCATCACTTACACTATACATCTCTTCTCTAGTTCAGGGGGTGTTTCGGAGCTGACAGGTTCCTTTTAAAGACCCAACATCTGCTATACATGTATAGAGGATGCCACAAAGAGGTTAAATAAAATTGGGAATCTCAGAATAAGGCTAGGAACGTGTGTGTCCATGCTTAGGTAAAAAACTAATACAGAAAAAAACAAAGACCATATAAAGTTACAAACCATGATTACAATTCTAGCATGCAGTACCATGAAGTAGCTTTCTTATAACTGCTTCTGTAAAAACAAAATATGACTTCCAATTATAACAAAACTGAGATTGCATCATATGTGCATGTGTACAATATAGTTTTAATGCTGTGGTAATGTATATGTTATAACTCTTCTCCAATCTATCATCCTTATATAATCATTTACAGTATGTTTTGGTGAGAAGAATAAAATGAGGTATAGTTAGAGATAGAGATGAGCGAATCATCCAAAATTCGCTTCGCCGAATGTTTGGCGAACTTTTCAAATGATTCGTACCTTATAAGAATCTATTCGGCGAAGCTACGTACAAATCATACTTTGTTATGTGGTGTTTTGTGAAGGTTCGCACACTAAATACGAACGTACATTTGTTAAAGGTATGCAACTTATGTGAACACGTACGCATGAGCGTACAAATTGCGTACGAATCCTCAGCGTACTATTGTCTAGCGATTGCGTAATACGCAGGCACGCATGACGCTAGGCTTTGCTGGAGCGGAATGGTGGAGCAGGAGGAATGCTCTGAGTCTAACCCCTGGCTACATGACACTGTATCAACAGATGACAGCAGATCATCCGGTTGTGACTGAGATGAGCATGCCATCCACTCCACTACCTCATCCACTTTCTCCTCCACTACAATTTTGAGCCTTGGTGGGTTAGCCTGATGGAATGCCAGATATTTTTACTTGACTATGGCCCTGAAGCTGGTCTTTGTCTCTCTCCCTATCTCTCTCCCTGTCTCTCTCTGCCTTCCTGATTAAATTACTAGCCCTGCACTGGCCCTGCACTTGCACTGCACTGGCCCTGCATTGGTCCTGCACTGGTCCTGCACTGGTCCTGCAGTATCCCTGATATGTGTAATATGAATTCCCTGAACAATTACACCCCAATTTTAACACAAGAGTTCACTGTCTCTCAGAACTTCACAGACAGTGCTTCTGCTCATCTCAGCAGTCACAGCACAACTGATGCGTCACTGGCTTACTGAGCCTGTGAGACAATCAGAGCAAGCCCTTCCCACTAGGTCAGGTGACCGCTTTCTTCCCGGACTTTTTGCTGCACGAATAACGAACCTACAGTAAAAGTTTGCTAATTAACTGAATTTATAACGTATAAAGTAACTTATACGTAGCATTAGCGTACAATTTATTGGACAAGTACATAGCGAATGCATAGAAAGCTTTAAGAACATTTTCGAATCTAACGGAGCGAATCTCAAAAAATCCAGATTCGCTTCACATTGGAAAATTTCCAAGATTCGTATGGAATCTACAAAGCGAATAGATTCATTATATAATGCATAGATGCATTATATAAAATTACTGTATATTGTTAGGCCATTAAAGGGATTCGATAACATTTTTCTAAAATTAGAGAAGAAGCAGTAACTATTGCCAAATAGAATAAAACATCTTACTCCACTTTGAAATGTCCTGCTGCTCTCATTCTGGCGTTCAAGTGTCTGCTGCCCTGACCTAGCTAGGACTTTAGCGATGATGTTATGTTCATACCTCACATGACTGTCGCAGCCTCACATGAACGATAAGTGGCAAGTTACCGTACAGGTTCAATGAGGATCGGATGAGTGGCAACCAGAGTGCCAACACAGGAGTAACAGGAACATTTTAAAAATGAGTATATTTTGTTTTCTATTTCACAATATCCCCTACAGAATACTTTAAAAAAAAAATTTGGAGAACCCCTTTAAGCTTTACCCATATTAAAATAAAGCATGTATTATATGATTTGCTTATAAGGAGGATATCCTAAAATGCAATGCCTGTGTGTTCACAATCTGTATTATTGTCTCTTGTTTTTCAATAAAAAGTTTTGACAAAAAAAACTGTTACAACTGATATGTGATTTTCAAAGCAATATACAATAAATGCTGACACATTAAATAAAATTACATATTTAATTCAAATTTAAGTTGCTGTATTTAAAGTGGCATTATACAGGATATTTTTCAATATTCTTTAAAGTATAATAGAGTTTTAAAGGATAAAATATCTTACAACAGGCCACTGCATTACATATTTTATAGAACTATATTAGACTGTAGATTAGATACAGTAGTAGTTTTGAGATATTACAAAAACGTGTACGGTATTTAACAATAAGCTACATTTGTAAAAAAAATTGCAAATTATGTATGCATTTTACAAAGTCTTAATAAAAATATATATCTTTACAAAATAATGTTTTCATTTTTCTACATATCAGCAACATGGGGTGAAATGTTAAGACAAGTGAAAGAAATGGATTGGTAATGAAGATGTCAACTTTTTTTATTCATTTTTTAAATATTTTTTATTTAACAAATAGGTTGAAAGAAAATAAAATCCCCACTGAAAGTCAGAATAATGATCTATGTTATAATTATTTGAATAATTAATATAGTTCATGAAAATTTCTAGTTTTTTAATTTAGCAGATGAAATAAAAAGTGTTCATTTTCTTTCCCTTAAATTTAAAAAAAAAATATTGCACAATTTTGTACATATAAATACTCTAACTCTGAGGGGGATATAAAAACAAAATCATTATCCACAATACAATATATTGTAGTATATACTAAATATGCATTAAAAGATATCATATGTTAACCCCTTCATGCCATAGCCATTTTTCACCTTAAAGGGACACTATTGTGAAAAAATAAAAAACATATGTTATAAAACATTAAAAATAGTTGTTATATGTATAATGAAGTTTATTATGTGTGTATTGTGTTTTATGTAATTTACATTTTTGTAACTTAATGGGGGCTGCCATTTTCATAGTCACGTGTCTATGTGTCACTGAACGATACATAGACAAATGACTTACGGTCGTATGCTCCATTCCCAGTGCGGACGGAGCCGACCCTATTGAAAAATCATGGGAGCGCTGTGTCACGCCTGCGCTTTACACATACATAGCCTGCCCCCTCCGGCGCCATGTTATTGAAGACTTTAGTAACATGACACCGGAGGGGACACCCATTATATGTCTCGGTCTCCTATGGACGCAGAGACAGCTGCCTGTTGCAAGAAGAAGCAGACAGCCGGAATCGGCTACCTGCTTCTTTCATCCTCCGAGTCCCCCCCCACCACCCCTCCCCCCTCACTGTACCTCTCTCCGTACCTTTTGCCTTATGTCTGGGCGGGCGGCGGGGCCGGCCGTCAGTCAGCATTGGCTCTGCCCCCATCCAGACAAGAGAATATCTGCTGGTGATTCTGCAGCTAGAAAAAAGGTAAGTATAAGGTTTTTATTTTTTTTTACTTTCTGTGAGAGGACTGCACTGTGTTTATTATCCCTATACTGTGACATCACTGTGTTTATTATCCCTGTACTGTGACATCACTGTGTTTAGTATCCCTGTACTGTGACATCACTGTGTTTATTATCCTTGTACTGTGACATCACTGTGTTTAATATCCCTGTACTGTGACATCACTGTGTTTATTATCCGTGTACTGTGACATCACTGTGGTTATTATCCCTGTACTGTGACATCACTGTGGTTATTATCCGTGTACCGTGACATCACTGTGGTTATTATCCCTGTACTGTGACATCACCGTGGTTATTATCCCTGTACAGTGACATCACTGTGTTTGTTATCCCGGTACTGTGACATCACTGTGTTTATTATCCCTGTACAGTGACATCACTGTATTTATTATTAGTTTTGAGCGAGCTGCTGGACGGGAGGAATCACTACAAAGAAGAAGCCTGAGGAGGTAAGTGGTTTGTGTTTGTTTGTTTTTTTGTTTGTTTGTTTGTTTTCTATTTTTCAGGATCGTGAATGCTGAGGACTATGTCGGATTCGGTGGATTACGACGGGCCAGCTTTTTTATTTTTTTAAATAAAATGGTCAAACAGGGGTCTGGGGGAGTATTTATTTCAATAAACACTGACACTAACAGGGTGGGAAGGGACACGGTTATTGGCCCTTCCCAGCCTAATGGTACCAGCCTGCAGCCGCCCCAGAACTGGACCCTCAATTTAGAAGGTCCGGTCCTGCGGGTACCCGGCTCTTCCCGACACCCCTGGTGGCGGTGGGTGCCGGGGTAATAGATGTTGGGGTTAGTGCTGGCCATACCGGCAAGCACTAAGCCCAGTATTAGTAATCAGGGCCGTCTGTAGATAGCCGTGATTACTAAAACTGCAATGTTGTAAAAAATCACACACACTTATAAAATAGTTTATTGAAATAAATACTCCCCCAGACCCCTGTTTGACCATTTTATTTAAAAAATAAAAAAGCTGGTCCGACATAATCCACCGAATCCGACGTAGTCCTCAGCACTCATGATCCTGAAAAATATAAAACAAACAAACAAACAAAACAAACAAACAAACACAAACCACTTAGGCTACTTTCACACTAGCGGCAGCACGGATCCGGCACCTAAAGGGTGCCGACGGATCCGTACTGCCGCTGATACATGTGGAGCAGCGCTCCGGCCCCACACATGTTGACACACACATTGGAACAAGACACAGACAAACATAGATACATACACACACATACACACATACATACATACATACATACATACATACTTACATACTCCAGCCAGGGACGCCGGCAGAACGTCTTCACGCGCCTCCTGCGCGCAGTGATGACGATTCTCCACAGCGCCCTCTGCTGGGCGCAGTGGGGAAACGTCATAGCTGCGCGCAGGAGGCGCATGAAGACATGCTGCCGGCGTCCCTGGAGTATGTGAGTATGTATGTGTATGTATGTATGTATGTATGTATGTCTGTCTGTATGTCTGTCTGTATGTCTATATCTATCTCTGTAGCCGGATCCGGAATGACCCCCCATTGCAAGTCAATGGAGGACAGATCCGGATTACTGGTGTGTCCACACCAAACGGATCCGACCCCATTGACTTGCATTGGGGGTCATTCCGGATCCGTCTTGGTGCGGATGCCTGGACCGGAGAGCAAACCGCAGCATGCTTTCAGGAGCATTCCGTTGTCTTCAGTTCAGTTTTGTCCCCATTGACAATGAATGGGGACAAAACTGAAGCGTTTTTTTCCGGTATTGAGCCCCTATGACGGAACTCAATACAGGAATTTAAAAACGCTAGTGTGAAAGTAGCCTTACCTCCTCAGGCTTCTTCTTTGTAGTGATTCCTCCCGTCCAGCAGCTCGCTCAACACTAATAATAAACACAGTGATGTCACCGTACAGGAATAATAAATACAGTGATGTCACAGTAGAGGGATAATAAACAGTGATGTCACTGTACAGGGATAATAAACACAGTGATGTCACCGTACAGGGATAATAAACACAGTGATGTCACCGTACAGGGATAATAAATACAGTGATGTCACAGTACAGGGATAATAAACACAGTGATGTCACGTTCAGAGATAATAACCACAGTGATGTCACCGTACAGGGATAATAACCACAGTGATGTCACAGTACATGAATAATAACCACAGTGATGTCACAGTACACGGATAATAAACACAGTGATGTCAGATCAAACTCAGTCATGCACTACCACCCTAACTCTGCTACCTGTCAGTGGAGAAAATCCCTGTGGTGGAGGAATAATCAGCATCACAATTGGAAATAACATTGCTGACGGTGCCTCCTATGCTATCACAGTGCAGACCACAACAAGATGGCCACTGGACACTGTAATGGAAGACAATCTCTTGTTATCAGATAAGCAAGTAAGAGCAGCGTGATGTCACAGGAGGTGTGAATAGCCAGATAACAGTTTACAGCACTGGGCTACAAATGGCTTCCCTACACTCAACTTTTCAGTTGTGCTCCCCCTGCTGTCAACATAGGAAGTTCTACACAGTTATTATGAATTTTTTAAATATTTCCTTTAATGGTAAAAAAAATTATAAGCACAAAAAATTCTAAAACTTACATTGCATGTTTTAACATTTTAGATATATTCCTAATTTTTGACGACAGCTGTCCTTTAAGGACCAGGCCAAATTTTGGAAATCTGTCGTGTGTCACTTGGTAATGGTCATGTGGTAATAGTTTTGGAACACTTTTACTTATCCAAGCCATTCTGAGATTGCTTTCTCGTGACACATTGTACTTCATGACAGTGATATATTAGAGTCAATATAAATCACCTTTATGTATTAAAAAATCCTATATTTACAGAAAATTTGGAAAAATTTGTAAGTTTTGAAATATGAATTTCTCTGCTTTTAAGGCAGATAGTGATTCCTCACAAAATAGTTATTACTTTACATTTCCCATATGTCTACTTTATGTTGCCAATATTTTGTAGATTTAATTTTATTTTTTGGGGACGGTAGAAGGCTTAGAATTTTAGAAGCACTTCTTAAAATTTTATGAAATTTTCCAAAACCATTTTTTTAAGGATCAGTTCAGTTCTGAAGTCACTTTGTGGGGCTTAAATAATAGAAACCACCATACATGACCCCATTTTAGAAACTACACCCCCCAAGGTTTTCAAGGTTTACAAACTTTGTGAAGCCTTTATGTATTCCACAAGAATTAAAGGAAAATGGAGATGACATTTCTAAATTTCACTTTTTTTGGCAGATTTTCCATTGTAATCCATTTTTTTCCTGTAACACATCAAGGGTTAATAGCCAAAAAAACCTCAAAAACTATTACCCTGATTCTGCGATTTACAGAAACACCCCACATGTGGTGGTAAACTACTGTATGGGCATACAGCAGGGCGCAGAAGAAAAGGTGCACCAGATGGTTTTTTGGAGGGCAAATTTTGCTGGACTGGTTTTTAGACACCATGTCCCATTTGAAGCCCCCGCTGATGCACCCCTAAAGTAGAAACAATCAAAAAGTGCCTGTATTGGAAACTAAGGGATAAGGTGACAGTGTTATTGATACTATTTTGGGGTACATATGCTTTTTGATCACTTTATATTACGCTTTTTGTTAGGCAAGGTAAACAAAAATGGCTGTTCTGGCACAGTTTTTCATTTTTTTTGTACAGTGTTCATCTGACAGTTTAGATCATGAGCTATTTTTATAGAGCAAGTTGTTATGGACGCAATGATATCAAATATGTCTACTTACTTTCTTTCTTTGTTTCGGTTTTACATAATAAAGCATTTTTGAAAAAAATTGTTTTCGTGTCTCCATTTTCTGAATGCCATATATTTTTTTATTTTTCTGCCAATCATCGTGTGTAGGGGCTCATTGTTTGCAGGAAGAGTTGACATTTTTATTGGTACCATTTTTTGGTACATATGATTTTTTATCATTCATTATTACACTTTTTGTGGCAAGGTGACCCAAAAATTGGTAATTTTGGCACAGTTTTTAGTTGTTTATTTTTACTGCTTTCACCTGAAGGGTTAGGTCATGTGAGATTTTTGTAGAGCAGGTTGTTATGGGCATGGCGATACTAAACGTATAATTATAAGTATAAATGTATACTTATTTTTATTTATTTAAGTTTTACACAATCATATCATTTTTGAAACAAAAAATCATGTTTTAGTATTTCCATAGTCTGAGAGCTGTATTTTTTTTATATTTTTGGCGATTGTCTCAGATAGGCGTTCATTTTTTGCAGGATGAGATGACAGTTTGATTGGTATTATTTTCGGGTAAATATACCTTTTTGATCGCTTTGTATTGCACTTTTTGTGATGTAAAAAATGGCTTTTCTGGCACAGTTTTTATTACATTTTTTTAGGGCATTTACCTTTTGGGGGAAGAGTGTGATATTTTTATAGAGCAGGTCTTCACGGATGCAGCAATACCTAATATGTCTATTTTTTATTTTATTTTGGTTTTACACAATAAAAGCATTTTAGAAAAAAAAGATGTTTTTGTGTCTCCATTTTCTGAAAGCCACATTTTTTTCATTTTTTTTGGTGATTGTCTAATGTAGGGACTCATTTTTGCAGGATGAGGTGACGGTTTGATTGGTGCTAACTTGGGGTACATACGACTTTTTTGATCACTTTTAATACCTTTTTTTGGTAAGTGATGTGGGAAAAACTTTAAATCCATCATAGTTTTTATCCTTTTTTTCAATGGTGTTCACCGTGCAGGGAAAGTAATGTGATCGGTTTATAGATTGGGTCGTTACAGACGCGGTGATACCAAACATATCAAATGTTTTTTTTATTTTTTTAGGGATATATTTTTTTTTCACTTTTTTATTTTTTCACTTTTTTTTTACTTTTTTCACTTTTTTTTACTTTTTTCACTTTATTTTTATTTTTTTACTTTTTTTTTTACTTTTTTTTTTTACTTTTTTTTTACAATTTTTGACCCAGACCCACTTGGTTCTTGCAGATCCAGTGGGTCTGAGGGCTATATAATACACTGCAGTACACTGCAGTGTCCGCCCCTTCCCCCCTCCTGCTTGGCAATCCTGAAATTATGGCCACAAATAATGATCTGAAGGGGGGGGGAGATAATAAATATATGTTTATAAATATTTTAGGAGGATTTGAGCAGTCTGGGGGTCCCGATCGCCGCGCAAAAAGGAAGCATTAATCTAGGTCGCTGCTGCACAAAGCCCAGCAAGCAGCGACGTAGATTAACCGTCGGCGGTCGGCAAGAGGTTAATATAAATATACATTTATATCATTTATATTTCAATGAGACAATTTGACTTAAGTAAGGAATTTTATATGTTTAAAAAATTCCTGTATGGTTGAACCATAGATTAAGCAATCATTAACTTTTTTGCAAAGAACTTTTTTAATAACCCATGTCTCATGCACACAGTAATCTCAAGTGCACAGACCCTATAAAGCAGCACACAGATATCCTAAGGCTCTATATTTTGGATCCATATGCACTCTATGTGCTATTAAAAGGTTCCACAACTTGAATAAACACATAGGTACAAAACAGGTCCACAAAATACTATAGTCACTTGATAACAGATCTCCACCACATAGATCTGTAATATGGCCATGTGCTTGTGATTGTATTCTGTAAAAATGCTCACACACACAAAGCTTTATATCCAGAATTTATATTTGTAGAAAGACTACTACTTGTTACTATAATTATAAAATTTAAAGGGGAAATTTCCTAAACTATACCAAATAATTGGTTTCTGACTTTTAACTAAAAAATAATTAAAAATTTGGGAAAACCTAGACACACGATCTTAAGCTGTTGCACTGCCTTTCAGTTAACATGTGGTTGATTGTATGAGAACACCCCTTAAAGAGGCTCTGTCACCAGGATCAACTCTATTAAACCAGACATAGTGCCTGGAAGGGAGCATCTTGCTGATTTAAACTATACCTTTCTTTTGTCTGTATGATAAACAGCTGCAGATAAATCTGCATTTTTATTCACATGCAAATGAGTAATTGGAGCACCAAGAGGAGGAGCTGAATCATCAGAGCACTGCTATGTAACATCCCCTGTGCTCTGCATGCTATGCCCTCAGTGTGATGTCTAGCCTTGTCAATCAAGGGGAGGGGGGCGTGTGCAGAGCACGGGGGGTGTTACATAGCAGTGCTCAGATGATTCAGCTCTGCCTCTTGGTGCTCTGATTGCTCATTTGCATATGAATAAAAACTCAGCTTTCTCTGCAGCTGTTTATCATACAGACAAAAGAAAAGTATACTTTTAATCGGCATGATGCACCCTACCAGGCAGTATGTCTGGTTTAATAGGGTTGATGCTGATGACAGAGCCTCTTTAAAATGTCTCATTTTAAGGTGGGATCCAGTTATTTACAATGCAAGTTTGAATGAATATCAACAGATAGTTGAAACAGACACACTCTATGTTCTTGAAAAAGTAGTATATGATCTTCTATTTCTGTCCCAAACACATTGAACTATAAGCTTTACCTCATTTAAATGCCTCATTACCTTAGTAGGCATAGCTTGCAGTGATTACATTCCAATGTATTTATAGTTTGGTTTCTACATAATTTATGTGCTAACTAGACTCTTGGGATGAATATTTTTCTATGTAATTATATATTTTGTCTTTTTTTTTCTTATAGCAACTAAAACTGGGATAGTTGTGTGGCTAGAGTGACTCCCTGGGAATTCAGTGGCTGCACTTAACCCCAACACACTAGGGTCAATTTCATAGAAAGCCAATATCCCTAGCACTCAGTAGACATCTATATAAACACAGGGAGAACATACAAACTCTATGTAGATATTGTCCCTGGTTGGGTTCAAACCCAGGATTCCAGAGCTAACCACTGAGCCACCATGACGCCCACACAATATTGGGAAATCATGTCTATAATTATTATCATCCATAAATGATTAACTACTAAAAATATTGAACAATATATATTATGTTTTTCAACACTAATGAGGTGCATATTTTTTAGATGCTGACTAGTGTTGAGCGAGCATGCTCGACCGAACTCGATGTTCGGCCGAGCATACCTACGCTCGGGTCTGCTCGGTGTTCGGCCGAACACCGCATGTGCTCGAGTGCGATGCTCGAGCATGCTAATGCGTATGAATTTGTATGCTAATGCAACACATTGTACACTAATGCGTACGAATTTGTATGCTGATGCTACGCATTGTACTCTAATGCGTGCAAATTTGTATGCCAATGCTACGCTTTGTACGCTAATGCGTACAAATTTGTATGCTAAATTAGCATACAAATTTGTATGCATTAGCGTACAATGCGTAACATTAGCATACAAATTTGTACGCATTAGCGTACAATGCGTAACATTAGCATACAAATTCGTACGCATTAGTGTACAATGCGTAACATTAGCATTGCTAATGCTATGCATTGTGCGCTAATGTGTACAAATTCAGTTAATTAGGGTACTTTAACAAGTGAAAGAGGAGAATTTGCAATTCTGACCTTTTCCTATGAACCTGACACCCTCCCCTCATCCAGGCAGGGGGTGCCTGGCCTTCTCCCTTTGACTTACATTGTGCTCGGGTGCTCAGTAGAGCACTCGAGCATCACCAAGTGTTCTACCAGAGCAAGTGTTCTACGAGAGCACCCAAGCACACAAGCACTTTGGGGCTCGATCAACACTAATGCTGACATCAATGCAGAAATACATCTTGAAGCAGTTTTTCCAAGAACACTAGCATCTGATTGTTGCTCCTAGCTACACACCCTGAATTCTTTTTTTTTCTGCTCCTGTTTAGGATCACAAGAACCTGGTAAAAAAAAATGAAAGGGGTTGATGTGTTTTACTAGCCCTATTGCCCCTTTGTTCTAGATATCTGCAGTTCAGTATATAAAACTGAATTTACTGTGAATGTGGATTGTAAGACCAGGACAGCAAAAAGAAGGAAAAAAACATGATCCCTGTCAATATTCACTGAACAACTAAATATATTTTAACTATTCTAACTATTATCTTTCATGTTTGCACAGTAGACTGTATATTGTAAATGTGAGTGAGGTTTGAAATACAGCCCTTGATTCCATCTATACAAATGGTTGGAAACAAGAACTCTATAAATCGTGACACTGCAAAACATCCTGCAGGCAGGGGAAACAACAGAATCTTCCTATACATGTAAGTCACAATACTTAAGTAAGAGACAAACATAGGGAAACACTCCACTTTTCATATACCTCTGCTGCTCACCCCTTCTCTAGCAAGATACTATGATTGGCTAATCAGTGGCACTTATACTTTTATTGTTGTCCTGGATCTGGTGTAAAAGGGAACAGAAAAGTTGTCAGATTTCTATAACCAGATAAAACACAGTATATAGTAGGAGACTCTATCGTCATAATCCTGGGAAAGCAATTGCATTAGGCTGGTTTCACCCTAGCGATTTTACTATAGATCCAACAGGCTGTTTTGGTAGGGAACATCCTGTTAGATGTCTCTGCATTCCAGCATTGGCGGAAGTTACTGTATCAATGTCTGGCCCCATTCACTATAATGAGAAACGGCGGAGATCCAGCCACAACCTGGTAACCAGACATGCAGCTGTTTTCATCTGGTCGATTTTCAGTATGTTTGCAGGGTTGTGACCACATCTCCACCTGTCCCTATTATAGTGAAGGGGGATGGCGGGGTTCAGGTAGCATCAGGTAATGCCAGAGATGTCTCACACTAGTGTAAATCTAGTCTTAGCATATTTTCTGAATTGTGTGACAAATATAACTATTTGTCTTTTCTATTTTATAATAGGTTTCGGTTTTGTCTCTATGAAATGATAGTAATTTTGTACTGTATACAGTGTTTTAGATAAAGACATATTTTGGACCCCGTTTATAATAACTAATAAAGCTAACATTTAATATTGATAGAATGAAAATGGATTCTGCTGAATATCAATAAATCTCTCTACTCTAAAGCCCTTTAATCAGTGAGAAAACTGAAGTTGGCAGGAGGTTAGATATTACAAAACTATGATAAAAAGTGGGACACGATTCCTAAAGCAAGACACAAATACAAAGATCGTTAGCTGACTGCAAAAATTGTTTGACGGTACAATTGCTGCCAAGGATGCAGTTAGGAGATGCTAACTAACAATCTGGATATATCTATATGGGTTTTTGCACATAAGAAATGGTATGTCTCTTAGTTTTGAATACTAAAAAATCATTGATAATTCATATCTGAAAATATGTTTCTTTTCAATAAATATTGCAAATGGTATTTATACTGCAAAAAAGTAATCAATAAATTGATTTTTTTTGTTTATTAAGAATATCAATTATTCATTTGAAAACCCATAAGACGTTCTAATACTGATAGTTGAAAGTATAAATGTCAGTAAATTTCACATTTATAATTTCAAATGGACCTTTATGCTTTGTATTTTCAACATGACAAACATTTGCATAAATGGGCCACATTAAACATACTCACGAGGCACATGGAGGCACACAATGCTAAACAATAAATGCTATTTTTTGAAAATTCTTCTAACAAATTTTCTGGACACATTACAGTGAAACACCTTTATTCATCATGGTGCACATGTCATGCATACAACAAGCACAATAAGAACAAAAAAAATGATCGGGCAATTATTGTGAAGGAGAGTTCCTAAGAATGCCCCTTCCAGTTAATTATCCTATGTAAAGTTACTGCTGATATTCACCCTATGGATGAGCAAACCATTGTTCATCACATGAAAGCAATGTTGATGAGGTCATCTAAGTCATTGATTCTGGGCAGAAGATATCTGTTTAGACAGCATGAGCCCAGAAGGAATGATTCACTTTGATGAGCGATGATCGCAGCAGTAACTTCTCATCCCATACAGAGGAGATTATTGCTGCATGTATGAGTATTTCACTTCATTTGATGAGCAGATAATTATCAGGAACAAATGGTTTGTTCCCAATAATTGCCTGCTGCATTAGTCTGTGTAAAGGGGTCTTCAGCTTCATTTGACCAAATAATCCAAATCCAGTTAAGTGCTGAGGGCAAACATCTTGGCTCCTCTAATCATCTTAACCATTTAACAGTCACATTAAAATTATAAGAATCCTCAAAAAATGTCACTTCTTTATTGCAGATTTTGAATGTATGTTTCATGTAAACATAGTTTGCATGTACAGTGCCTTGCGAAAGTATTCGGCCCTCTGGACCTTTTTAACCTTTTGCCACATTTCAGGCTTCAAACAAAAATAAATAACATTTTACATTTTTGGTGAAGAATCAACAACAAGTGGGTCACAATTTTGAAGTGGAACAAAATTTATTGGATCATTTAAATTTTTTTTGTAATAAAACTGAAAAGTGGGGCATGCAAAATTATTTGGCCCAATTTCTTTCAGTTCAGAAAACTCACTCCAGAAGTTCATTGAGGCTTTCTGAATGATCCAATGTTGTCCTAAATGACTTATGAAGATAAATAGAATCCACCTGTGTGTAATCAAGTCTCCGTATAAATGCACCTGCTCTGTGATAGTCTCAGGGTTCTGTTTAAAGCACAGAGAGCATCATGAAAACCAAGGAACACACCAGGCAGGTCTGTGATACTGTTGTGGAGAAGATTAAAGCCGGATTTGGATACCAAAAGATTTCCCAAGCTTTAAACATCCCAAAGAGCACTGTGCAAGTGATCATATTACAATTGAAGGAGTATCAGACCACTGCAAATCTACTAAGACCCGGCCGTCCCTCTAAACTTTCATCTCAAACAAGGAGAAGACTGATCAGAGATGCAGCCAAGAGGTCCATGATCACTCTGGATGAACTGCAGAGATCTACAGCTGAGGTCGGAGAGTCTGTCCATAAGACAACAATCAGTCAAACACTTTACAAATCTGGCCTTTATGGAAGAGTGCCAAGAAGAAAGCCATTTCTCAAAGATATCCATAAAAAGTCTCATTTACAGTTTGCCACAAGCCACCTGGGAGACACACCAAACATGTGGAAGAAGGTGCTCTAGTCAGATGAAACCAAAATCGAACTTTTTGGAAACAATGCAAAACGATATGTTTGGCATAAAAGCAACACAGCTCATCACCCTGAACACACAATCCCCACTGTCAAACATGGTGGTGGCAGCATCATGGTTTGGGCCTGCTTTTCATCAGCAGGGACAGGGAAGATGGTTAAAATTGATGGGAAGATGGATGGAGCCAAATACAGGACCATTCTGAATGAAAACCTGTTGGAGTCTGCAAAAGACCTGAGACTAGGATGGAGATTTATCTTCCAACAAGACAATGATCCCAAACATAAAGCAAAATTTACAATGGAATGGTTCAAAAATAAACATATCCAGGTCTTAGAATGGCCAAGTCAAAGTCCAGACCTAAATCCAATTGAGAATATGTGGAAAGAGCTGAAAACTGCTGTTCACAAACGCTCTCCATACAACCTCAAAGAGCTTGAGCTGTTTTGCAAGGAAGAATGGGCAAGATTTCCGGCTCTAGATGTGCAAAACTGATAGAGACATACCCTAAGCGACTTGTAGCTGTAATCGCAGCAAAAGGTGACGCAACAAAGTATTAATGCAAGGGGGCCAAATAATTTTGCATGTCCCATTTCGTTCCACTTTACAATTGTGACCCACTTGTTGATTCTTCACCAAAAATTTAAAATGTTATATCTTTTTGTTTGAAGCCTAAAATGTGGCAAAAGGTTGAAAAGTTCCAGGGGGGCAAATACATTCGCAAGGCACTGTAGCTCAGAGGGCACAGGTGCATTTTTTTAATCCCTTAGTGACATAAGTATAGTCATATTTTTCTCTGTTCTAGTGGTCATAACACTTTAGTGGTCATTCACTTTAGGTATATTAGGCCTATAAATTTAGCAAGTTATAGTTTTTAGGAACCATTTTGTGGTACATATAGATTAGTATATGAAATAACTTTTATTATTTTTTTTTAGGGAGAAAGATTACAAGACTGTAATTTAACACACTTTATGGAATTATGTGGCATTCACTGTGTGGTGTGTGTATATATATATATAAATATAAACTTTCGCTGAGGTCTCAGACCTTGAATAGCCTGTTAAGGCTTGTTCACAGTCATTATTGGGAAAGGTCAAGTGATACAAATTAAAAAGCTTTATAAATATCCAGACTCCTGTAACATTGTCCCAAAACACAGAAGCCATGAGTTCTTCTAAGCAGCTACCTTACACTCTGAAAATGAATTGGTTGAGGCCCACCAAGCAGGAGAAAGCTATAAGAAGATAGCAAGGCATTTTCAGGTTGTCATTTCCTCAATTCAAAATGTAATTAAGAAATAGCAGTTAACAAGAGCAATGGAATTTTGGTATATTGCCCTACTGTGCAGGGGCACCTATACAAATATGGACTATATTGAAGAGTCAAAAAACTTCCCTCACCAAAAAATTCTGCATCAGAAGTTTTCAAAATAGCATCTAATGAAGCCTGATGCATTTTGGAAACAAGTCCAGTGAACCAGTGAAGGTAAACTAGAACTCATTGGCCACAATGAGCACAGGACTATATTTGGAACACCTGTCTAATTATTAAGCATGGGGTTCGATCATGGATCGAAAATAACACCAACTGTAAAAAAAGCTGGTTGAAAAGAAGATTGCTTATACAAATAAATACTGATCCTAAGCACACCGCAAAATCCACAATAGTCTACTTCAAAAGGAGCAAGATGAAGGTTTTACCATGACCCTCATAGTTCCCTGATCTGAACATCATTGAAAATCTGTGAATAGACCTCAAAAGAGCAGTGCATGCAAGACAGCACAGGAATATCACAGAACTGGAAGACTTTTGCAATGAAGAATGGATGAAAATCCCTCAACTACTGAAAGACAACTGGCGGGCTACAAAAAGCATTTACAATCTGAGATACTTGCCAAAGAAATATGGTACCCAAAATTTTACTTCTGGCCCTTTTCCATTTTTATTTTGAAAATGTTTTTTAATTTTTCAGCTTAAAATACAAGGGGAATGTATCATCTTTAACGTTATTCCTCTTGGGGATGATTTTGAGATATATATAATTTTTCCACTCTCATATATTGCAGGCTGTCAGCTCTCCCAGTGCCTCTTTCTCCTTTTTCAGGCTGGCTGTGAGATCATAGATATATATAGGCCTTGATTGAAAGTCAACAATCTAAGCATCATAATAAGACCAGAATCGTACCATTATCTCATCTAAAGCAGTATTAGAAATCAGGTCAGGTATAAAAACAATTTTAGACCCAGTGTCTAACAGCTAGATATCCCAATATGGAGGAGACAATGTTGGGATTTTTCTTTTAAAGCTTAGTATCAGCATTCAGACGAAACCAAAACCATATACAGTATCTAGCCCCTACCCAGCCAGAGATATGAGGAGTTAAAGCAACTCACCTCCTCACCCTGCTGCCTAAGCTCTGCTCGGGCTAAACTATAAAGTCATTTTCTGAAAGCCCAAGAAGAGCTCAGGCAAAACTGTTAGGTAGTTAAAAGGGCTCTCCAGGACTAGCAAAAGTTATCTGCTTTCTTCCAAAAATAGCCCTATACCTCTCATACCTCAGGCTGTGTTTTTTTTAAATAAAGCAGCCATGTTTTTATAATCCTGGACAACCTTTTTTGAGATAGGGCTATATAGCAACTTACATCTGGCAATCAGATATCACTGTGTAATTGTATGAATAGCTGGATTTTTTTGCGATTCTAGAGTCAGGTTCGCATTAACTATTATATTGCGAGGCTTCAGTGCTATACAACAATCTTTGGGTGCTTATCATGGCTAAAGACACTGTAAAGTCCCAGCCTTACAAGTTTGTAGAATGATGCCAATCTAACACATATAATGAATGTTTAAATTATTCATTTAATTGAATATACATTTAAAATGAAATCATGGTAAGTCCATGTAGCAGTATCTTATGCATTTCTATCAGACACATCCTCATAGCTCAGAAGTTTATTGATATGTGCAATAGAGACATCATGGGATTCCATTTATTGTTTTATAACATGTTTAGCAGGTGAACAGAGGAGGTAATTGCAAAAGGTACCTGCTCAGTGGGGAACCAGTTTGGATATTGAAAATAGATATGAGACACTCAAAAGAGTTAAATTGGAGGTTTGATTTGCTTTATATTTACTAACACATTTACAGGCCTCTAACAGCATACAGTACCTTAACATTGTTCACATTATTGTATCAAAGGACCTTTATGTCATGTATTCAAATGTACCTTTGTAATATTTTATGTGTGAAACTTCTTTTTTTGTTTCATTTCGTGTTTTTACTTATAGAGGAGTGTTAGTGCTCACTGGAACTATGTGCAGGATACTAGAAAGAGTTAAACTGAGCTTCCACCATGTTTGCAGTACATTGTGCAGTGTAGATTTACTGATTATACTGATTACACATTGAAAGGTCTCCTTGGCATATACAGAACAGCTCTATTATTCTTTTAATAACTGATAAAACATTACATAAGGGTTGAAAGGCCAGACATGAGCTTAACTGTTTGAATACATTAATTATACTTAAGGATTTTTTTAAGTGCTTACATTCTGTTTTCACACTATTAGGTACCGCTTACATATAAACGTTAAAAGACCTTTCCAATGTTTCCTGCTGTTATGTTTATTCACTTGGATCCATGTTTGTATAATTTTATGTTATGTTTCGATATCCTGTATCTTTTTGTATTTGTATGGGTTTTTTCTTGCCTCTGTGAACATCTTTCAAATTACTTATCATGTAAGCATTGGGATAAGTTCCCATGTATTTTAAATAGTATTATATCAGTATGTACAGCTGATCTGTGAGTGAGGACTTGGCTGTTCAAAACGCATAAGCTGCTAATATACAGACTTAACATGTTAATTTTATATTCAATAGAACAAGTAGTTTTAACATTCTTTATACTGTACCTGCTGGACTGATGTCATTCTAGAAGCTTTCAACATATCATGAATAAAATAACGTAATATGTTGACAAAGTTGCTAAAATTTTAAATAGAATATATCAGTCTATCTAGAATCTAACATGTTTAAAAGAAAACAATTTTAAGATGCTATGATGCTTAGGACCTTGTATGTATAACAAAGGTAAATTCATCTTGAAACATTAAATTAGCACGTTATGCACATACATAAAATATCAGCAATTGTTTAATCATTTTTTTAATAAACAGCTACAGTATTCAACTTTTATGAACTGCTAAGGGAGGAACTATCATTGTTCTACAGCAGATTCTTGGCTAGAAAAGTCACAACTTTTGGTGCAAGTCCTGTTTTCGAACTTTTCCCCTTTTCCAAAAAGTTGACAAGCCTTAGGTAGGACTTGCATGGTATGACAAATTTAACAATATGCTCACCAGAAGACTGACACACATCACACCCTGCTAATTTTGTTGAATAATTTGCCAGAAATCTTTCTTATTATCATCGACATCAGAAACACCAATCTTAATAAATACTCCTCCCTATATGCTTAATTTTTCACCTTTATAAGATCGGTACTGGCTGAATTTAGATCACTTTATTTAGCTTCATAGTAATCTATCTTCAGCTTCCTCAAAATACAGGAGATCTTAGAGCTATAAGGCTCCACATTTCAATCCAGCTTCAATCCACATTTTTGCATCCAGTTGAATGTATGTTTTTTTTATATATTAGAAAGTAAATTACCTATAAAACAGGATACAAAAAGGTGCCTACCAAGATGCATTATGTTGACTGCTGTTGTATAAAAAACAGGATCCATTGGCACCCTGTTCTTAATCAGGACATGTATCAATTCTGTGTCTTGTACCATGTTTTAATAGTTAATTTGCTCTTCCCATAAAAACACACAATTTCAATACTTTAAATGCAAAAACAGCATGCTAACTTTATATGGAAGATAAAATGTGGGTATTATAAGATCTGTTCCCAACATTTTTGCATCCTGTTGAAAGGTGTTATGTTTATCAAGATACCTATCCTATTGGCCCATTTTGTATCTGGATGCCATTGTTATTTATTTTATAAAAGAAAAATATAATCAAAACAGAGCAGAAAACAAGCAGCCTACATCAAGTCTTAAATCCAATTAATGGTACATTTTGCCAATAAAAAACAGTACCTTTCAACATTAAAGGGAAAAAAAATTGGCAACCTAGCCCTACAGATATCATAAACCAGCCATATGTTGTAACAAACCTTTTAGCAGGAAATGATTTGAAGCGGTTTTCATTCTCCGAGTGTGGACAGCATTTCCAATTGCTGAATTCAGTACAATGAATCAGATTTAATTCAAAACTGTTGGAAATTGTTTTGTTTGTCATTTTATTTCATAGGAAGTACCTTGCTACCAAAGGGACCTATATTTGTACTCTTCAAGTTCAAAAAGCATATACATTCTTAAAAAAACAAAACAAAACATTTATTGTAACATAAGAGAGAGAAATTATATTTAATGTTTATAGGTATTTTTTTTATAATCGGGCATTCAATAAACTGGGAATAAAAGGAAAATATGAGGCAGCTCTTGCTATAGGTAATTATATATGTGAACATAAACCATAAAAATGTATTAATACCCTTAGGCCAGTTTCAGACAAGTGTGCTCACTGCATGAAACATGTTCCATGTGGGAGTGTGATTTTCCATTGTGTATTCTACTCTTTGGACCGGACCACACAGCATTATAATGATTTTTTATGCTATATTTCTCTGTCTGACCTCAACTATAATGATTTGTACTTACAGCTTTATGGAGCAGACTTTGATATGGGAATTCACACTGCCTTCACATTTAGCAGATTTTGTTGCAGAATCTTCTGCCACTAAAAATCAATGTCATTCATCTGAATAGGGTTGTTTCTGCAAGCCCCATTCAAATAAATGGAATTGATTTCAGTCACAGGCAAGTCAACACACCTTACAGTTAACACCTAATTGAGTTGGTTCTTAAAAATAGATCAATATATTACAAATAGATGTATGGTGCTTTTTTCAGTGTAAATGTGGTATATTTGCATATTATTTTACTCTCATTTTTTATTGTTTTATGGTACCAGGCATCCACCCATTTGGTCTAGGAGATTGCATAACATTGTATTTTTGAGGTGTCGACTGTCCATTTTGATATATAGAAACATTAACTTTTTAATCCTTTTGCCTGGCAGAAATAGGACTACTCAGTTAATCCTCCCTGCAAGCATGGTATTATGGTGGTCACTAATGTTGAGCGAAGCATTGGAAGAGGAATTTGGTCCAAAGTTTAGGAAAACTTTGATTTGCAACTAATCTGAATTTTCTTACACTTCGTGGAACGAATCAGGTTTTCCTAAAATGGTGACTGCATGTGTTACAAAGCAAAACTAAGTGTAGAGGAAACAAACTCAGGAACATAAGAGCACCCATAAAGCCATGCAGCCAGCCAATCCCCTGTGATGTCACAGCCCTATAAAACCCTCATTCTGCATGGTCTCCACCAGTGTCTTGTGAGCTGAGCAAAGGGAGAGACATGGCACACACTAATTAGCTACGGCTCAGTGTTGTTGAAAATTAATAATAGAAGAATATTGGCTAGGACGAGTGCAGGGAGAGTACAGGGAGAATATGCTATGTCAGTTTTATTTATTTATTCCTACATTTACTTATTCCTACATCATTTAAGATATGTAATTCAATACCAATAAGATAGAAGCCTTTATTACATTGCCAGCATGCCAACAATGCCATCCAGTCTGCACCCGTTAGGGGGGCCAGGTCTTAATAATGACCATCCTCATGTTTTGCTGGCTTTACTTCTTCAAAATTATCCTTCAAAGTCTCCATGTCCTAGAAAAGTCAGAAAGATACAGAGAGAGTAGGAGCTGGATGTTCCTGATAATATATTCTGATCCATATTAGATGATGTGGAAAAGGAGGACTAGCAGATGGCAGAAGGGCTCCTACCTGTAGGGCAGGAGAACACTGGGGTTGGAGAAGTGGGCTGATTAATATTCTGTGTTTACTTTCAAATAACCTGCAGGAGAGTGCAGGATAGAACAGCAATAATTTGCATATTGTACCCCCACCTAACCAACCAAAGACCATACCAGCAAGAGCCTCTATTTAAAGTTGCATTAAAGGTACTGCATGGCCATTAACAATGAAGACCAACTATACAATGTGGTCCTCATTATTAAATAAAGACAACTGCAGGCTAATTGACTGCATGTTTCTTCACCACAGCATGACCGGTCCGTGTAGCCACACGCTAAGGCAGAAAGGCCTTGGTATACATGATTTATAGCAATTCGTGCCAAATTACTTTGGAATTAATCAAATTTCTTGGCAAATTTCAGCGAAGTTGCCAAATTGATTTTTTTCTCTAATGGTCACCATGCAGTGCTGCATGTACCGTAACTGAGTAGGAACCCACATTAAAGAAGTCACTATGAATTGGCAAGTGAGCTTATACAGTTCGATCAAATGTTTACAAAAAATCTCATTTATATGCAGGTTTTATACCTTTTGTGTAGGAGCAATACAGTAGATTAATGTACAAAAATGGATTTGCACACTAAAGTATGTCTTTATTTTCTACAATTGTGGTAAACTAATTGGAGATATAGTCTTTAAAATGTGAATCATTTTATCATTCAGGTTATCTTTGAATCTGGAACCTGGCAAATAAATGCTAATATATATATATATATATATATATATATATATAGAGAGAGAGAGAGAGAGAGAGAGAGAGAGAGAGAGAGAGAGAGAGAGAGAGGGGAAAAGAAGTATTTGATACACTGGTGATTTTGCAAGGTTTCTCAAATGCAAAGAATGGAGAGGTCTGTAATTTTTTTTATCATAGGTACATTTCAACGGTTAAAGACAGAATCTAAAACAAAATCCAAGAAATCACATTGTATGATTTTTAAATAATTAATTTGCATTTTATTGCATGGAATAACTATTTGATCACCTACCAATCACCAACCAGGCCTGTTAGTTTTTCTATAAGAATCCCTTCTACTTTACATTCATTACCTGTATTAATCACACCTGTTTAAACTCATTACCTTTATAAAAGACACCTGTCCACACTCAATCAATCACACTCCAACCTCTCCACCATGGCCAAGACTAAAGAGCTTTCTAAGGAAAACCATGGACTAAATTGTAGACCTGCACAAGGCTGGGATGGGCTACAGGACAATAGGTAGGCAGCTTGATGAAAAGGTAACAACTGTTCGAGCAATTATTAGAAAATGCAAAAAACACAATTTTCCTCAGTCTGGGGCTCATTGCAAGATCTAGCCTTATGGGGTAAGAATGATTCTTAGAAAGGTCAGAAATCAGTCCAGAACTACATGGCAGGACCTTGTCAATGACCTGAAAAGAGCTGGGACCACAAGTCTCAAAGATTATTGTTAGTAACACACTACAGTGCTATGGATTAAAAACTTGCAGGGCACACAGGGTCTCCTTGCTCACACCAGCACATGTCCAAGCCCATTTGAAGTTTGCCAATGACCATCTAGATGACCCTGAATAGGAAAGGAAGAAGGTCATGTGGTAAGATAAAACCAAAATATAACTTTTTGGTATCAACTCCACTCGCCGTTTTTGGAGAAAGGAGAAGGATGAGTACAACCTCAAGAAAACCTTCCCAACCGTGAAGCATGAGGGTTGAAACATCAAACTTTGGGCGTGCTTTTCTGCAAAGAGGATGGGACAACTTCACCGTATTGAAGGGAGGATGGATGGGGCCATTTATCGCGAGGTTTTGGCCAACAACCTCCTTCCCTCAGTAAAAGCATTGAAGATGGGTTGTGACAATGATCTGAAATACACACTAGGGTGACTCCTTAAGAAGCATTTCGAGACCTAAACCCAATCGAAAATCTTTGGAGGGAGCTGAAACTCAATGTAGCCAAGCGACAGCCCCAAAAACCTGAAAGATCTGGAGAAGATCTGAATGGAGGAGTGGGCTAAAATCCCTGCTGCAGTGTGTGGAAACTTGGTCAAGAGCTACAGAAAACGTCTGACCTCTGTAATTGCTGTCTGACATCTGTTATTTCATGCAATACAATGCAAATTAGTAATTTAAAAAAATCATACCATGTGATTTTCTGCTTTTTTTTTTAGATTCTCTCTCACAGTTGAAGTGCACCTACAATAAAAATTACTGACCTCTCCATTCTTTGTAGGTGGGAAAACTTACAAAATCGCCAGTATAGCAAATACTTATTTTTCCCAGTGTAAATATAATGTATGACTATAATTACCTTTATTATTGTTATTTGACTTTAAGCAAATGAAATACTTTTGTTCCTTAAAACCTCCCAAAAATTCTGCAAAACCAATAACTTTTTATAAAAACATACCGTGGAGAAACCCTTCTCCAATTTAATGACAGTTCTAGTTGTTTCTCGCTATCAAGACACTTATTGGGGTTAGACATAAACAGATATTTGCTATGAAAAAAAAAACAATATTACCTGGCAAATAAAAAAATATCCCTTTGCATTGTCCCACATTTATTTTTAGTAGATTGTAGTTAGGTGCATTGTACAAAAAGATTCATGGTTTTAAAAAAGGAACCAATTTCTATCACTGAAACCAATGATCTAAGTATAGATATAATTGCTATAGCTATTTATCCCAGTGCTCCCAACATTCTTTACAAGGCCTTTCATGTACCTAGTTTTGCAGAGGTCACAGATGTCTAGAAAACTATCCCATAAAAGTCAATAAGTTATCTCCTGAGACCAGTTTAACATGCCCATGTGTCTGTAAAACATTAATTGCTTTTTAGAAAACCCATTTGTATGAACTTTTAAGACTAAGGGACATTAAGGGAAGCTGCTTTGACATAGTCTTTTTTGTGACATAACACTTATTGCATCAAAAAGTAATAACATAACATAGTAACATAGTTTGTAACATAGTTTGTAAGGCCGAAAAAAGACATCTGTCCATCCAGTTCTGCCTGTTTTCCTACAAGTTGATCAAGAGGAAGGCAAAAAAAAAACCCCTGTGAGGTAGAAGCCAATTTTCCTCACTTTAGGGGGAAAAATTCCTTCCCGACTCCAATCAGGCAATCAGAATAACTCCCTGGATCATAAAAATCTTAAATTAATCCTTAAAATGTACTGTAAATTATACCAATAGTTTTGTACTTGTCACTTTGAATAAATAACTTTCACAATTTGTCAAACACCCGCAGTTTAATTGTATAATACAAATTTTTTTTTAATGTCAACCTTGTTTTTTTATTTATTTTTATAAGAAAATAAGACATAAAATATATATTGTACAAAAATTGACTGCTGCTTCTGGTCAGATGTTTGTTTATGACGATGTAAACTCTGTCTGTAGTAAAATGAACAGAAACACAGTTTCTTTTCGTTAGGAAATGATGACTCATTATGACTTCCAGAACTATGAGAACAGTGTCTAGTGAAATGGGTGGTCAATGAAGATGGATATATTTTTTAACTATTGAACTATTTTCATTATAAACCCTGTTTTTGTTGGTGATATGGAATTCACTCATTTCAAACATACTAGTGCAAAAAAATTGTGCAGGAATATTTTGCAACACCAGCTGAATGAAAAATTTTGCAAACCGCCCAGTGCACAAATAGTGTCTGATAGATCTGGTTGCTTTCAATGGTTACAAAATGTCATTGATTTAATGGTAAAGCATTTTTATATTTGCAACCATAAGTCAGGTTGTCCACTCCTTCAGGTTTACTGTGTGTCATTCAGGACATTTGCGTTTCTTGGAATACAAAAAATATAGATGTACTGTGGTATGTTCATCCATCATAGTACACACATGATCCAAGTGCCCAAAATATTGCAATAAAAGGCATTCTGCCACATACGTTATCAAATATGAGGCATCAAAATAATAAAGTGGCATGACTGTGTAGTCTTCCTGAAGTATGGTATTCCTTGATGGTAAGCAGCTTGCAGCCAAGTATTGTAATCCTATTGGAAATGAAGGGACGTCTTTACTTGATCTTCAGGAGACTCAACTCATTGAAATAAAAACTAGAAATTCATGGATCATTTGCTGATCAGTGGTGTTAAAGACTGCAGCAGCAAAGCCAAAAGTAGTAGACGTTGGTTTAGGGCACCAATGGAATTTCTGCTTGTTCATCAGAGGTATGGCTATGAATCAGTCTTTATGGGCACCAAAGGCTATACCACTGTGCAAACTGTGTTTAGTGTTGTGTCAAATCTAACAGCTTTTGCCTCTGTGGGTTTTAAGTTTGTATCATACATTGGATTTTCAAATGATGCTTGTCCATTACTGTTTTCATGCCCAGCATATCCATTATACTGCACTTTGGGTCTTGCTCTATACATCAGAGGAAACAAATTCAATAAAAAATAGTCATTAATTAAAAATATTAGCTAAACCAAAACACCTATAAAGTGTAACAAATATACTGTATGAAGAATGAAACATTTTGAATATAATAAAAATAATTCATCTGGTAATCAAGATGGACACATTTTTTAAAAATACATTGAAATAGACAACACAGTGGTAGATGTATGTAGTATATAATTACTTCCTCTCTGTTTTGGAGGAAGCATAATTATTGATTCCAGCAGGCAAAAGCATCTTGAAAAGCCACAAGAGTGTGACCCAGCAATATAAGTGGTCTGAATGCTAATACCTCGCTGTTACAAAAGTTGTGAAGGCATTCTCTGTGGTACTGCTGAGTACTGCTCCTGTAACTGCCTAGGATGAAGATTGCTGTTATACTGGTGGTCTGTGCTCACCACTACTCTCTTCCTGGTGGGCATGGCTGCCAAATCATTGCTACTAGTTTCCCTTTCCTCCATGCAGGCTGAGGCCTGTTATTGCTATTCCTGCATGGCATATGTGTGCTCCCCTTCTGGCTTTAATCCTAATGTTCCTCAGCAAGTGGCTGTCCACCTTGGGTTACTTAAAGGGGCATTCTAGTAATAATTACTTTTTATCAAGTGCCCGCATCATGCCCACTAAATCATAAGATTTACTTTACACATCACACCAATTCTCTGGTTTACCCCTGCTGTCTCCATCTTTCAGTCAATGCACTGTTTACATCTAGCTCGCCATGGGCATGATCACATGCACCATTCCAGTCAATAATTGGTTTCAGCAGTGATTCAACCACAAGCAGCACATCACCACTGAAGCCTGCCATTGGCTGTAGCTTTGCATATGACCATGCTCATGCCCATCCAGATGTAAACAATGTGGGAACTGGAAGATGGAGAAATTATGGGAGGCTCAGAGGACTGAAGTGCTGTGGATTAGGTGAGTATGAATCTTCTGTTCCAGGGAGGCATGTTGTAGGCACTTGATAAAGAATAATTATTACTAGAAAACCCCTTTAAATCACCTTCCCCTGTGGAAAAGTGCCTGAGCAACTCATTCTAGTTTAATAGTGTCTCTAACTTTGGTTTTGCCTGACCCTCTGTCCTCTGCACCAATATCTCCATGGTGGTTCAATTGTTACTTGAACAGAGATTACTCCAAGATGCACCAGTTTAATGGTTTTCCTGCAGCAGTCCAGATCCCTATATAGGGGTTAAAGGATAAAAAAAAACAGGGCCACACTTAGGTAACACCTTTAGAAACAGTCCCAAGTCAAACCTGTTCAAGTGACAAAATGGATCCACATCCACTTTGTGACAATTGTGACATGATCTCTGCTCTATGTATTAAGCGGCTTTATAGCCCTTCCCCTCTGCTTTGAGTGATAGCTGTAGAATCCAACCTGGAGATTGCTTCTATTGTTGAGCGAATCTAAGTATCCCAAGTGAACTTCAATACACATTTCACAAAAAAATTGATTTGCTATGAAGTTGAATTTGCTTGTGGCAACAAATCAATTTTTCCTAAAATGGTGGCTGATCAGGGAGAGGCCATCTGCTCCCATCTTGAAGGAAGAAAATCCACCAAAGAACCTATCAGTGAGCGTGATAACCTAACCACATGGTCATGCTAAGCACGCATGGTGACATAATCACTGATAACATCACCGTATGCACCCAGCATGATCATGTCATCACTAGTGTTGAGCGAGCACCTCTGTGCTTGTATGCTCAGGTGCTCTGGCCGAGCACTAGGGGTTGCTCGGAAGAGGGGAGGGTATCTGGTTAATAGAAAAAGGTCAGAATCGCGACTTCTCCTCTTGTATGCTAATTAACTGAATTTGTACGCATTAGTGCACAATGCGTACGCATTAGCGCACAATGCGTACGCATTAGCGTACAAATCCATATGCATTAGAATACAAATTTGTACGCATTAGCGTACAAATTCGTACACATTAGTGTACAAATTTGTATGCATTAGCGTACAAATTAACATTACAGTGCAGGGAAGAGACTGGAGCATTGCGCTCGAGTACACTCGGTGTTTGGCCGAACACCGAGCGGGACCCGAGCGTAGGCATGCTCTGCCGAACAGCGAGTTCGGCCGAGCATGCTCGCTCAACACTAGTCATCACACTTGCTGCAGGTCCTTTGGCAGGTTTTCTTCAATCAAGACAGGAGTGGATGGCCACTCCATGATCAAGTGGATGAGGTGAGTATACTTTTTCTTTTTTAACTCCTGACTAACTCTAGAGCAGCTGAATGTTAGTCACAGATGCAGCGATCAGCATTGAACATGGCATCTGAGGAGTTAAATGACGGGAGTGGCTCTCTTGTCATTCTTCATCATTGCGCCCAATCCATGCAATGGAAAGCAATTCCGGATGAAGTAATTTCATAACAAATTACATTTTTTTGGCAAAATTCTATGAACCTGCCGAACTGAATTTTTCAAAACATCACTCATCTCTAATTGCTACTGCTAGGACCCCCATCAATCATGAGAATGGGGTCCACATACCCACTGCAGCTCCCATGAAAAGAACAGAGTGGTTGGTTGCACCCCCACCGATCTAATAGTTATCCCCTATCCTGTGGATAGGAGATAACTTTAACCAACTGGAATACCCCTTTAAGAGCAATGCAATATGATGCCACTATATAACAGAATAAATTGCAGAGATTGTAGTTCTGATTTGGTTGATCTAAAATATGAAACATTAGCTATGCACAAATATAATCTACATAGTTGCATTGCGCATATCTCTGCATTAGGTAAATCACAGAACAAGCAATAATAGGGTGGCATAACAATGAAATATGTGTCCCTTCTGAGATTTAATTATAGTCTTACAAGTTTTCTGTGGGATGGGAAATGTTAAAAGCAGCAAATGAACAGATGTCAAAAGTAAAGCAGATAAGGAAAGGTATGGAAATTGGCACTGTTTTGTGCGAGAAGACATCATGAAAGCTTAGCTGATCAGTGTAATTGTACAGTATGTATGCACCTGTAGCTGAATATAGAAAAGAGATTTATGGTTTTAAGACATAAAGCTGTATTTGCATATGATTTCCCTTAATGTTCGAAGGAAATTCTAAACAGAATAGATATTATAATATACAATGAATTAATTAAAGCATCTAGTGTTGAGCAAATCAAGCTTTGGATCAGAGTTCTAAAGTCGATTCGTTCAAAAACTTTGGTTTTAATGCTGTCTCCAAGGAGTGAAAATTCAATTCAGCCAAATTTGCGTTAGACTTCAGTGAATGAATTTAGTAATCACTTCTGTGTCTTTAAAAAATCTTAAAATATCAATCCGAAGCCAGGTTTGGTACCAAGGAACCAGCCGGTACCAATTCCGATTTTGGATTGCTATTTTAAAATGTTTTTAAAGAGACAGATGGGATTACCAAACTCATTCTCAGGTTTTGCCTATACGGAGGCAATACATTTTAATACTGTACATCGAGACATCATTAAAACCAAAGTGTTTGAAGAAATTGACTTTTGGATCTCTGATCTGAAGCTGGATTCACTCAACACTAATTGTATCAACTAATTTATGTACAATGTATTAATGTATTTATACATAGCAGGAAATAACATCATCAACAAATGCTTGGTACAAAAATATGAGAAATACCTACAGAAGGTATATATATATATATATATATATATATATATATATATATATTAGTATTTACCTGTGTTTATAAAGGTAGAATGCAAATCCTGATAATATAAGTGCGAAGAATGGTACCAAGATTGCAGCTGCTACAGAACTGCTGTTTGTGCCATAGTAATTATTGGAAGAGTCGCTGACATTAAGGGGTTCTGTAACAAAGCAAACATATTATTAAGTGACATGTTTTTCAGTATGTGTAATGTGTAAAAATTCCACCTGGAGATAAGTGAATCATTTCTTATAGAATCAAAATTCAACCCAAATTTTTGCAACATTTTGGATTCTATAGAATCAGAATTTCATGTAATGAGAGCCAGTGAAAGAGAGGGAATCACATTGTTATTCACCAGCTATTGAAGAGATTGAAGCACTTTTGATTTGAAAAGAATTGATTTAAATCTGAATCAAATGAAATTTTTTAATCAGACCTGAATAGAAATTCCAGAAATTTGCTCATCACTACACTTAACAAAAAGCCAGTAAAAAAAGAAAATCAAAACAAACACTTGCATGTTCTACATTAACCCCTTCCCGTACATGTACATGTACGGCGCTGCGGGAAGGGAATTGCCGCCCAGCGCCGTACTAGTACGGCGCGCTGATCGGGCGGGTGCAGGAGCTGCGCCCACCCGATCAGCTGTGGGGGCCGGCTGTGCTCAGTAGCCGTACCCCTGCTGCACATGCCCGCATCGGTGTTTTCACCGATGCGGGCGTATTAACCCTTGATGTGCCGCGGTCAGCACTGACCACGGCACATGCGATGTGGGCGGGAGGAAGGAGAGTCCATTGGGTCCCTGCGCTTCGGTGACATGGACCTGATGGCTTGGATAGCAGCCCGATGCCTTCCTTAGGCATCGTGGCTGCTCTCCCGGCTTGCCTGTGCGATCCAGTCCCCAGTATTGTAATGCATTGTTAAGGGGATCAGACCCCGAAAAGATAAATAAAGTGAAAAATTGGCTATGCGGGTCTTTCCTGACATTTGTGGTGTGTCTGAACAGGGGTTTGGTGACTGTAAGCACCAATAAATGATATAACACATTATGTAAACTTATTGATTAAAAATGATGATGCATGTTGTTAAACACAAGGATATAATATTTCAGATATCTGAACCCCCTGTGAGAAATGAATATAAAACTGATATTGTTTCACAGATCCTTTAATTTAGAAAATATGTGCCAATGATTGTGTTTTTTGTAATATTTGTATTCCGTTTTGAAAAAGAAAAAAAAAGCTAAATATATAAGAAAGATGTCTGGTCCATTAGGTTTTGGAGACATTTGTCCAGAATTCACTCTCTGTGCTGGTAATAGAGTCTGTTATTTCTTGGATAATGATGCTTCTATAGAGAATAGAGAGAATCAGAACCAATCAAATGATAACAACAAAGAGAAAATTTGAGTTATCTTTTGTGTGTTACACAGTAATAGAAGCTACATAGAAATGTTGTGATTAATGGCATCAGCTTAATGACAAAGTAAGCAAAATGATGAAACATGGGCATCAGGTATGCCTGGACTCAGCAACTATGTCTAAAAAATAGAGTTGACAAACTTAGAACAAATTTTTTAGCCTTTTTCTGCATCATGACACAGTGATAGATTTGAATATGTAGTAAAGTATAACTACTATACTTAAAATAAAGGCACTGTGATTTCCCGCTAGGGTTGTAACAGCCTTGTTCTATTGCTAATTAGTTGCAGTGTGTACATGTAAGATCACACTGGTGGAATATATTCCAGCACTTGTTCTTTCTTTACTCTAACATATAAGTGAGACTTTGCAGCGTGAATTAGATATTTTAGCCATTCTACTGAAAAAAAACCACACGAAAATATCAAAGGAAATTCAATATCATTAGCAATCTAAGGAGTTTATTGTGAGTCTCATTCTGAATATTCTATACACTATTGTGCATTTTCCTTTGCCTGTTCCCTCGGTCTGATTCAGTGCAGGTGTAGCTGTATCTACTTTTATCATTGCTGCCACAAACTACAGTACGATTATTGCTTGGCTGCAACTGACTGCAATTACCTCCTGCCTAGTGGTGACAGAACACTATTGATTGCTTATGCGCTGGGCGCTGTTTTACATGATTCATCAAAATCTAACCAATAAAGATTTGGGTTTGATTCAGTGTCTAAAAAAATAGGAGATTCGGAACAAATGTCAGAATGAGAATAGATTGGCATATCTCTATTCATAATACAAGGCAGAAGCTAGCATAAATCTATGGCAGCTCTGAGCTTTAGTTTGGAAAAAAGACTGCCAGAGGAATTATATAATTTATAAGGAGGCCTGCACGTTGTTATAAATTACACGCCTCCTTTTGGAGCACAGATGCTTTCAAGACCGGCATGTACTATCAGTGCCTTAGTATCCTGTTTGTTTGGACAATATGTAAGAAAGGATTCTCATATTACCTTAAAAAGGTCGTCAACATTATTAAATTTATAAATTATGGCTCACTGTAAGTTAAAATAAAACAGAAGCCTTACTCATCCTCACAGCCCCTGCTGTTCAGATGCTGCTCTGGTTCCTGATGATTGAAGCATAGAAATGAGCGAACGTGCTCGTAATGAGCACTGTAACCGCTCGGCTCCCCTGCGCTCGCATGGGCGCAGGCAGCCACTTCCGTCTGGTGAGGAGGACGGAAGCGACTGCCTGCGCCCATGCGAGCGCAGGAGAGCCGAGCGGTACAGTGCTCATTACGAGCACGTTCGCTCATCTCTATTGAAGCACCATTAGCAGTGCCAGGGTATCAGTGAGATTGAATATGGCTACTTTTTATATTCAATCCATTTTGTATCACACGTATATAAAATACTCCTTTCAACTCCTTTAAGCATTGATTCATATTCCCAGCAACAAAAGAAAAGTCCTTCTTTTTTATTTTCCATTCCTTATTAATCCAATTGTAGTTGGTTTGAAACACTGCATCAAATTTGTAATGATGTTTTCCCCCAAAAAAAGTTTGTGTGTGAAAAAAACTATAAGACTCCTGCAATTAACACATTTCTGATATGTCAGGTGATGACTTATAATATGGCATGTATACAATTATATTTATCCACATTATATCTTTGTTTTATTTTGATGAATTTTTATAAGCAAACAAGACACAAATAATAGCATGCTTCATTCCTTGCCATATTATGAAGTATAATCCACCCAGGAGCATCAAAAATAGGGTGGCTTACAGAAGCACCATGCAACAACACACAGAGGTCCTGGTGGACTAATAGATCCACCATATAGGAGAGATATGAAGACTTCAATGTCATGTGCATGTGTGGGCAGCACAGTGGCTCAGTGGGCAGCGCTGTTGCCTTGCAGCGTTGAGGTCCTGGGTTTGAATCCAATCAAGGGCAACATCTTCAAGGAGTTTGCATGGGTTTCCTTATAGGTCTCTATTCATGCTTTTTATGTACAGATATGGCAGAGGAGCAACTTCTAGTTGTCTGGCATTTTTTATAATGTTGCACACTGTTGGTTCTTTTAAGTACAAAGTATTCATTTTACTGTATAGTATTCAAGGAATTCAAAATTGTGTTAAATAAAAGTAGTTTCTATTGCTCTAATTTCATGATCTTGTATGTCCCAGTATTTATTATTGAGCACAAAAAGCAAGTTCATTCTTCAAGCATAAGGCATCTATTGTAAATCATATTTTAGAAGTATTCATATATTTGTTTGCTCCTTTTCACCATGCTTGTTCTTGATATCTGGTATATAGGTGTAACTTGCTCATTCTAACCACAATGTTCATAGTAAAGCTAGTCCCTTAATAAATATGATATGGAAATAAGCTAAATTCCTGTGATATATTTTGTATGTTTGGCCTATGTTGCTCTTGAAAAGCTGAATATCTCTACTTGGAAAGTTGCAAAGTATGTTTTAATAAATGACATAACAGAGGCTAGTAGGACATTATAGGGGCAGTAAACATCTTATACAATCAAAAGTAATAACTTCCCCACGCATACAAATTTGCATTGGTGTTTTGTTTTTTTGCAGTGTGCTTGCCCATGGAAATTTTCTTCATCATGTTATACTCCTACAGAGAAGGTGTTATAAAATGCATGAAAAAATAATAAATGCCAATCTACATCATTTTTAAAAGATGTCAAAAAGACAAAAATTCCACCTGGAGATAAGTGAATAATTTCTTATAGAATCAAAATTCAACCCAAATTTTTGCAACATTTTGGATTCTATAGAATCAGAATTTCATGTAATGAGAGCCAGCGAAAGAGAGGGAATCACATTGTTATTCACCAGCTATTGAAGAGATTGAAGCACATTTGATTTGAAAAGAATTGATTTAAGTCTGAATCAAATGAGATTTTTTTAATCAGACCTGAATAGAAATTCCAGAAATTTGCTCATCACTAAACTTAACAAAAAGCCAGTAAAAAAAGAAAAGCAAAACAAACACTTGCATGTTCTACATTAACCCCTTCCCGTACATGTACATGTACGGCGCTGCGGGAAGTGAATTGCCGTCCAGCGCCGTACTAGTACGGCGTGCTGATCAGGCGGGTGCAGGAGCTGCGCCCGCCCGATCAGCTGTGGGGGACCGGCTGTGCCCAGTAGCCGTACCCCTGCTGCGCACGCCCGCATCGGTGTTTTCACCGATGCAGGCGTATTAACCCTTGATGTGCCGCGGTCAGCATTGTGCTTCGGTGACATGGACCTGATGGCTTGGATAGCAGCCCGATGCCTTCCTTCGGCATCGTGGCTGCTTTTCCTGCTTGCCTGTGCGATCCAGTCCCCAGTATTGTAATGCATTGTTAAGGGGATCAGACCCCCAAAAGATAAGTAAAGTGAAAAAAAAGTTAAAAAAAATAGTTTTACAAAAAATAAAAGTTTCAAGTAAAAAAAAGTACACTTTTCCCAAAATCAAGTTTAAAAAATTGTAAAAAAAAAGGGGAAAAAAGAAAAGTATACATATTAGGTATCGCCGCGTCCGTATTGACCGGCTCTATAAAAATATAACATCATCCTCCCCGCCAGGTGAACGTAGTCATAAAAACCCAAAAAAACTGTGCCAAAACAGCCATTTTTTTGGTCACCTTCCCTCACAAAAAGTGTAATAGCAGGTGATCAAAAAGGCGTATTTAACCCAAAATGGTACCAATCAAACCATCATCTTGTCCCGCAAAAATGATAGCCTATCTGAGACAATCGCCTTAAAAATTAAAAAAAATATGGCTCTCAGAAAATGGCAACACAAAAAAAGATTTTATTCTGTTCAAAAATAAATCTAATGTACAAAATTTAATAAAAATTAAAATGGTAGACATATTGGGTATCGCCGAGTCCATAACAACCTGCTCTATAAAAATATCACATGATTTGCCCCCTCAGGTGAATGCTGTAAAATGTTTTTTTAAAAAAACTATGCCAAAACAGCTATTTTTTTTCACCTTGACTCACAAAAAGTGTAATACCAAGCAATCAAAAAGTCTTACGTACCCCAAAATGGTAACAATGAAAACGTCACCTCATCTTGCAAAAAATGAGCCCCCACATAAGACAATCACTCAAAAAAATAAAAATCAATGGCTCCCGCAAACCAATCCATCAAAATCTGTTCTACAAAATCCATATGGCGCTCGTTCTGCCATGTGCCCCCAGAGCAGTTTACCACCACATATGGGGTGTTGCCTTATTCAGGAGAAAATGGGGAACAACTTATGGGGTGCTTTTCTCCTGTTAACCCTTGTCAAAATGAAAAATTTGGGGCTAAAGCAACATTTTATTGGAAGAAATGAAACTCATAGCCAAGTGTTTCCAAATTCCGTAAAACGCTTAGGGGGTCAAGGTGGTCAGTAACCCCCTTAATATATTCTTTGTAGGGTGTAGTTTCCAAAATGGGGTCACTTTTTGAGGGTTTCCACTGTAGGGGTACGTCAGGGTCTCTCAATTACAAAATAGTGTCTAATAACCATTGTAGCAAAATCTGCCTCCTAAATTCGTATATCGCTCCTTTCCTTCTGACCATTGCCACAAACCCATAGAGACATATGGAGTATTTCTGTAAACAGCAGAATCAGAGTAATGTATATTGAGGTTTAGTTTGCTGTTAGCCCTTGCTGTGTTGCAAGAAAAAAAATATTAACATGAATAATCTACCAAAATAGTGAAATTTTGAAATTTCACTCCCATTTTCCTTGAATTGTGGAACACCTCAAGGGTTAACAAACTTTGTAACATCAGTTTTTTTAAAAAAAATTTGAGGGGTGTAGTTTCTAAAATAGGGTAATTTATGGGTGATTTCCATTACATATGCCCCTCAAAATCACTTTATATCTGAATTGGTGCTTAAAAAAATGGTTTTATAAATTTTGCTGAAAAATTGAAAAATTGCATCTAAACTTCTATGCCTTCTAACATCTGAAAAAAGTAAAATGACATTTATAAAATGATGCCAACATAAAGTACATATGGGGAATGTAAAATAATAACTATTTTGGAGGTATTACTATGTATTTTGAAAGTAGAAAAATTGAAATTTGCAAATATGAAAATTTTTCAAAATTTTGCTAAATTTAGTATTTTTTTTATAAATAAAAATGAAATATTTTGCCACAAATTTACTACTGTCATGAAGCACAATATGTGACAAGAAAACAATCTCAGAAAGGCCTGGATAAGTAAAAGCGTTCCAAAGTTATTACCACATGAAGTGACACATGTCAGATTAGCAAAAAATGGCCTGGGCAGGAAGGTGAAAACAGGCCCAGGGTTGAAGGGGTTAAATGGAGTCTTTCACCTGTTTTTTAACAATATAATGGCGCCATTCCATAGGGCTATAGCCCAAAGTAAACTTGCACCTCACCAGGGCCACAGAGCCTGATACAACACGCCGCATGAGGTTCCCCTATGTGGCTGGCTTCCTTTTCTCTTTGCGCGGCACATCCAGCTCCTTGATGAAGGCTCATGCCGAAAACGTTTGAGCTGACTGATGTTGAACCCGCATGTAATACCAGTAAAAATCACTTGAAGCAATCTTTTGGTGTAGGAGCTCTTTATTTCAATTGTACTACTTGGCCTGGGAACCATCTCCTACAACCTCCCATCTACTTTATAAAAGTGTGACCCGACTCATTTCAATCAATCTTCTTTGAAAACTGACATTCCAAGCTCAAAGGAGATAGCTGTTACCAGAAGATATAGCTGTTAGAAATTGAGTCATGAGAAAAAGCTGTTTAAGATTCACTTTCAGCTGGGCACTTTCACTGGAGCTGTTTTCCAGCAGAATAAAAGAGCTTTGGCTGTAATACAGACACAAAGTGCACACTGGTATGTCAGGGGTGTGTATGCAATGTTCTGTGGGGCACTGCTGCTAGTTACAGATGTAGCAGCGCTAGCGATCACAGGAGAATAAAGTGAGTGCAGAACAATATCGTAAATAAAGTACGCATCTGATGATTTGTATGCTAATGCTATGCATTGTATGCTAATGCATATTAATTTGTATGCTAATGATACGCATTGTACGCTAATGCGTACTAATTTGTATGCTACTGCTATGCATTGTACGCTAATGTGTATGCATTTATATGCTAATGCTATGCATTGTACGCTAATGCGCATGAATTCACCTAATTAGTGTACTTTACTGCGAGTGAAAGGAGTGAAAGAGGAGAAGTCACGATTCGTTAGCAACGCTATGTGTAAACAGTGATCGCTAGCGCTGCTACATCTGTATATAGGTGAAAAATAGGTGAAAGACTCCCTTTAAATATTTCCTATAGACCTTTAGCAAAAAAGTACCAAAATACATATGCAAAAATACCAATAAAATGCAAAAAAAAAACACAAAACTTATAACTATAGCACAATACCAACAAGAACCTATGTGTGAAAGCATCCATATATGTTTTATGCATACATAAAAGAAGTGAGAAGGGATTTACATTTTAGAGATACCAGTGATGTTTGTGTTTTTAATAAAATGTTACCTGCTTTTTACCGAAGTGCTAAAAGAAATAACATTTTCATCTATATTCAAGTTTAGCAATAATGAAGGCATATCTCCACAATTATTTAATATAAAACAACTAATTACAATCAATATGTATTTATCATTATTAACAAGTGACAAAGAAGCCTTAAAAGTTTCCTAAAACCGGTTTATGATACATATTTTTAAGCAAAAACATTGAGTAGGTAGAAAAAACAATAGAAAAATGCATCATAAACTGTATCATATTTCTTAATATATCGTTAAAGAATTCTTTTTTACAGATAGAGAGCTCCGAATTCCCTGTATAAATATTATCAAGCCTTGCACTCCATAATTCTAGAATCAAAAATAAGCAAAATAGGGTTTTGCTACTTTTTCAATTATTTAAAATTTGCACCACTCTAGTTTTGAAAAATGGGTAGAAAGTCTGGGTAGTTAGCCTATTTAGCTCATATAAGATAGACTCCAGTAGACAGGTGATTTAGAAAATGGAGTAACATCTCAAGACATAAATGTTATACCTAAAGATGGACCAAACTTTAAAAATAATTTTTATAAGTAATTCCCTTTTTATAAATCCCCATCACTGAGTTTGATATAAATATAGGTTACAAAATTAACATTTCAACTATACAAGAGGGTATGTAGGAGCTTACTTCGTATCTAAACATTACCTAGGTTCTATTTAGTTGTGGCTGGGGGAAGGCAGATTTTTGTAATTTAAAGAGATTATGTCACCTACATGATGTTTTAAACTGATAATATAGCTCTGTGGGACACAAATATATAGCACTGATGGTACCTTGGTTTAGTTTTTAAGAGTCTCCAAAGCACCAAAAATTACGTTTTAAAGATATGTAAATTAGATATCACAAGTGCCCAGGGGCAGCAAGTGTGCTGCAAGTGCCCAGTGCTCTCCCATATTGATTGCACTTGACTCTTTCCCTCTATATCGTCAGCAGCCCTTTATCCTTCTGGCATTATTCTTATCCCCATTCATAATCCAGTGCCTGCACGTATCACCACTGGGCCCGGGTATGCACAGTATATTGCCCACTGTGGGCAGAGGCATAGTGCATGCGCTGTTTAAGTAACTAGTAATGGGGATAAGAATGATGCCAGAAGGATGTGAAAGGGTAGCAAGATTGTGAATGCAAATGTTTATTTGAGAACTTATGCTAAATTAAAGCATTGTACTGTTATAACATATCCTGTAGATATGTAGAATGGTGGTCATGTGTTCACTTGGATAAGGATATACTTTTCAGCTAATGAATGAAATGTACTGTAAGTATAGTGTAAGTAGAAAAAGTTCAATCATGTTACTTTTATAGTGATAATATAACCTGTGTTCTACTTGCAGTTAAATTGGTTGACCAATGTGATAAATGTACAGTATCTCTAATCACAGGATAGGGATTTAGTATCTGATAAGTGGAGTCTGAATGCTGGCCTGAATAAACAGAGCAGTATTGAGAGTATAGGGAACACATGGAGTGGTGGCACACATACTCAAGTGCCACTTCATTAATTCAGAGAATAGCCCCATTGTCATGATTAGTGGGGTTCCCAATCACTGGACCTCTACTGATCAAATGCTTATACTCTAGCCTGTGGATAGGGGATAAGTTTAAACATGGGATATCCTCTTTAACAATGTAAATAAACAATTTCAGTGCTATATGATAGGGGTGAATCTTTAGGTCACCTGTGATCTATGTATATTTGACAAAAGAATCTTACTTTGTCTTTGAAATATGAACTTGCCAAAATTCTTTGATTGTATATCGCCTTGGTAGTGAAAAACACTCTTCTCTCTTCCAGATGATACCTATAAAAAAAACAGATTATATTAAATAATGTAGAACTCTGAATTTTTTTACTTGTCATTTTTCTAACCGTTGCTCCTTTTACAATTATATTTTATAGGAAATTCTACTTTTCTATGAGGAGTAAGGAAGAAAATGAATTTATAAAACTTAGCATTCTAAGCCAATATTACAATGTATCACAATACCTACTGAATATTATTTTTGCAGACCGCTCAAAGCAGTTTTCAAGGACTAGAAAATTGATTGCTAATCCTTACTAAAGGCTACCAATATCGGATTGGTGAGAAAAAAAACCTCTAGGCATCCCTGCCGATCAGCTGTTTAAATTTGCTGTGGCTTACCAGCTAGGGTGCAAAGAGTTTAACCCTCACACGCCTTCGATTAGTGTGGAACTGTGGACTTTCCAAAAAATCATCTCCATAAAAAAAAAACTGGTATTACTGTGGTGTTTTTGGCATTACAGTTTTTAAGAAGTTTTTATTATATTATTATTATTTATTATGGTTTTTTGTGTTTTTTTAAGAAACTCCATAATCAGATGAATGTATTAATATCAAATTAATATATTATACAATAATATACAATTACAATTACAATAATATACAATTTTTAATGTATAAAACAATCACTGACAGCAATTTCAATTAAATAAAAACTTATGGCTGCTGAAATACAGACTTGAAAAAACAAAACAAAAAATTGTGAATAACTAAGGCCCAAACAGACTTTGTCATTAAAGTGTTAAACAGTAGATATGAATGAACAATATGTGTTAGTGATTGAATACTTACATATCCATTCATTGCCCAATTGTCATTTTGGAACCTTTTTATTAAAACGTCTGAAGGGCCTTTAATCTGGAAAACTTTCAAAAGCAAGTGGGCTTCTTCTCTTTTATACACACCTGATAAGAACATAAAATGTCAATAAACCAATATATACTGTAGAAAGCATTCTTGTATTTGTAGTTACTCCCAGATCTTCCCATACATTACTGAAAAAGGTACATAATAAGGTAGAATATTTCCACAAAGTGTCAATAATAAAAAATCTTATGTTGATCTTTTGGCTAGGGCTATGCAGCATTACTACAAGATGCATGTAGCTACAGTGCTTCTTTATGGAAAAAAGTTACAAGAAACTCTTGGCCATCACAAAAATTTGTTAAGTAAAGAGCACTACACAGTTACCTGTCTATTACTTGGACAGGTTCAATAATTTAAGTGATGATAAAAAGAGATAAGGTCTAAAGTTAGTTACTTTTTCTAGTTTTATTGAACAAGACAACCAAGGTGAATGGATAAGGAGAGGCGCATAGAAACAAGTGGAGGAACAACCTATAACACTGTGATTAGGGAACAGATGATATTTGCATTTTAATTTATTCTCATATTTGAGATACAAAAACTTTAACAAATCCTACTCCTGTGTGTATTGATGGATGGACTTATAATTGGATGTATAATTTAATATAGTCAAGGGCTGAAATGAAAATTAAAAAATAAAACTGTAGCTTCAAAACTGGTAAGGTAAAAAAAATACAGAAACATAATAATTGTGGTATTGCAGTAGAAAAAAAATATATCACCTATTCATAGGATTAGCGATAAATACAACTGTCCTACTGCCACCTAATTCTATATATACTATTAATGGTGAGTATTACCCTTCAGGTAATATCTTTCCTCAAAGCAGCAGTAAACTCACTCATTATGGATTGCATATCTATATAGGAGGGTCAAAATGAAAAATAAAGCAATACTGCTGAAATGAAAAAGAACACAGCAAATAATTCTTAAAAAAAGAAAATGTTTCTTATCAATATTGAGTTTTTAAAAAAAACACCTCTCTAAAAAAATATTTTGTGAGAGTGTTAAGAAATGTCAATAGCTCTTTTATGAAGAAACGTATTACTATAATCCCTTGTACATTACTTGATAATATGGAACATGACATTTCTGTGATGATTACTATGGATTGTAAAACATAACAATAAGTAATAATTTATAAACTTACCTGATAGCTTTAATTCACTATTGTTAGTATCTAAAAATGTTCCATTTACTTTACTGCTTGTGTGATTGAACCAATCAACAGTTAACGTTGCTGAGTGTTGCTTTCCAAGATATTCATAAAAACCTTTCCACACAGAATTCACAGAAAAAACATCTGAAGGAACTATAAATAAATACAAAATATTTGGTTATCTTTTACTACTACTAATGATAAAAGTGTATTCATCTAGTGTTTATTTTTAGTATAATCTATGGAAAACAGGACATTTTAATGGCAGGAATACATATTGTCCCACCTAAAGTGTAAATTCACCTTTGCTGAATGTTTATTAATAACCCAGGGACACCGAGTTTCGGCAAAACTTTTGAAATACCATAGACAAATCAAAACTTTTGATTGGTGAGAATCTCCGTGCTAGGACTCTTGCTCTCTCCTCACTTCAGAAGATAGGCTCAATACAAGTTTATGGGCCCATCTTGATTCTGTCCTCTGCTTTGATAGAATATATATGTCTCTGTGAGATATAAAAGGTTTTACCAAGACTTAGTGACCTTTAAATCCATGAAGGTCTAAAATTCTGTGTTGATAGTACCTTAGTATATGGATTGGAGCCAAAATCCCCTATATATCTTCACATAGCCAAAGTTTAATGATAAAAGTTTGGCTGTCTACCACTATCCACATGTGATAATGGTGTGAAATTGTGGCAAAATATACTAAAAATATTTTCTTGCTTGGAAACGCATTGTGTAAAAGTATGGCAGCATCATATACCTTCATTAGATAAGGTAACAATAAGTCCAGGGGACATTCTTATAATCAGAAGATCACAACCTTTCCTACTGTATTAAAAGTCTAATAGCATAATTACTTATGTTGGACAGTTAGTAGAAGGTTCATTAAATTTAATGTTGAATCCATGTGCATTTTAGGACAACCTCACCTTAAATTAATCAAAGCTTAGGTATAAATGTTCATATCTATCTATCTATCTACAGATCCAAAAAATAGGCAGCACTCCCATACAAAATAAAATAAATCAAAAAACCTTTATTTACCCATGCTAGGGGACCCCTAGCATGGGTAAATAAAGGTTTTTTGATTTATTTTATTTTGTATGGGAGTGCTGCCTATTTTTTGGATCTGTTTGTTGATGGTCTTTGTCAGACTGAGGGCGTGCACCTCTTTTTTGTTTTTCTGTGCTGCCAGTTTTTTCTTTTTTTTATCTATCTATCTATCTATCTATCTATCTATCTATCTATCTATCTATCTATCTATCTATCTATTTATCTATCTATCGTCTATTATTATAGCATTCTAAATAACAAATAAATATATTTTTCAACGAACCTGGAGTTTTTGTGACAGTTGAATTTAGTTCCCTGAGTCCTTTACCTGAAAAATACACATTGATATAAACATAATAAATATGTCAGTATGGTGATGACTGTTATATGTAATTTAATTGTGTACTGATTGAAACAAAACAAATAAAACATTATGTATACAATTTAAACCATGATATATGTTTCAACAAAACTGTTCACTTCAATTCAAAGTGGAAGAGGTCAGTTAAACTTCATGTACCAATGGTTAGGTAATTGATATATAGCCTTCTTACAGTTTGACCTCTTATTTAAGTGATGTTTAATTATTCGTAAACAATATTCTGAATTGGTCCATAGAGTACTTTCAAAGCATAAAATAAAAAGCCAAAGATACATAAAAGGTGGTTAAAATAAATTTGGACAAGAGTGATACTACTAGAACTCATGCCTCACAGATAATGATAGTTCTACACTTACACTTACTACTAGCTTATTAGCAACTGCAGTAATTAAGCAAATTATAACTAGACAGTAGAGATGATACAGTAGAATAAATTAAAAAAAGTGAGAAATAAGAGTCCTATGGGAAAAGTGTTATACACATATTTTCAGGCCATTTTTTGTTTGGGTATAATCGATTCGGACCTGAATTGTATTGCTTCACCCTTTTGGCCAAATTCCTAGTTCAACTTTTGAGTGATTAACTCATCTCTACTAGAGATGAGCGAGCACTAAAATGCTCGGGTGCTCGTTATTCGAGTCGAACTTTTCCCAATGCTTGGGTGCTCGTTTCGAATAACGAGCCCCATTGAAGTCAATGGGAGACTCGAGCATTTTTTGCAGGAGACCGGGGCTCTGCCTAGGGAAGGCTGGGTAAAAACCTGGAAACCTCAGACAATGATGGAAACACCACGGAAATGGACAGGAAACAGCAGGGGCAGCATGTAGGGATGCCTCTGAGGCTCCCTAATTGCACCATTTTTTCTAAATCTGGCCAATAGTCTAAGGATGACCAAAAGACAATATTCAGGGACACGGTAATGGTGACCCACTTGAAAATGTTGCCTGACAACCTGGCGGTGAACCCCTGATTGTCTGTCTGTCAATAAGATTGCAGTGTAAAGCACGGTGGTGAGCCTCAGTAATAAGATTGCAGTGTAAAGCATGGTGGTGAGCCTCAGTATGACTTTTTAGATGGAGATTGCATGTGGTCACGTACTCCCTGGAACCGCGTAGTCACCCCTTCTCTGATGTGCTACCCCAGAACATTCTCTGCCCCAATTCGCAAGACCTTTTACAGTCTCCGTGTGCTGACAGTGGGGATTTACCAGTGTTGTCTGAGGAGGTGGTGGACAATGGCGAGACACAGGTGTCGGGGGGGTGAGGTAGTTGAATAGGAAGCAAGTTACAGTGGGGACTCCTTGGGGGGACTTTCTCATGATGGGACAGATTCAATTGTCTTTAGAAAGGCTGATGGGCTTCCGTCAGCACTGTGTGTATAGAACCCCATGGCCTTTCATAAAAATAGTCTGGCAATGACCCCAAGGCAATTTTCAGGGACACGGTAATGGTGACCCACTTAAAAATGCTGCCTGACAACCTGGCGGTGAACCCCTGATTGTCTGTCTTTCAATAAGATTGCAGTGTAAAGCATGGTGGTGAGCCTCAGTAATAAGATTGCAGTGTAAAGCATGGTGGTGAGCCTCAGTATGACTTTTTAGATGGAGATTGCATGTGGTCACGTACTCCCTGGAACCCCATAGTAACCCCTTCTCTGATGTGCTACCCCAGAACATTCTCTGCCCCAATTCGCAAAACCTTTTGCAGTCTCCGTGTGCTGACAGTGGGGATTTACCAGTGTTGTCTGAGGAGGTGGTGGACAATGGCGAGACACAGGTGTCAGGGGGTGAGGTAGTTGTATGGGAAGCAAGTTACAGTGGAGACTCCTTGGGGGGACTTTCTCATGATGGGACAGATTCAACTTGGGTGGATCAGGCACAGGAACAGATCAATTTTTTTTTGTGTTTATTTAACTTTTATTTAGCACAAATAACCACAGAGATATTTATTTGTTCCCTTCGCTGCGCAGTCTGGCGTTGGGGTTCGTCACTTTGATGGCGAGCTGTGCCGCTCTCTCCACAATGGTCTTTCGGTTCTTTGAGGAGACGTTGTGGGCGATTTCTGCACAGAAGGACTTGTTGCTCATCAACAGAACCTCAAGCTCCTTGACATTGTGGACCAGGAATTTGCGGAACCCTGTGGGCAGCATGTGTTTGGTCTTCTTGTTGCTACCGTATCCAATGTTGGGCAATATAGATACGCACTCAGGTAATATTTTTCACACCTATCCCAAAAAAACAAATTACGCAGTTTGCGCAAATAAAACTGGAAACTGGAACTGGAGAGAGGGCCTGTAGGTGGACCTCCGCAAAAATTGTTTGGAGAGAGGGCCTGTAGGTGGACCTCCGGAAAAATTGTTTGGAGAGAGGGCCTGTAGGTGGACCTCCGGAAAAATTGTTTGGAGAGAGAGCCTGTAGGTGGACCTCCGGAAAAATTGTTTGAAGAGAGGGCCTGTAGGTGGACCTCCGGAAAAATTGTTTGGAGAGAGGGCCTGTAGGTGGACCTCCGGAAAAATTGTTTGAAGAGAGGGCCTGTAGGGGCCCTCCTGAAAAATTGTGGTAAAAGAGTGCCAGTTGGACCTCTGAAAAATGTCGTTTATTTGGTCAGCATTAGGCAAAGACGATATGGAGGAGGAGTAGGAGGAGTAGAGAAGAGGAATCGGATACATAAGTAATGTTAATCTTTAGCTGCTTTCCCCCGGAGGAGATTTGAATTCCGGTGAAATCCAGGCTTTGTTCATTTTAATAAGCGCCAGCCTGTCAGCGCTGTCAGTTAACAGGCGTGTACGCTTATCGGTGATGACGCCACCAGCTGCACTGAATACCCGCTCTGACAGCACGCTATAGCGGCAGGGTAGGCCAGCACCTCCAAGGCATACAGCGCCAGTTCAGGCCACGTGTCCAGCTTTGAAACCAAGTAGTTGTATGGAGCAGAGTGATCACGCAGGACATTGGTATGGTCAGCTAGGTACTCCCTCACCATCTTTCTGTACAGCTCCCCCCTACTCTACCTAGACTGGAGACAGGTGACAGTGTCTTGCTGGGGTGACATAAAACTGGCAAAGGCCTTGGAGAGCGTTCCTCTGCCAGTGTTGGACAAGCTGCCTGCTCGGCTCCTCTCCCCTGCTACTTGGCCCACAGAACCATGCCCTCTGCCGCTAGCGGAGTCAGATGGGAAGGATTATTTCAGCTTGTGCACCAGGGCCTGTTGATATCTATTCACTCTCATACTCCTTTCCTCTGCAGGGATGAGAGTGGAAAGGTTCTGCTTGTACCGTGGGTCCAGGAGAGTGAACACCCAGTAATCAGTGTTTGAAAAAATGCTTCTAACGCGAGGGTCACGGGATAGGCAGCCTAACATGAAGTCTGCCATGTGCGCCAGAGTCCCAACACGCAAGAATTCCCTCTCCTCAATGGCCTGACTATCCATTTCCTCCTCCTCCAAGTCCTCCTCTTCAGCCCATACACGCTCAAGAGTTAAGGACTGAGCTGGTACCCTCTTCTGTCTCGCTGACATTCTCCTCCTCTTCCTCCTCATCCCCCTCCTTCGATACGCGCTGAGAAACAGACCGGAGGGTGCTCTGGCTATCAAGCGACGTATCTTCCTCCACCATCTCTTGTGACAAGCGCAAAGCATCCGACTTGATGCTGAGCAGTGAGTTTTTCAACAGGCAAAGCAGCGGGATGGTGAGGCTGATAATGGCGGCATCGCCGCTGACCATCTGTGTTTTGGCTCCTCAAAGTTGCTCAACACCTGGCAGATATCAGACATCCACGTCCACTCCTCTTTGTAGACTTAAGGAATCTGACTGACCTGACTACCAGTTCTGGTGGAAGTTGACATCGGGCAGTCTACAATCGCTCTGCGCTGCTGGTAAACTCTGGATAACATGTTTAATGTGGAATTCCATCTCGTGGGCACGTTGCACAACAGTCGGTGAGCAGGCAGTTGTAGGCGGCGCTGCGCTGCCCTGAGAGTGGCAGCATCTGTGCTCGACTTGCGGAAATGTGCACAGATGCGGCGCACCTTGGTGAGCAAATCAGACAGATTGGGGTATGTCTTGAGGAACCGCTGAATTATTAGATTGAACACGTGGGCCAGGCATGGCACATGTGTCAGTCTGCCGAGTTGCAGAGCCGTAACCAGGTTACGCCCGTTGTCACACACAACCATGCCTGGCTTGAGGTTCAGCGGTGCCAGACACACATCGGTCTGCGCCGTGATGCCCTGTAACAGCTCTTGGGCGGTGTGCCTTTTGTCACCTAAGCTCAGTAGTTTGAGTACCGCCTGCTGGCGCTTACCCACGGCACTGCTGCTGCGCCTAGAGCTACCGACTGAACGCGCCGTGCCCACGGATGGTAATTCGGAGGAGGAGGTGGAGGAGGAGGAGGGGTCAGAGGAGGAGGCATAGTACGTCTGAGAGACCGTGACCGAGGTAGGCCCCGCAATCCTCGGTGTGGGCAGTACATGAGCGGCCCCAGGGTCAGTCTCGGTCCCAGCCTCCACCAATTTAACTCAATGTGCCGTCAGTGAGATGTAGTGTCCCTGCCCGGCAGCACTTGTCCACGTGTCCGTGGTTAGGTGGACCTTCTCAGAAACAGCGTTGGTCAGGGCACGGAGGATGTTCTCTGACACGTGCTGGTGTAGGGCTGGGACGGCACATCGGGAAAAATAGTGGTGGCTGAGGACCGAATACCGAGGGGCAGCCACCGCCATGAGATTGCGAAAGGCCTCGGTCTCTACCAGCCTATAGGGCAGCATCTCCAGGCTCAGCAATTTGGAGATGTGGACGTTGAGGGCTTGGGCATGTGGGTGGGTGGAACTGTATTTCCTCTTGCGCTCCAGCGTCTGCTGTAAAGTCAGCTGAACGCTGTGCTGGGACACATTGGTGGACACTGTGGAGGATCGTGTAGGATCGTGGAGGCGAAGGTGTGGTTTTCCGGCGGGAGGCGCACGTGCCGGGGTCCTGGGCAGGGGGTTGACTAGTAGAGGCAGCGAGTGACACAGGGGAAGGAGCAGTGGTGTGACCCGCAGTAGGTGGTGAACGGCCTTGGTTCCATTGAGTGGGGTGTTTAGCACTCATATGCCTACGCATGCTGGTGGTGGTTAGGCTAGTAGTGGTGGCACCCCTGCTGATCCTGGTGTGGCACAGGTTGCACACCGCAGTCCGTCGGTCATCCTCACTTTCTTTAAAGAACCTCCAGACTTGCGAACATCTAGGCCTCGCCACGGGAGCTTCACTACGTGAAACAGTTGCTGCTGATGCACCAGCTCTGGCCCTGCTTCTCCCTCTGGCCACACCACTGCCTCTTCCAACCTGTTCTGGTGCAGCACTCGCCTCTGCCTCAGAAGCACTGTCTTCACTCTGCATATCAACCCAGCTTGGGTCAGTCACCTCGTCATCCTCCGATTCCTCAGTCTGCCCCCCCCTCGGACTTCCTGCCCTGACAACAACTTCACCACTGTCTGACAACTGTGTCTCCTCATCGTCCGACACCTCTTTACAAACTTCTTCCACTAAGTCAACATTGTCATCATCATCATCACCCACAGACTGCGACAGTTGGAAAACTTGGGCATCGGGAACAAGGTCAGCAGCAAGCTGAGAAGTGGTTTGTGACTCTTAGAAAGGGTCCAGAAAACAGTTCCTGAGAGTATGCCGGATCGCATTCCAAATTTTCCTGGGAGGGGGCAGACTGGGGGGGAAGGAGGTTGAGGTGGAGGAGCCAGAGGAGTGCTCCCTTGGGTAACGTGGGTGGACTGCGTGGAAGACTGACTGGTGGACAAATTACTTGAAGCATTGTCCGCAATCCACGACATCAGCTGCTCGCACTGTTGTGGTTTCAACAGTCCTCTACCACGTGTCCCTGTAAGTTGAGACATGAAGCTAGGGAGTGTAGCTCTGCGGCGTTCCACAGCTCCCTCATCAGCAGGTACTGTCTCACCCTGCCCAGGACCACGGCCTCTGCCCCCTGCAGTAATTGAATGTCCAAGCCCACGCCCTCGTCCTCGACCGTTAGCCCTGGGGTTCAACATTTTCTGTATATAAGTGTATTATATAAAAAACTAGCAGAAAGACCCAGCTTCGCCTGGGTATATTTCATCTATTTATTTAATGTTTCTGTGTGTCGTTGCAGAGAGAAAGTCAATGCAGCTGACAGAAATTGATTTTTACCTTCATTTTTTCAATCCCTATTGGCTGCGGAGTGGAAGGGGGTGTGGTTTAATGGGACATGGGGGGGGTTAAGTCCTTCATTTCAGGGTGGCCTGAATTATAGGTTAATGCCATGGTAATTTGAGGAAACACAATGGGTAGCAGTGGAAGAAAACCTTGCTTTGCGCGGGTATATTTAATCTATTTCATTTAATGTTTCTGTGTGTCGTTGCAGAGAGAAAGTCATCCTCCCTCCCATCCCTGCAGCTGACAGATGTTGATTTTTACCTTCAATTGTTCAATCTCCATTGGCTGCGGAGTGGGAGGGGTCATGGCATGACTGAGTCGGGGGCGTGACGTTGCAAGACCTGGGGCGGGGTTTTAAGTCCTTCTTTTGATGGTGGGCAGAATTACAGGTCGATGCCATGGTAATTTATGAGGACACGCCATGGGTAACAGTGGAAGAAAACATTGCTTTGCACGGGTATATTTAATTTATTTCATTTAATGTTTCTGTATGTTGTTGCAGAAAGAAATCCAACTTCCCTCCCACCCCTGCAGCTGACAGAAGTTGATTTTTACCTTCATTTTTTCAATCCCCGTTGGCTGCGGAGTGGGAGGGGGCGTGGCCTGACAGAGTCGGAGCGTGGTTTTGCGAGATCTGGGGCATGTGTCAGAGTGGCATGAATTACAGGTCGATGACATGGTAATTTATGGGGACCCGCAATGGGTAGCAGTGGAAAAAAACATCTTTTATTAGTACTGAATGGTCGTAGTCTAAAATTAGTCAATTTCATCTACGATTTGTGTGTGTCGTTGCAGAGAGAAATTCACCCTCCCACCCCTGCAGCTGATTTTTTTCAATCCCCGTTGCCTGCGGAGTGGGGGGGGCGTGGCCTGGCAGAGTTGGGGGTGTGGATTATCAAGATGCTTCGAATGGTTGAAGTCTGAAATTAGTCTATTTCATCTAAAATTTTGTGCGTCATTGCAGAGAGAAATTCACCCTCCCACCCCTGCAGCTGACAGAAGTTTATTTTTCCCTTCATTCTTTCAATCCCTGTTGGCTGCGTAGTGGGAGGGGGCGTGGTCTGACAGAGTTGGGGGCGTGACTTAGCAAGACGATTCGAACAGTTGTAGCCTATAATTAGTCTATTTTATCTAAAATTTTTGTGTGTCGTTGCAAAATTACAGTTGTACTGACAAATGTCAACCGTCAGACAGGTATGATAATTCGTCAGGGGCAAATAGAATACTTAACAAAAATCACAGAATAAGCCTCTAAAACTTAACTTTTAATATTTAGAAAAATAATATAAAGGTATACTATATCACACACATGTCTCTGTCTAAGTCACCTTGATGAATTCATCTAATCAGTGTACCCATCACCTCAGTGTTGTAAGAAGATACTGAGCAATCATCGATAATGCACTAAATGATAGGTGGCCGTCTGAAGGAAGACCAGACTGAGAGCAAGGGGAAGCTTTGTATCTCTGACAAAGAGAGGAAATGATCTATCCCTAATAACTCCCTGACCGCTATTTAAAGCCCTGCCTACAAAAACGGAACTGCCGCCCCGATAGGGGCGATCCCGTGTCAGGAACCTCCTGATATCCCTGAATTTCCCCTGACACAGGAAAGATATCCGCCACCAATAATGTACGTAGGTAAAACTAATTCGTCTTGGATCAGTCCAATCACCAAAAATAATAAATATCAGTGCAGAAATTGTTGTAAATAAAGTATCTTATACATTGTCAACCATAGATCATACCACCTAGATTATTAGTAACAACACTTAAAAGCCATCATTCCAGTACACCACAAAGCGGTGTTAAACATCTAATTGGAGGTATATATGGTCCCTTTAATCCCTACGCGTTTCGCCATCTAATATATGGCTCTTCAGGGGACTATAAACTTAAATCGGGAAATATATCCCAGACATATATATATATAAAGATGTGTAACTGGAAAAATATATATTGAGTGCACCAAAATCTGAGTGCCTCCAATATACATACTTAGATATCAATATGTGTCAGAAAATGACATGTGAGGCAGCAATATTGAGGATGAATAATACAAGTACATAAATGAAAGCATCACCTATAATGTAATCCACTAGATGTATACATAAATTCCACAGACAGATAAATCTAAGCATGTGGATATTCACTAGATGTGATGTGGTATAATATAATCAGAGTATAAAACCCCTAAATAGGGGATAACCCAAGGATCCTAAGTATGTGGCTTGGTATATATATAAGACCTAGAAAAAATTGGGCCTCTTATATTTGTGTCCCCTTAGTACGGGGTACTTGCGGTAAGAAGTGACTTTCCCCCATAGTTTGGTCCGCCACCATGATCCAGGGCTGAGGTGTGCTGTCAATAAAGATTGCTGCCATTCAGCCAACTCCCGCGTGCGTCTGCATGTGATGAATCCAGAGGCCGCACGGTTCCAGATGACAGGGCCATTTAACGCCGCCGCCTCAATCGCTGATTGGTACATACCTGTGTTAGGCGTGTACCGACAGTCATAGACGCATAGCTACGCCGATGAAACTCGTCAGAATAGAGAGGGAGTGGCGAGTCTGACATCATCACGCTCCAGCGCTGCGTTCCACCGCAGCTCCGATGCGTGTCAGACTAAGCTTTATTGACACATAGCTCAAACCAACATTAGTACTGATATGATGTTGGAAAGAGGAGGTACAAAAATTAAATGAACAAAGAGTAATAGTACCTTTTTAAACGTAGCAATGTAAAAATGTCATTATGATTGAAAAAACCTGATCAAATCTACATTTTATACCTTTGATCAGTCAGGGGACTAGTGAGTGGGCCAAAAGAGATGGGAGGGTAAAGAATCTCATATGTGCAAAAAACACATCCATTTAGTGATAATTAGAGATGAGCGAGTAGTAAAATATTCGAAAGTTCGAATTTCGATTCGAATAGACCGCGTTATTCGACTATTCGACCGACTATCGAATCCCATTATAGTCTATGGGAAAAACATGCTCGCCACTTGGAAATCTCAATTCGACCACTTGGAGGTCACCAAGTCCACCCTGAAACCTCAGAAAAGGATGCCAACACTGCTGGAATGCAACTGGGACAGCAGGGGAAGCATGTCTGGGTGCATATAACGCGCCCAAGTCGCACTATTACGCCACTATCACAGCCTCTCAACAATACACTCCAAACACAATATAACTTCTATGTAAAGTGAGACAATACAAGGAAACCTTCTTTCCTCTACATTGCCATGGACCCCAAGCCAACCTGTACAAAAAAGAAGAAAAAATTCTGCACCCCTTAAAATCACGTTGCCTATGACAACCACAGATGGCATAGGCAAGGGGGAAAGCAAATAGACCCCACCCCTAATTGTCATTGTGTGTGTGTGTGAGATGTGGTCAGACATGTCTTCTTTAAAATGAAAAAACAACTCAAAAACATGCAGAAGCCTTAAAATGCCCAAATTGTTGACGCTTGAGATGTCAGTGACCCGACCTGGCCCAGTGTCATGTCTAGCAAGTAAAGCAGTGGGGATGTTGAGGGATGCGTAGGACCGCAAAAGGCAGGAAGAGGCCGTGGGGTGGCCAGAGGCTTATGGAGAAGGCAGGCTAGAGCCCGCAGGGCCGCATCTCTTCCCTATAACAGGCCCCCACACAAAGCTCTCCCATCGAGGGCTCTTAGGTCCTTGTTGTGAAGATATTTTAATGAGTGCGCAAAGTTAGCTTGAGGTGAGACCTTGAAAAAATTATATGGAGGCCCTTGAGGTGAGCCCTCAAAAAAATTATGTGGAGGCCCAAGAGCTGAGACCTCTTAAAAATTGTTTTAAGGCCCAAGAGCTGAGACCTTTTAAAAATTGTTTTAAGGCCCAAGAGCTGAGACCTCTTAAAAATTGTGTGGAGGCCCAAAAGCTGAGACCTCTTAAAAATTCTATTAAGGCCCAAGAGCTGAGACCTCTTAAAAATTGTGTGGAGGCCCAAGAGCTGAGACCTCTTAAAAATTGTATTAAGGCCCAAGAGCTGAGACCTCTTAAAAATTGTGTGGAGGCCCAAGAGCTGAGACCTCTTAAAAATTGTATTAAGGCCCAAGAGCTGAGACCTCTTAAAAATTGTGTGGAGGCCAAAGAGGTGAGACCTCTTAAAAATTGTGTGGAGGCCCAAGAGGTGAGACCTCTTAAAAATTGTATTAAGGCCCAAGAGCTGAGACCTCTTAAAAATTGTATTAAGGCCCAAGAGCTGAGACCTCTTAAAAATTGTGTGGAGGCCCAAGAGCTGAGACCTCTTAAAAATTGTATTAAGGCCCAAGAGCTGAGACCTCTTAAAAATTGTTTTAAGGCCCAAGAGCTGAGACCTCTTAAAAATTGTGTGGAGGCCCAAGAGCTGAGACCTCTTAAAAATTGTATTAAGGCCCAAGAGCTGAGACCTCTTAAAAATTGTTTTAAGGCCCAAGAGCTGAGACCTCTTAAAAATTGTGTGGAGGCCCAAGAGCTGAGACCTCTTAAAAATTGTATTAAGGCCCAAGAGCTGAGACCTCTTAAAAATTGTTTTAAGGCCCAAGAGCTGAGACCTCTTAAAAATTGTGTGGAGGCCCAAGAGCTGAGACCTCTTAAAAATTGTATTAAGGCCCAAGAGCTGAGACCTCTTAAAAATTGTTTTAAGGCCCAAGAGCTGAGACCTCTTAAAAATTGTGTGGAGGCCCAAAAGCTGAGACCTCTTAAAAATTCTATTAAGGCCCAAGAGCTGAGACCTCTTAAAAATTGTGTGGAGGCCCAAGAGCTGAGACCTCTTAAAAATTGTGTGGAGGCCCAAGAGCTGAGACCTCTTAAAAATTGTGTGGAGGCCCAAGAGCTGAGACCTCTTAAAAATTGTATTAAGGCCCAAGAGCTGAGACCTCTTAAAAATTGTGTGGAGGCCCAAGAGCTGAGACCTCTTAAAAATTGTGTGGAGGCCCAAGAGCTGAGACCTCTTAAAAATTGTATTAAGGCCCAAGAGCTGAGACCTCTTAAAACTGTGTGGAGGCCCAAGAGCTGAGACCTCTTAAAAATTGTATTAAGGCCCAAGAGCTGAGACCTCTTAAAAATTGTGTGGAGGCCCAAGAGCTGAGACCTCTTAAAAATTTTGTGGAGGCCCAAGAGCTGAGACCTCTTAAAAATTGTATTAAGGCCCAAGAGCTGAGACCTCTTAAAAATTGTGTGGAGGCCCAAGAGGTGAGACCTCTTAAAAATTGTGTGGAGGCCCAAGAGGTGAGACCTCTTAAAAATTGTGTGGAGGCCCAAGAGCTGAGACCTCTTAAAAATTGTATTAAGGCCCAAGAGCTGAGACCTCTTAAAAATTGTGTGGAGGCCCAAGAGGTGAGACCTCTTAAAAATTGTATTAAGGCCCAAGAGCTGAGACCTCTTAAAAATTGTATTAAGGCCCAAGAGCTGAGACCTCTTAAAAATTGTATTAAGGCCCAAGAGCTGAGCCATAATAATTTTTTCTTTTTTTTTTTAATGGAGCAATTCTACGGCGGTTAAGGAGGAGGAGGAGGAGGAGGAGGAGGAAATGGCACTTCATACAGATGGCACTTCACTTTTGGCTGCTTTCCACTGTTGTGGAAGCAAAGTCCGGGTCAATCCACTTGCTGTTCATTTTGATTAGCGTCAGCCTGTCGGCACTGTCGGTTGACAGGCGGCTGCGCTTATCGGTTATAATGCCCCCGGCTGCGCTGAACACCCTTTCTGATAGCACGCTGGCGGCAGGGCAGGCAACCACCTCCAAGGCATACAGGGACAGTTCCAGTCACGTGTCCAACTTGGAGACCCAGTAAGTGTAGGGCGCCGAGGGATCGGGGAGGACAGGGGTACGGTCTGCCAGGTACTCCCGCAACATCCGCCGATACTTGTCCTTCCTGCTGATAGTGGGCCCCGCAGTGATGGAAGTTGCACGAGGGGGTGCCATGAACGTGTCCCACACCTTGGATAGTGTTCCCCTGGTGGCTGTGGGCCTGATCGATGTTGTCAGACTCCGGGAGACACTGTCCTCTCTGCCGCCAGCGATGGTGGGTGGGAAAATCTCCATCATGTTCTGCACGAGTTCCCTCTGGTATTCCAGCAATCGATTCGTCCTCTCCTCTACCGGGATAAAAGAGGAGAAGTTATCTTTATACCGGGGGTCCAGGAGTGCGAAGACCCAGTATAGTTTGTTCTCCAATATCCGGACAACACGTGTGTCCCGGGAAAAGCAGCCCAGCATGAAGTCAGCCATGTGTGCCAGACTCTGAATAGGCATGACGTCACTGCCCCCACCAGAAGGATCATTTGCCATTTCCTCCTCTTCCTCTTCCGCCTCCTCTCCGCCCCATCCGCGCTGAACCAATGGGACGCACACAGCCTGACTGCTACCTTCGCCGCCAGCATCCTCCTCCTCTTCCACAGACACCTCCACGTCATCCTCCTCCTCATCCTCCTCCTCCTGCAACTGCCACCGAGAAGCAGACAAAAGTGTGGTCTGACTGTCTAGCTCCGTTGCGTCTCCTCCTACCCCCGTCTCCTCTGTGTGCAATGCGTTCTCCCTTATTGCGATGAGCGTTTCTTTAAGGACGCATAGGAGCGGGATGGTTAGGCTCACTATAGCGTCCTCACATGGCCACTCGTGGTTGGCAAACTGAGGGAGCTGAGTTGGAGGCACGCGTGGATTCATCATCTGGTACTCCATCAATGCTCTCTGCTGCTCACACTCCCTGGCCAACTTGGAATAGGTGGAATTCCAGCGAGTGGGCTGGTCGCACAACAGCCGATGTTCAGGGAAATGGAGGCGTTGCTGGAGTTTTTTTAAGCTAGCAGCAGCTACAGTTGACTTCCGAAAGTGAGCGCACAAGTGCCGAACTTTCACCAGTAGCTCTGCCAGGTTGGGGTAAGTCTTTAAAAATTTTTGGACTACCAAATTAAAAACGTGGGCCAGGCATGTTACGTGATTGAGTTCTGCAAGCTCCAGAGCCGCCACCAGGTTACGGCCGTTATCGCACACGACCATGCCTGGTCCTAGCTGCAGCGGCGACAGCCACATCTCCGTCTGCTGCAATATGGCGTCCCTCACCTCTGGGGCGCTGTGCTTCCTGTCGCCCAAGCTGATGAGCTTAAGCACCGCCTGCTGACGTCTCCCCGCGCCAGTGCTGCAACGCTTCCAGCTAGCGGCTGAGGGCGATGTTAAGGCAGAGGAGGAGGAGGAGGAGGAAGAGGAGGGGGGTTTATCAGAACCCGTGCTGGCAATCTTGGGCGAGGGTGGTAGGTAGGCCGTCTCTGTTTGCGACCCCGTCCCCGCTTCCACAACATTCACCCAGTGTGCCGTCAAAGAGATGTAGCGTCCCTGGACGCAAGCGCTTGTCCACGAGTCGGTGGTCAAGTGGACCTTTGCGCTGACTGCGTAACTCAGGGCCCGCCTGATGTTACGCGACACGTGCTGGTGCAGGGCGGAGACGGCACACCGGGAAAAGTAGTGGCGGCTAGGGACGGAATAGCGAGGTGCGGCAGCCGCCATCAGGTCGCGGAAGGCCTGCGTCTCCACAAGCCTAAACGGCAACATCTCCAGGGCCAGCAGTTTGGAGATGTGGCAGTTTAAGGCTTGGGCTTGGGGGTGACCCGAGGCGTACTTCCGCCTGCGGTCGAACGCCTGCGAGATGGACAGTTGATGGGACGAGGAGTATGAAGGTGCAGGCGAAGATGCGGGGGAAGGGGAGGCTGAAGGAGAAGACCCCAAAGTAGCCGAGGCAGAGGCAGATGTGGAGGTGTCCTGGCTGGAGGTCTGGACCGCCGTGGCAGCACACAACAAAGGGGAAGAGGCAGTGGCAGCAAGACCGGGCGCAGGTTGTTTTGCGTTTGCTCTCTCCCACTCAGCCCAGTGCTTGACTTCCAAGTGACGCCGCATGCCTGAGGTGGTCAGATTGCTCTTCTCAGAGCCCCTACTCAGTTTTGAGTGGCAGAGTGCGCAAACCGCGCTCAGTTTGTCATCCGCGCAAACATTAAAAAATCTCCACACCACAGAAGTACGAGGCCTCGATGGGGGAGCTTTGCGCGACTGCCTGCTGCCGGGAAGAGCTTCGGCCCTGCTGGCTGTGGCCTGCCTTCTCTGTCTGGACTGTCCTCTGCCTCTGGACATCCCTCTGCCTCTTGCTGCCTTTTTCAGTGATGCGCAGACCACCACATCTTCACTGCTTTCCCCGCTGGACATCACCCCTGGCCAAGTGGGGTCGGTCATTTCGTCTTCCACCACCTCCTCTTCCACTTCCTCACTCTGCTCCTCTTCCTGCCCACTGGACATTCCAACAGCCTCCCTTGATGGCAACTGCGTCTCATCATCATCGCTCATGATAACAGATGCTGGTTCCGGGTCCACATCACCAGGAGATGGCGGATACTCAAGTGTTTGCGCATCACTACAAACAAATTCCTCTGGTAGCTCCTGGGATTCTTGCAGCAGATCTGGAAAAGGACCCGAAAAGAGCTCCTGGGAGGGGTCAAGGGTGGGATGACTCTGTTGGCCAGGTTGGGAGGAAGGAGGGTCAGAGTGAGACTGTGTGGATGACTGGGTGGTGGACAAGTGAGTGGAAGCGTTATCGGCTATCCTTTGCACCACCTGTTCACGCTGCTCAGGCCTAAACAGCGGTGTAAACCGCCCCCTTCTTAACTGTCCCATAAAGGCAGGGATGCTGAATGAGCGGAATGCTGGCTGCCCCTCACCAGCACGCATTGTATCCCCACTGGCTTCAACGCGGATTGTGCCCCCACCAGCATTTCCGCGCCCCCGTCCTCGTCCACGTCCCTTTGCGCTAGCCCTCCGCATTTAAGGCGTTTAACTTTTTTTTGCCACGCGTTCTTCAAAATATATATTTTTTAGGAGAACACTTGGCTATACAGCCGTATACTGCCAGAAGGTCAATAGATGCCTATACGCACCAGGTATATTAACAGGGTTTTGCTGGCACACAGAACGCACAACAGTGGTGCCAAATATACTTTTTTTTTAGAAAAATACTTGGCGTATACAGCCGTATACTGCCAGAAGGTCAATAGATGCCTATACGCACCAGGTATATTAACAGGGTTTTGCTGGCACACAGAACGCACAACAGTGGTGCCAAATATACTTTTTTTTTAGAAAAATACTTGGCGTATACAGCCGTATACTGCCAGAAGGTCAATAGATGCCTATACGCACCAGGTATATTAACAGGGTTTTGCTGGCACACAGAATGCACAACAGTGGTGCCAAATATACTTTATTTTTTAGTAGAACACTTGGCGTATACAGCCGTATACTGCTAGAAGGTCAATAGATGCCTATACGCACCAGGTATATTAACAGAGTTTTGCTGGCACACAGAACGCACAACAGTCGTGCCAAATATCCTTTTTTTTTAGAAAAATACTTGGCGTATAAAGCCGTATACTGCCAGAAGGTCAATAGATGCCTATACGCACCAGGTATATTAACAGGGTTTTGCTGGCACACAGAACGCACAACAGTGGTGCCAAATATACTTTTTTTTTTAGAAAAATACTTGGCGTATACAGCTGTATACTGCCAGAAGGTCAATAGATGCCTATACGCACCAGGTATATTAACAGGGTTTTGCTGGCACACAGAATGCACAACAGTGGTGCCAAATATACTTTATTTTTTAGGAGAACACTTGGCGTATACAGCCGTATACTGCTAGAAGGTCAATAGATGCCTATACGCACCAGGTATATTAACAGGGTTTTGCTGGCACACAGAATGCACAACAGTGGTGCCAAATATACTTTATTTTTTAAGAGAACACTTGGCGTATACAGCCGTATACTGCTAGAAGGTCAATAGATGCCTATACGCACCAGGTATATTAACAGAGTTTTGCTGGCACACAGAACGCACAACAGTGGTGCCAAATATACTTTTTTTTTTAGAAAAATACTTGGCGTATACAGCCGTATACTGCCAGAAGGTCAATAGATGCCTATACGCACCAGGTATATTAACAGGGTTTTGCTGGCACACAGAACGCACAACAGTGGTGCCAAATATACTTTATTTTTTAGGAGAACACTTGGCGTATACAGCCGTATACTGCTAGAAGGTCAATAGATGCCTATACGCACCAGGTATATTAACAGGGTTTTGCTGGCACACAGAACGCACAACAGTGGTGCCAAATATACTTTTTTTTTTAGAAAAATACTTGGCGTATACAGCCGTATACTGCCAGAAGGTCAATAGATGCCTATACGCACCAGGTATATTAACAGGGTTTTGCTGGCACACAGAACGCACAACAGTGGTGCCAAATATACTTTATTTTTTAGGAGAACACTTGGCTATACAGCCGTACACTGCTAGAAGGTCAATAGATGCCTATACGCACCAGGTATATTAACAGGGTTTTGGTGGCACACAGAATGCACAACAGTGTTGCCAAATATATTTTATTTTTTAAGAGAACACTTGGCGTATACAGCCGTATACTGCTAGAAGGTCAATAGATGCCTATACGCACCAGGTATATTAACAGGGTTTTGGTGGCACACAGAATGCACAACAGTGTTGCCAAATATATTTTATTTTTTAAGAGAACACTTGGCGTATACAGCCGTATACTGCTAGAAGGTCAATAGATGCCTATACGCACCAGGTATATTAACAGAGTTTTGCTGGCATCGAACGCACAACAGTGGTGCCAAATATACTTTTTTTTTTAGAAAAATACTTGGCGTATACAGCCGTATACTGCCAGAAGGTCAATAGATGCCTATACGCACCAGGTATATTAACAGGGTTTTGCTGGCACACAGAACGCACAACAGTGGTGCAAAATATACTTTATTTTTTAGGAGAACACTTGGCTATACAGCCGTATACTGCCAGAAGTTCAATAGATGCCTATACGCACCAGGTATATTAACAGGGTTTTGCTGGCACACAGAACGCACAACAGTGGTGCCAAATATACTTTTTTCTTTTAGAAAAATACTTGGCGTATACAGCCGTATACTGCCAGGAGGTCAATAGATGCCTATATGCACCAGATATATTAACAGGGTTTTGCTGGCACACAAAATGCACAAGAGTGGTGCCAAATATACTTTTTTTTTAAGAAAAATACTTGGCATATACAGCCGTATACTGCCAGAAGGTCAAATGGTGCGTATACACACCAGGTATATAACAGGGTTTTGTTGGCACACAGAACGCACAATAGTAGTGCCAAATATAGTTTTGTATATAGGTGCTAATACACCACTAATGCCTCTCTCTGTCCCTACTCCAGCAGCTATCCCTCAATAAAGCAGCTGTTCTTTGCAGAGTGTATATAGTTAGAATCAGCTATATACCGTGCAGTATAGTAGCCCTGATTAGGGCTGTCAATCACTCTCCTGTTCGCTGGTAGCCGGTATATATGGTGGTAAATGCGATATTCTGAGCTTCTGTTATATACTTTTGGGGTCCTGCCTGACTTTCATACAGCTAATGCCTGTCTCTCCCTGCTCGGGCCTCTGTCCCTGACTACGTTCATGCAGCATATGCGAACGAGCAGGAAGAGCTGAGTTTTTATGATTCGAGGTCACATGGTTTTTCCAGCCAATGCATGTAGACGCCGTTCTCGCGATGCCAGCGTGCTCCGAGGACCTGTCATACCCCCCCTGCATAGTGATTGGTGTAAAAAAAGGGCCAGGGAAGGTGGGAGGGGAAACGAATTTTAAGTGCGTCATCGCCGTTATACTCGATCGAAATCGAGTATGACGAATAGCGTAGTATTCGATCGAATACCGGCTCGGTCGAATACTACTCGCTCATCTCTAGTAATAATGGTAATGTACTGATTTATTTATTTACTTATTCAACAATCAGTCATACCCCTCACATATTATATCAACATAACTCAATGCTCCATCCCTCTAGTCCTAAATAAAACAGGTGAAGTCTATGTTTTAATTTAAACCCTCGGGAACCAGTGTATTTAAACAGAGAATCCAACGTAGTTCTTTTTGTTTAAGGAGCTGATCAACATCACCCCCTCTAATAGATGGTTTTATCACTTCTACTGCCAAAAACATAATTCCTTGTGTCTTGCCATCATGATGTACAGTCATGGCCAAAAGTTTTGAGAATGACACAAATATTATATTTTCACATGATCTGCTGCCCTCTGGCTTTTATGTGTGTTTGTCAGATGTTTTTATCACATACAGAAATATAATTGCAATCATATTATGAGTAACAAAAGCTTATATTGACAGTTTGAATGAGTTAATGCAGCAAGTCAATATTTGCAGTGTTGACCCTTCTTCTTCAGGACCTCTGCAATTCTCCCTGGCATGCTCTCAATCAACTTCTGGACACAATCCTGACTGATAGCAGTCCATTCTTGCACAATCAATGCTTGCATTTTGTCAGAATTTGTAGGTTTTTGTTTGTCCACCCGTCTCTTGATGATTGACCACAAGTTCTCAATGGGATTAAGATCTGGGGAGTTTCCAGGCCATGGACCCAAAATCTCTATGTTTTGTTCCCTGAGCCATTTAGTTATCACCTTTGCTTTATGGCAAGGTGCTCCATCATGCTGGAAAAGGCATTGTTGATCGCCAAACTGCTCTTGGACGGTTGGGAGAAGTTGCTCTCGGAGGACATTCTGGTACCATTCTGTATTCATGGCTGTGTTTTTAGGCAAGACTGTGAGAGAGCCGATTCCCTTGGCTGAGAAGCAACCCCACACATGAATGGTTTCAGGATGCTTTACAGTTGGCATGAGACAAGACTGGTGGTAGCGCTCACCTCGTCTTCTCCAAATAAGCTGTTTTCCAGATGTCCCAAACAATTGAAAAGGGGATTCATCAGAGAAAATGACTTTACCCCGGTCCTCAGCAGTCCACTCCCTGTACCTTTTGCAGAATATCAGTCTGTCCCTGATGTTTTTTCTGGAGAGAAGTGGCTTCTTTGCTGCCCTCCTTGAGACCAGGCCTTGCTCCAAGAGTCTCCGCCTCACAGTGCGTGCAGATGCACTCACACCTGCCTGCTGCCATTCCTGGGTAAGCTCTGCACTGCTGGTAGCCCGATCCCGCAGCTGAAACACTTTTAAGAGACGGTCCTGGCTCTTGCTGGTCTTTCTTGGGCACCCTGGAGCCTTTTTGGCAACAATGGAACCTCTCTCCTTGAAGTTCTTGATGATGCCATAGATTGTTGACTGAAGTGCAATCTTTCTAGCTGCGATACTCTTCCCTGTTAGGCCATTTTTGTGTAGTGCAATGATGACTGCACGTGTTTCTTTAGAGATAACCATGGTTAACAGAAGAGAAACAATGATGCCAAGCACCAGCCTCCTTTTAAAGTGTCCAGTGGTGTCATTCTTACTTAATCATGACAGATTGATCTCCAGCCCTGTCCTCATCAACACCCACACCTGTGTTAATGGAGCAATCACTGAAACGATGTTAGCTGGTCCTTTTTAAGGCAGGGCTGCAATGATGTTGAAATGTGTTTTGGGGGATAAAGTTCATTTTCTAGGCAAATATTGACTTTGCAAGTAATTGCTGTTAAGCTGATCACTCTTTATAACATTCTGGAGTATATGCAAATTGCCATTATAAAAACTGAAGCAGTAGACTTTGTAAAAATTAATATTTGTATCAT